>CM056051.1:129948230-130320730 GCA_029574335.1 Rana kukunoris
GGTGTTGAAAGGTCAAAGAATATTCGGCGGAACATCGAAACTTTACACCGAATCGTACATTTCCAGTCGAATATTCCGCCTACAAGAATTCAAATTTTGTATGACTAGTAAGAATCTATAATCTCTCTATAATGTGGATGTCGAATCTATTATCTCTATATAATGTCAAATCTATTCTCTATAATGTCGAATCTATTTTCTTATAAATTGAAATCTATTCTCTGTAATTTCGAATCTATTATTTCTATAATGTCAAATCTTTTCCCTATAGCATCGAATCTTTTCCCTATAGCGTCAAATCTTTTCCCTATAGCGTCAAATCTTTTCTCTATAATGTCAAAAAGTACCGTATGTGTGTGTATATCAGGTTCGATAGACAGATTGCTATTCACTGTATTCAGTCAGCATCATGTCGAAACTCTCTATATCGAATTGTTATTGCAACAAAAACGAAAATAAAGCATTTTTTATGTCGAATCTTTCGGTTTTTGTTTTCTGCGTTTTCGTTATCGTTTGTTAAAACGATAACGAAAATACCTGATTTTCGGACGAAAATGCATTCTAACGAAAACGAATGCACATGTCTACTGCACAATAATAAAAAAAATAATCAAAGTACAAATGAACATTACTTACTTCTTCTAATGACTTTTTTAATCTTCTTCACTTGCTCCGGCTCTCTTAATTTAAGGTCAGACCACCTTTTGGGGAGCTGTTTCCTTGATCTGCGCACCTTCAGCACATTGTCCATGATTTGGGCCTTCACTTTGTTTGGATTCTTGTAAGGGCCATGTTTTCCATCATAATCCTCCCTCCTTAAGATTGCCACCATTTCCACCGTATCCTCAAACGCCATATTTGTGGCCTTGTACCTCCTGCTCCTGTGTCTGATGTGTTCTGTAGCCTGGCTTCGCTCCTGGTTTGAGGTTGCAACTTGCTGAGTGTCCTCCATGTTGTATTGCATTGAACGACCGAGAAGGGACGGGGAAAGTACTAGAATGATCGTCAGGGGCGGGGAAACGTGCGGAGCTTCTCGCATGCACAGTGTATGAAGGGATACCGCGTGAGTGAAAACGTTGTTCACAGTCTGTGGAAGAAGGCGGAAGAAACGATTGTGTACTACGACGATACGTAACTTGATTTTGGACTTTATGATCAGTGGATGAGTTTGTGGGTTAGATATGGGGGAGAACGCTTAGTAGTAGAGGCTTGACTGACATTAGCTTTTTTTGCTTAATTTTGACTTGCACAAATAATGAAGGCCTTCAGAGAAGTTCTTCACAGAATTTGTTCAAAGGGGGCCCCGGGTGGCAACCCCCCTTTTTTCTAGAATTTTTCTTTCCCAAAAAAAAATTATATTCTGCCAAGATCTGGCAAAAGGAATGGCCCGGCCTACCCCTAAAATAATCTACATACTGTTGCCGCACAGAACATGCGCTTTGGGGGCCAAGCCTGTATGGCCAGCCTCACGCGCCGCCACTGGAACATCAATGGCCTCATCAGGCAAAAGTGTCATATAGTTTGTTGAGTGTCTCTTTAGGAAAGTGTGCAATATGCACCAGCAAAGTATGACATGGTTCAGATTCTACTAAACAACAAACCTACAGTCCCTGTCTTGTTTGTATACTGCTGTCCAAAGTATATAGGGCCAAAGGGTCTTGTAATGCTAATGCTGATTTTCATCCATATTGAAGGGACCAAACATTACATTAAAGCCGCAAGCAGTATTAAATTGTTTTTTCCTTATAGTAATCTAATTTTGTGCAAGGACAGTTCTAAACACGTGCCACCTCACAGGCATACTATAGACACCCAGCAGGTACGATATTTAAAGGAATTTTTCTTTTCTTTTTTCACTTTAAGCATCATAAAAATCGCTGCTCCAGAAAAAACTTTTTTTTCCATTGATACATGTTCCCTGGGACAAGACCCGGGTCCCCAAACCCGTTTTCCGACAATAACTTGTATATTGGGCTTTAAAATGAGCACTTTTGAATTTGAACGTTTGAGTCCCATAGACGTCAATGGGGTTCGAAATGTTTGCCCGAACGTTCAGTCCGCTCAAAGGTTCTGGTGCGAACCGAACGCGGGGGTGTTCGGCTCATCCCTACTGCACACCATCAGATTTTCTGGTTGTGTTGGTGGGGAATGCATGTGCACCTCTTGGATATTCCTGGGATAAAAAGTTTTCACACTTATTTTATACTAACCGTGCACCCCTCTGAACCCCGGAAGAAGCCGGCCAGGTAAAACACATTGGGATGAGACATCCTTTCCTATTCTGATATGTGCTTTATACATCAATAATAATGCATGTGTTCTAACTAAATTTTTGCACTGTATACACATAGGGAAGGACCTCTATCTTCAGGGATATCTTAGTTGGAACATAATTGGTGGAAGTAATTCAAGTTTTTAAGGGGTTATATCCCCTATTTTGTCTTTTAAATTGTATTTGCAATAAAATCTTTTTTATCTTTATATATGTATTGGCATTCATTCTGAGAGGAGTTTTTAAGCACCTGTCAGGCTGTGTACTCACCGAAGCCGAGATGCCGAGGGTGGCCCACCGTTGCAACCCGGCGCCGACCGTCCCCTGGAGTTGGGACAGGGGAGGCGATCCCCGGGAGGCACCAGCGCCAGTGAGGTCCGGGTTGGTAGCCGGGATCCTGGTGCAGACTGGAACTGAAGCTCCTCCTGATGGCGGTAAGCAGAGCAGGTAGCCGAGGAGCCACAAGACAGGTGCAAGGCAGGTAACGGAAGCTGTACTGAAGGACTGTGGAGCAGGTAACTGGAGGGGTACCGGGCAGGTGCAGGCGGATCAGACTGAGAACAAGTCCGGAGAGCAAGCCGAGGTTCAGGGGTTGGAGAGGTCAACAAGTCCAAAGCCAAGCCAGAGGTCAGGGATTATAGAAGACAGCGTATCCAGGAACAAGAGCCAAGGTCAACTTCAGGGCGAGAGGAGAGTCGTATGGAAATCCGGGTCAAAGGTTCAGGTAATCGGCAGAGAGTCCAAGCACAAGCTGAAGACAAACCAGCAACCTGCCATAAGACAGGGGCTGGTTTAAATAGCCTGGTCAAGCCTCTGATTGGTTCCCGGAAGGTGCGCGCCCGTGCGCGCACCCGTGTGCACGTTGCGTCGCCAGACCGCGCATGCGCGCGCCTGTCCCGCACGGGTACACGCTGGAGCGCCGCTCTATTGCACATGTGCTAGGATCGGAAGACGGGCCTGGATCCCTGACAGTGCCCCCCCCCAAGGGGCGGACTCCGGACGCCAAAACTGGCCATCAGCTCCGGATGTTCCTGGTGAAAGGCACGGATTAGGCGTGGGGCATGCAGATTCTTAGAAGGTTCCCAGGAATTGTCCTCCGGTGGGTACCCCTTCCATTTGACCAGGTACTCGAGTTGCCTACCCCTCTTCCTACAACTTACGATGGCCTCCACTTCGAATTCAAGTTCACCCTCAATCTCCACTGGTGGAGGTGGGGGTTCCCCTCTTCCGCCAAAAGGGTCTGACACAACGGGTTTAAGGAGGGAGGAGTGAAAAACTGGGTGGATCCTGTAAGAGTCCGGTAGGGCAAGTTCAAAGGCCACGGCATTGATTTTCCGTCTGATCTTGAAGGGACCAATGAACCTCGGGCCAAGTTTCCGAGAAGGCACAGGTAATTTTAGGTTAGTGGCGGAAAGCCAGACTTCCTCCCCGATTTTAAAGGCTGGGCATTCTTTTCTTCCTCTATCATACATTTTTTTATAATCCTCTTGGGTCGCATCATCCCCTGAAGCTTCAGAAAATTTGACTGGACAGCTGTTAGATGTTCCTGAACAGCTGGGACAGGTATTTCTGGTAGATCATCCGGGAGGAAGGATGGGTGAAATCCAAAGTTGGACCAGAAGGGGGTCTGATTGGTGGTGGAATGTACCGAGTTATTGTAGGAGAACTCTGCGGATGGTAGCAGGGACGACCAATCGTCTTGAGAGGAGGAACAAAAGCATCGCAGGTATTGCTCCAAAGTTTGGTTCATTCTCTCTGTTTGGCCGTTGCTCTGGGGTGATAGGCCGAGGAGAGGCAGCTCTTGATTTCCAAGGCCTTACAAAGTTCTGTCCAGAATCTGGATGTAAATTGGCTGCCCCTGTCAGAGACGATACTTGGGGGAACCCCATGGAGCCTAACAACTTCCTTGAAAAAAGTCCTGGCTGTTTCTGCCGCAGAGGGAGTTCCTACCATGGGCACAAAATGGGACATTTTAGAGAGTCGGTCCACCACGACCAGGATTGAAGTAAAGCCTCCAGATGGAGGCAAGTCCACAATGAAGTCCATGGAAATTTCTGCCCATGGACGTTCCGGAATAGGTAAGGGTTTGAGCAATCCCCAGGATTTAGTATTGGGACCCTTGTTTCGTTGGCAACGAATGCATGAAGCAACATAGATTTTACAGTCCTGTCTCCACCTGGGCCACCAGAAAGACCGAGAAATCAGTTCACCCGTTTTCCGTGCCCCAAAATGTCCTGCTAACTTGTGGTCATGGAAGGTACTCAAGATCAACCGTCTGGCTTCCGTTGGTACAAAAATTTTCCCCCTTGACCATAGTAAGTCGTCGTGTTTATCCAGTGCCTCAATTTCCGGATCGGGACACTGTCTGGAAGCCGCTTTGAGAGAATTTAACAAGTCCACTTGGGAAAGTAAAAGAAAATTCCGAGGTGACAGGATGGTACTGGGTTCTGCAGTGCAAGGGGTTTCGAGGAACATCCTGGAAAGGGCATCCGCTTTTCCATTCTTTGAGCCGGGTCGATAAAAAAATATGGAAATTGAACCTTGAAAAGAAAAGCGCCCACCGAGCTTGCCTGGGTCTTAAACGTTTTGCTGAACGTAAGTATTCGAGATTCTTGTGATCTGTGAAGATCATGATGTGATGAGCCTCCCCCTCCAGTGGGTATCTCCATTCTTCTAGGGCCACCTTAATGGCAAGCAGCTCTCTGTCCCCTACATCGTAGTTTCTCTCGGGGGCAGTTAGCTTCCTAGAGGCGTAGGCCACAGGATGTAGCAGAGCCTTCACCCCTTGTCTCTGTGATAGGATGGCCCCGGTGGCCGTCTCGGAAGCGTCTACCTCCAGGGTAAAGGGTAGAGTTGGATCCGGATGTCGTAGGACCGGAGCAGAGGAAAAGGCGGATTTAAGCTTTTCAAAGGCTTCCTGAGCTTCTGGTGACCAGTGGAAGCGACCGCCTTGTCGGGTAAGTTTAGTAATGGGTGCCACAATGGAGGAGAATCCAACGATAAATCGTCTATAGAAATTGGCAAAACCAACAAACCGCTGCACCGCCTTCTTGTCGACTGGAGCTGGCCACGCCTGGATGGCCTCTACTTTTTGCGGGTCCATGGCGACCCCACTGGTGGAGATAATGAATCCTAGAAATTGTACTGAGGCTTTCTCAAATTCGCATTTTTCTGCTTTCAGGTAAAGTTTATGCTTTCTTAGTATGGCAAGAACCACTTTGACATGGCACCGGTGTAATTCAAGGGAGGCTGAAAAGATGAGAATATCATCCAAGTAGACCACCAAAAAATCATCTAGATATTCACGAAATATGTCATTGACAAGATGTTGGAAGGTGGCTGGGGCATTGCAAAGCCCGAAGGGCATCACCAAGTACTCGAAATGTCCAAATCGAGACCTAAAGGCCGTTTTCCATTCGTCTCCATTCGTCTCCGGACCTGATCCGAATGAGGTTATAGGCGCCCCTCAAATCTAGCTTGGAAAAAACTTGAGCGGACTGGAAGCGCTGAAAAAGTTCTGGAATCAGAGGCAGCGGGTACCTGTTTTTGACGGTGATTTTGTTGAGTTCACGGTAGTCAATGCAAGGCCTCAACGAGCCGTCTTTCTTCTCCACGAAGAAGATACCTGCCCCGGCTGGAGAGGAGGACCGGCGGATGAAGTTTTTTTTCCATCAATGTAGGCCTTGAGGGCCTTTAATTCGGTCTCGGATAATGGGAATATACGCCCGAAAGGGACCTCGGATCCAGGTAGTAAGTCAATAGGGCAATCGTATGGCCGATGAGGTGGGAGAGAGTTGGCTTGCTGTTTATCAAATACATCCTTGAATTCAAGATAGACGGAGGGGACGTGCAGAAGGTTTTCTGGTGGGGTTGTGATAGCGGAACAGACGGTGACTGAAGGTGGAAAGCAACTCTGGGTGCAGTATGAAGATGTGAAACTGACTTCTTTCTTTAGCCAATCAATGCAGGGTTGATGCGCCTGTAACCACGGGAGGCCCAAAATGATGGGGAATAGAGGAGACGGAATAAGATCCAGACATAGGAACTCTCGGTGGCCTGAGTCCGTGGTGGCACAGATGGGTTGAGTCTCGTGAGTAATAAGTCCGGATCGGGGCAGCGAGCCGTCGGCCAGGTGGATCTGTAACTGATGATCTTTAATGCGAAGTGGCACATGAAGTTTCTGAGCCAAGGTGGAATCTAGGAAGCAGCTGCATGCCCCTGAATCAACAATGGCTGGGAGCGGGGTTGCCCCTGCTGGTAGCTGCAGAGAAATAAAAAGCACAACATGAGTCTGAGGGAAGTTAGCAACATGGAAATTGTAAGCAGGTGGTGGCTTCGACTTACTAGGTCTTATGGGGCAACCGCGGAGGAAGTGGCCAGCCGCTCCGCAGTACAGGCATAGATTGGCTTGGCGCCTACGCTGTCTTTCCTCGGAGGTGAGAGGTGCCCGGACAAATCCAAGCTGCATCGGCTCAGGGTCAGGAAACGTGGAGACTGGAGAAGCCGCTAGAGGCGGAAGAGCTGGAGAGGGCCTTGGGGGTGTCCAGGTGGGACGTGCGTTTTGAAAACTGGGTAGCGGCTTGGATCAGATCTTCCAGCGTGGCCGGAGTTTCAGTCCTTGCCAGCTCATCCTTGAGGCCTTCAGCGAGCCCCAGGCGGAACTGGTACTTCAGGGCGGCTTCATTCCAGCCTGTGTCGGCCGACCATTTACGGAACTCGGCCGTGTAGTCCTCCACGGGTCTTCTTCCTTGAGCCAGGTTATGGAGAACGGCTTCAGCCGTGGCTGTGCGCTGTGGGTCGTCGTATAATTTAGCCATGTGCTCAAAGAGGGAATCAATTGAGTCCAGGATGGGGCTCCTTTGCTCCATCAAACTGTGCGCCCAGGCTTGCGGCTCTTTGGCCAAAAGGGAGATCACAAACCCTACTTTTACGGGTTCAGAACAAAAAGTCCTAGGTTGAAGAGCCAAATACAAGGAGCAGGCATTCTTGAAGGCCCGATATCTTCTTCGGTCGCCCGCAAATCGCTCCGGGATGGGGACCCGGGGTTCGGGTTAAGTCATAACCACAGTCGGAGTGGGAGCAGCTTGAGACCTGGCGACCCCAGGGGATGGAGCCACGGATGGGGGTACGGCCCCAGGCAGGTTGCCCAATTGTTGGAGGCGACCAACAATTTGCACATATCCTTCCTGAAGCTTTTGGACAGCCTCGGTGAGGGCGGAGACCAGCTGGCACAGGGTCTCGAAGGGAGAGCGCACCCTGTCGGCTTCGGACATCTGGCTGGTTTGTACTGTCAGGCTGTGTACTCACCGAAGCCGAGATGCCAAGGGTGGCCCACCGTTGCGACCCGGCGCCGACCGTCCCCTGGAGTTGGGACAGGGGAGGCAAGCCCCGGGAGGCACCAGCGCCAGTGAGGTCCGGGTTGGTAGCCGGGATCCTGGTGCAGACTGGAACTGAAGCTCCTCCTGATGGCGGTAAGCAGAGCAGGCAGCCGAGGAGCCACAAGACAGGTGCAAGGCAGGTAACGGAAGCTGTACTGAAGGACTGTGGAGCAGGTAACTGGAGGGGTACCGGGCAGGTGCAGGCGGATCAGACTGAGAACAAGTCCGGAGAGCAAGCCGAGGTTCAGGGGTTGGAGAGGTCAACAAGTCCAAAGCCAAGCCAGAGGTCAGGGATTATAGAAGACAGCGTATCCAGGAACAAGAGCCAAGGTCAACTTCAGGGCGAGAGGAGAGTCGTATGGAAATCCGGGTCAAAGGTTCGGGTAATCGGCAGAGAGTCCAAGCACAAGCTGAAGACAAACCAGCAACCTGCCATAAGACATGGGCTGGTTTAAATAGCCTGGTCAAGCCTCTGATTGGTTCCCGGAAGGTGCGCGCCCGTGCGCGTGCCCGTGTGCACGTTGCGTCGCCAGACCGCGCATGCGCGCGCCTTTCCCGCACGGGTACACGCCGGAGCGCCGCTCTATTGCGCATGTGCGAGGATCGGAAGACGGGCCTGGATCCCTGACAGCACCTTTACAGTCCCACCTTTCTATATATTGTTTTGGCAGTTACTTTAGGGATGTGATGCTGATATTTCAGCCAAGCTCATGCTTCCATATTTTCCAAACCCTATCGGCACCACTCAACTTAACCAAACTGTCCCAATCTGGATTCATTCCTGTAAAGTTTGTTTTAGATGATTAAAAAAATAAATCAGCACAACTTCCCTAACAATTATTTAAACTAAATATAACTGCTCCCAACCCCTCGAAAGACATTATGGTAGTGCAACTATGAATTTTAAATTATACAGTACAATAAATTGGGGTATAACAATATATCAAGACCTTGTACAATAAAAAAAATACCAATTCTACATAATACTATTTAAAATGCACAAGTGCCCCCCCCCAAAAAAAAGGACGAATAAAGCCAATCCCATAATAATGAAATTAAAACTGTTTTTAAAAATTAATAAAAAAGAATCCACCACCGTGTGAAAATTCTTGCAGAAACACTGTCACCATTCACACGTATTTTCACTGGCTGCTTACCTTATTACCATGACCCCCTGCATTGCCAGTAAGGTCATAATATGTAGTATGTAGTATTTCCCTTTAAGGGTCAAACTGGATGGAGGGGGTTTAAAGTCCTCACTCCTCCAACTCTCCTGTATCCAGTTCCCAGCCTTAAGGTTTAACGATGTAAATGTAGACATGACAATAGAAAAGACCCGATCTAGTGCTCTCTGCTTTAAATATTTATTTTAAAAGTAAAGGAATGCACTTACAATCTCAGGCACTTTGGCGGTTCCAGCCACAAATAGCAAATATCAGTTGACAGACAAGTCGAAATGGCCATGCATTGATTCCAAGCTCCAGTCTCCTACCCTATACATGTTATGTCCAAGGGGTGTGGCCATCTCTGCTTGTCTGTTAACCGATATATATGCTATTTGTGGCTGGCACTGCCAAAGTGCTTGAGATTGTAAGTGCATTCCTTTACTTTTAAAATGCAGGTAATAGCAGTTAGAGAGGCCAGCCATAATGAACACCTCCAGCTATGATGTCACAACCTGAGGAAGTCACATAACAAAACGAATGAGCCAGAAGTGATGTCACATGCCGATGGAACCCAGAAATACTGTTTTTATGTGTTTTTTTTATTTTTTTATAATTCAAGTTTAAGTTTATTTTCTGAATAAAGTCAGTACAATTTAAAGAACATATCAGGAAATCAATACATTTTGTTACATATCCTTAAATATTGAGACATGAATCGTTTGCTGAAGTCATCACTACGTCATTTCTCAACCATACCTAAATAACATTCTATCTGCGATGAAAGGAAAACAGGTTCAACAAGGGAGTAAATTCTGACCCTAAGCCATATAGTCTAACCGGGGTAGCTCCCTACCCTCCCCCAAATCCTGCAGTTCCTATCAATCCGTCTAGGGTCCCTAGTCTACAGCAGTTGGGATAAATCAAAACCTTATTTGTCCAACATATAGGAATGAGATGGGAAGGGCACCCTCCACCCCCACCGACACCCCCAATGGGATCACTCTGTGCCCGGGGAGGTAGAGTAATTCCCCCAAACCATCCCAAACCATCCCGCCCGCTTAGCAAGTTATTATAAATATTACAGTTTTGTGAAGTCCACTTCGTGATGTACCTCCATTTCATAAACTTAAAACTTCTCAAGTACCTCTGGTACGAAGTGTATGATATCTGGACCGATTAAATGAACCTAATACTAAAAGAATAAATAACAAGTTCGATGAGAGGAGAGGGAGAGGGAGGGAGAAAAAGAGAGGAGAATCCCTCTTCAACTTCCTCCACCCCTATGATAGAGGCGTACCATGTATATATATGGAGAACGTTTCCCAAACACAGATTATACAAAAAACCTGAACACAAGCACAGCATAAAACCAGAACATAGAGAAGAAAAGTAGAAGAGAAGAAAAAGAGGAATGTGAGAAAGATAGAAAGAGAGGGAACGAAAAAGAGGGTAGGGGTGAGAGGGTAGAGAGACAGAGATCCTACCTGCCAGGTGTGTCATCAGCCTACAGTAAGTTATGTTATCACCCCTTTATGTAGTGTGAGATCCCTAAGTATTTTATCCATGGTTCCCAGATTGCGTTAAACTGAGTAAGTCTATCCAACATTGAGCCAATTCTCCTTTCCTGTTCCATTATCCAGGTGATCTTTCTTTTCATACTTAAGATTGAGACCGCCTGTTTCTTCCAGGCTGCAGCTATAGTGATTCTAGCTCCTGTTAGGATAAACCATATCAGCCTTCTGGTAACCTTTGATACTTGTGGTATGAATCCATTCAGTAAGGCAATCGCCGGGGACTGATGTATATTACAGCCCGTAATCCGTCTAATTATATGGAACACTTTACTCCAAAAACCTCGTATTCTTGGGCATTCCCACCAGGTGTGAATCATGGAGCCCACACCTTGGCATCCTCTGAAGCATAGAGGTGAGGATGAAGGATATATGGATGCCAGTCTTAGAGGAACTAGATACCATCTAGTAAATATTTTGACATTCGCCTCTATGAGTGACATGTTGATGATACCCTTTATAGATCTATGGAAGTTTTCTCCCCAATCTTCCAAATCCCACTCATCCTGAATTTCCTTCTTCCAAGCTAGCATATAGGGTAATTTATTGACATTGTTCGCAAGGGATTTGTAAATTACAGAAATACCACCCTTCCTTACTGGGGCCTGTTCACATTTTCGTTCATAGGGTGTAAAATGACCAGTTACAGCCTTGTCAGTCCAGAGTTTCTGTACAAAACTGTAGATTTGAGAAAATCTTGATTTCTCTGAAGGAGGAAGATCAAGATTGTCCCTAAAATATTGTTCTGATAGAGGACCTGAGTGGGAGAAGAATCGTCCAATGCGGTATACTCCCTTATCTCGCCACCACTGGGAGGATTCAACGTTCACATTGGATGCAAAGGACGGGACCTGAAATATATCAGTTAATGGTAGACTCTTAGAGACTAAAGAGGGATTGCTCCTGAGGGAGTCCCACAGAACCAACGCCTGTGACAGTGCCGGAGACATAATAGAATGTCTGCGTTTGGGGATAGACCACACAAGATTTTCCAATGAGCATGTGGGGGACGCCTGTTCTTCCAGACTAACCCAATCAGGTTGGTCCTGTTTGAGGTATATATCTGACAGTTGTGCCAGTCTAGCTGCCTGGTAGTACCACAGCAAATTTGGGAGTCCCAAACCTCCCTGATTAGGGAGATTAAAGAGGCTACGCATGATACATGGGGGCTCTTTTTGTTCCATACAAATTTGGTGATCTTACCCTGAAAAGCCTTCAAGTGATTCCTTTTTATCAGTATGGGGAGAGAACGAAAGAGGTATAGAAGTCTAGGAAGAAGAGTCATCTTGACAGAGTTTATCCTGCCAATCCAGCCTATATTCTGTGTATCTCAATCACCTAAATCAGATTCAAGTTTTTTATACATAGGAGGGTAGTTGGCTGTATATAGATCCTCAAATTTCGAAGATAAATTAATACCCAAGTATTTGATAGATGAGCCATTCCAACCAAATTCATATTTCTTTTGTAGTAAGGAAACTACATCTACAGGAAGCGAGACATTGATGGCCCTAGATTTGGACATATTGACTTTAAGGCCAGAGGCCCTGGAGAATTTGTCAAGTACAGAGTAGATTTCGGACATAGAGGAAATCGGGGAAGTAACAAATAGTAGCAGGTCATCCGCAAATAATGCACATTTGTGGTCCTTACGGGTACATTGAACTCCTTTGATATTCGCGTTATTCCGAATCGCTATTGCCAAAGATTCTATAACAATTGCGAATATCAAAGGAGACAATGGGCATCCCTGGCGGGTTCCCCTTTTAATTTTAATAGATTCTGAAAATAGTCCCTGCAGTCTTATTTTAGCCTCAGGAGAAGAGTAGAGTGCAGATAATATGCCCAAGACTCTTGAGCCAAACCCCCAACGTCTCATAACTTCAAACATATATGGCCAGGAGACCGATTCAAAGGCCTTTTGAAGGTCCAATGATAAGAGCATCCATTCTTGTTTTTGATCTCCTATCCAACCGGATTGCAATATGGAGATTATGTCTACCGCTCTCCTTACTTGGTCAGGGCCTTGTCTACCAGGAATGAAACCCACCTGATCCTTATGTATATACTGACCAATGAAGGATGCTAGTCTATTGGCTATTATTTTGGTTAGGATTTTAAGGTCATTGTTAATCAACGATATTGGTCTATAGTTTTCCACTTGACTGGTATCCTTTTAGGTTTAGGGATCACAGAGATATATGCCGAATTCAGCTGAATATCTATAGGATTACCTTTCGTTAAATGGTTAAAAAAACGAGTAAGGTATGGAGATAGAAGAGCCGAGAAAGTCTTGTAGTAAGGAGCAGAGAAACCATCTGGTCCTGGAGCTTTATCTGTTTTTAACATTTTGATCACTTCCAAAACTTCCTCAATCGAGATGGGAGCTTCCATTTTCTCTCAATGCACTTCCGCCAGCGAGGGAAGGTCCAAACTATCTAGGTCGTAAAGTCGTAAAATTTTGAATAGAAGCTTTGGAAGGAATCCATCACCTTCTGAGGGTTCAAGGTAAATAAGCCATTGGCTTGTTTAATCTTAGGGAGGACTCTCGGCCTTAGTCTAGGGGATAGTTTATGCGCCAACATTGGACCAATTTTATCTTTTAATCTATAAAATCCAGCTCCCGACCATTTAAGTGCCTCATCTGCTCTTACCGTAAGCGCAAGATTCAGAGCTGTCCTGGCAGCATCCAATTTAGAAGTTGGGAAACCAAAGGGGTCCAATTTATGCTTTTTGCTCAAATCGTCAAATGTCTTTTCAAGTTCTTCCACCTCCAGCCTCTTCAGTCTTTTTTGTCTGGCTGCGATCTGTATTAGTTTTCCCCTCACTGTCACCTTGCGGGCCGCCCATAAGGTTTCTGGAGAGATTTCCTCTATGTCATTATTTTTAAAGTAATCTGTTATAGCTTGTTCAATCTCTGTGGCTATAGTTGGGTCTTTCAACAATGACTGGTTGAGGGTCCAATGAGATACTCTTTGATTAGAACTGTTTTTTCTTAGAGATAACAGAACCATGGAATGATCCGACCATGGGACGTCCATAATGGAGGACTTCTGGGCCGAGGGGACATGGTGATTGGAAAGTAATATATGGTCTATACGTGAATACGACTGGTGGGGGTTGTGAGTAAAAAAGTGAGTAAAATCTTTAGCAGTTGGGTTCAATTCTCTCCATATGTCGGTCAATCTATATTGGTGAAGCACGCGAGCGACTTGGGTACTGGTTTTAGTAGGTCTAATTAATTTAGCCTTTGCTGGGCCGGATTTATCCAGTCCCGAGTCAAAAGCCAGATTGGAATCTCCCCCCAAAACTATGACTCCCTCTACCAAAGGCTGGAGAGATTCAAGCATTTGGCAGAAGAACCCCTTCTGTCCCCGGTTGGGAGCATAGTATGATATAAAAGTGTACGTATTTCCTTCCAAAGTGCCCTTTACCAGAATGAATCTACCCTCTGGGTCCGCGTATTCCTTTATTAAGTTAAATTTGCAGTGTTTAGAGAATAAAATTGCCACTCCTTTAGTCTTATTTTCGGCCTTTGACAGGTAGAATAATGGGAAATGAGCATGTAAGAATGAGGGAGCATACCGCTTTGGGAAGTGGGTCTCTTGTAGAAATACCACATCAGCATGCAGGGATTTGTAGACTTGTAGCGCCTTTCGTCTTTTAACTGGAGAATTCAGCCCCTGCGTGTTGTGTGAAACAACACGAAGGGGAGCAGGAGGATTAGCCATACCAGCCATGGGATATAAAATTGGCAAAGCTAATTCTCATGCGTTCCCAAACAATATCCGTATCATGAGACACATTAAACAACTTGGGTACATTATCCGGTTTGCAAAATAATGACTGTAGACACTTAAATGTAGGAGCTCTCATTGACAGGTAGGTCGGGGGGGAAGAGTGAACAGAAGAGAAAGAAATGATAGAGAAGAAAGAAAATAGACAAAGACATTTTATCCATATGTAAAGTAACGTAAGGTCAAAAAATGACCCAGAATGAGGGGAGGGTGTATTTCCCCCCCCCATTCAAACACGTGACCATATAATAGCCCAGAAAATAAGGGGCTATGTTCCCACTCCTCGGGGTGACGGAACGTCGATCCAAGGGGTAGGCTGAGGCCCAATGCCTCACCACCGGCTGCCAGTGGCAGCTCAACAAACTGTAATGTAAATCACTGTTATGAATAATTCAACCCAGTATGACATATTAAAAGCGACAATAAACTATTTTAACTTTACTAAGAAAAAACAACAAACACAAAAAAAAAATAGAAATATACATATATATACATATACACATATGTATATAAACATTTCCTGTGAAAGTATTAACATGTAGCTTTGGTGAGATCTATTTTCCCGGGTATGGAAAAATAGGGGAAAAAGAGACATCGGTGACCATCCCATTGAAGAAAGGGGAAAAGATATCCACAAACATGTTCCTTCTCTTCAGGTTGCAAAGTTATCTTTACCCTTCCTGTGCTTGACTCTGCTCCAAGCAGAGGAAGTCGGGCTGATAGGAGTTTGTCTTTTGGCAGAGCCCTGCTGGATAGGAGTAGTGTCCATTTCTGGCTCGCAGGAAATAATCTTCAAGTCCAATAATAGTCTCTCACCTTCCTGAAAATTCTGTACTACATACTGCCTGCCAATAAATGAAAATTTCAAAGCAAAGGGGAAGGCCCATTTGTATCTTATGTCCTTTTTCATGAGGGCAGATAATAAGGGCTTCATAGCTCTTCTTTTCTGTATTGTGTATGGCGATATATCAGAAAATATTTGAATTATGGCGCCTTGGTACTGTAGTTGTTCGTGTTTGCGAGACTGTTTCATCACTTCCTCCTTAATGGAATAGAAATGTGGTTTAACTACCACATCCCTTGGTAAACCGTCCTTTCTTAAAGGACCCAGGGCCCTATGTGCTCGGTCCAAATCCAGTTTGTGAGTTGGTATAGATGGGATCAGGATTTTGATAATGTCCTGTATAGCTGTATGCACGTCTGAGATAGATTCTGGTAATCCTCTGACCCTGAAATTATCTCTTCTTGATCTGTTCTCTAATTCGTCGATCCGTGCCTGAGCAGATTCCAGCTGTTCCTGCATGAATTGCAAATTACTGTGTTTTTAAGAGGCTGTGTCATGTCTATCCATTGTAAGTATTTTTAACCACTTAAGACCCGGACCAATACGCTGGCAAATGACCCAAGGGGTTTTTGCGATTCGGCACTGCGTCGCTTTAACAGACAATTGCGCGGTCGTGCGACGTGGCTCCCAAACAAAATTTGCGTCCTTTTTTTCCCACAAATAGAGCTTTCTTTTGGTGGTATTTGATCACCTCTGCGGTTTTTATTTTTTGCGCTATAAACAAAAATAGAGCGACAATTTAAAAAAAAATGCAATATTTTTTACTTTTTGCTATAATAAATATCCCCCAAAAATATATAAAAAAACATTTTTTTCCTCAGTTTAGGCCGATATGTATTCTTCTACATATTTTTGGTAAAAAAAATCGCAATAAGCGTTTATCGGTTGGTTTTCGCAAAATTTATAGCGTTTACAAAATAAGGGATAGTTTTATTGCATTTTTAATAATTTTTTTTTTTTTACTACTAATAGCGGCGATCAGCGATTTTTTTCGTGACTGCGACAATATGGCGGACACTTCGGACAATTTTGACACATTTTTGGGACAATTGTCATTTTCACAGCAAAAAATGCATTTAAATTGCATTGTTTACTGTGGAAATGACAGTTGCAGTTTGGGAGTTAACCACAGGTGGCGCTGTAGGGAATGTGTGCCCTAATGTGTGTGTTTACAACTGTAGGGGGGTGTGGCTGTAGGTGTGACATCATCGATCGCGTCCCCCTATTACAGGGATGACGCGATCGATGCTCCGGCCACAGAGAAGCACGGGGAAGCCGTGTGTACACACGGCTCTCCCCGTTCTTCCGCTCCAGGGACGGATCGCCGCACTGCAGCGGCGATCGGGTCCGCGAATCCCGGTCCTGGAGCTCCCGGTCCTGGAGCGCGCCCGCGACCCACGGCTGGGTACTAAAACCAACGTATATATACGTTGATGTGCCCAGCCGTGCCATTCTGCCGACGTAAATGTGCAGTAGGCGGTCCTTAAGTGGTTAAATAAAGCTATTTTGATTTTATCTTATCTTACTACACAATTAGAAATCTTTATTCTGCATATTGCATCAGAGAGAAATGCATGGTGGAATATTAATTGCGAGACCCTGGAGCACTTTGAGGAGACTCCTTAAAGCGGAGGTCCACCTAAAAAAAAAAATTAAAAACCAGCAGCTACATGTCGGCAGCCAAAGCCGAGCAACCGCTCGTCTCTTAGCTGCCCCCTCCACCATTCTCAGTGAGGGAATTAGGAAGTGAAGCATTGTGGCTTCACTGCCCGGTTCCCTACTGTGCAGTGTGTTTCCCAGAAGACAGCAGGGGGAGGGGCGCAGGAGTATATTATGTATTCTACAGGTATCTGCACCCCCTTCCCCCCTGAAAGGTGCCAAATGTGACACCAGAGGGGTGGAGGGTTCCGAAAAGTGGAGGTTCACTTTTTGTATGGACCTTCGCTTTAACAACAAAGAAAAATACTTTAACAGACTCTGATTGGCCTATTGTTATACAGTGCCTTGAAAAAGTATCCATACCCCTTTACATTTTCCACATTTTGTCATGTTACAACCAAAAAGTGTAGTGGAGTGTAAAATGTAAGGAAAATGATAAATGGTTTTCCAATTTTTTGTGTCGTGCATTTGTATTCAGCCCCAAGTTAATACTTTGTAGAACCACCTTTTCGCTGCAATTACAGCTGCAAGTCTTTTTGGGTATGTCTCTACCAGCTTTGCACATCTAGAGAGTGACATTTTTGCCCATTCTTCTTTGCAAAATAACTCAAGCTCTGTCAGATTGGATGGAGAGCATCTTTGAACAGCAATTTTCAAATCTTGCCACAGATTCTCAATTGGATTTAGGTCTGGTCTTTGACCGGGCCATTCTAACACATAGATATGCTTTAATCGGAACCTCTGCCCCAGTCTCAACTCGTTTACAGACTCTAATATGTTTTCTTCTAAGAATTCCCTGTATTTGGCTCCATCTATCTTCCCAAATCTGATCAGCTTCCCTGTACCTGCTGAAGAAACGCATCCTCAGTCATGATGCTGCCACTACCATTTTTCATGGTGAGGATGGTGTGTCCAGGGTGATGTGCAGTGTTAGTTTTATGCCATACGTAGCGTTTTGGTTTTAGGCCAAAAAGTTAAATTCTGGTCTAATCTGACCAGTGCACCTTCTTGTTTACTGTGTCCCCCATGTGGCTTCTCACAAACTTCAAATGGGACTTCTTATGGTTTTCTTCTTGCCAGTCTTCAATAGGTCAGATTTGTGGAGTGCACGACTAATAGTTGTCCTGTTGACAGATTCTCCCACCTGAGATCTCTGCGGCTTCTCCATGAGTTACCATGGGCCTCTTAGTTGCTTCACTAAATAATGCTCCCCTTGCCCAGCCTTTCAGTTTAGGTGGACGGCCATGTCTCGGTAGGTTTTCAGTTGTGCAATACTCTTTCCATTTTCGCATAATGGATCAAACAGTGCTCCGTGAGACATTCAAAGCTTGTTTTTTTATAGATGTCATTCCTGTCCTGCCTGGTTTGTTCCTTGGTCTTCATGATGCTGTTTGTTCACTAAGGTTCTCTGACAAACCACTGAGGGCATCACAGAACAGCTGAATTTATACTGATATTAAATTAGACACAGGTGGACTTTTTTTACTAAATAGGTGACTTCTGAAGGCAATTGGTTCCACTAGATTTGAGGGGTCTAGAGTAAAGGGGGCTGAATACAAATGCACGTCACACTTTTAAGATATTTATTTGTAAAAAAAAATTGAAAACCATTTATCTTTTTCTATTCACTGGACATTTATGTACCACTTCATGTTGGTCTATCACATAAAATCACAATAATATACATTTACGTTTTCGGTTGTAACATGACAAAATGTGAAAAATTTCAAGGGGTATGAATCCTTTTTCAAGGCACTGTTTCTGGATAAGCCTTTGTCAACTTAGAGCAGGCATGTCCAAAGTCCGGCCCGAGGGCCAATCGTAGCCCGGGTTCCGGTTTTGAAGGGCCCTCATGGTTGTTTGGATATATATCTTTTGTGGCCCCAATGATCTCCCAGCATCGGGGCCACAAAGATGTATATGCCTTGAAGGACAGGGAGGAGGCTGGACGGGCCCTCACACACAGTAGAATTTCCTGTTTACGGCCGACTTCTGTAATAGGAAATCCCATCTCAGGCTCTGCCATTGGATGACTTTTGTCCATCAAAGGATGAGGGACTTTATAATAAGGAGGCTGCTGTGTAAACAGGAGATTCTCCTGTAGATAATCTTTGGCGCTTGTGGGTATATTCCTGGCAATGGTGGGGCTGCATTCCTGGCAATGGTGCTGCATTCCTGGCAATGGTGCAGCGTTTTTAGGCAATGGTGCTGCATTCCTAGTAATAGTGCAGCATTCCTGGCAATGGTGAGTGCATTCCTGGCAATGGTGCAGCATATCTGGCAATGGTGCGGCATTCCTGGCAATGGTGCTGCATTCCTGGCAATGGTGCAGCATTCCTGGCAATGGTGGGTGCATTCCTGGTAATAGTGAGTGCATTCCTGGCAATGGTGAGTGCATTCCTGGCAATGGTGCAGCATTCCTGGCAATAGTGCGGCTTTACTGGCAATGGTGGGTGCATTCCTGGCAATAGTAGGTGCATTCCTAGCAATGATGGGTGCTGCATTCCTAGATATGGTGAAGCTACATTCATGGCAATGGTGGATCTGCAGATGGGCACCTGTGAGGCTGCAGATGGGCACTGACCCTTATTTTGCTTCACAGTTCTATATTTAAAATTTAAAAAAAATCCTGAAACTTCGCTCTTAAAGTGAAGGTGCGTGTTATACGCCAATAAATACGGTATATGCAAATAATACGCCTGAGCTCATCTCTTTACTCACAAGAATTAAGGTTGGGCAGTGTATTAGTTCTTGAACGAACACACTTAGGCCTCGTACACACGAGTCAATCTATCTGTTCAAATCGGTCGGACCGAAATCTGTCTGCTGGCAAAATCCCCGCCAGCAGACAGCGTGCTGACGTGTCGGTGACGTGGCGGTGACGTTGACGCCGCCACGTCACCGCACCAGGAAGTAAAACACTTCCGCGCATGCGTCGAAATCATTTGGCGCGTGTGCGAGAAGACATGTCTGCTGGTTAGCATACTAACCAGCAGACATGTCGGGCGGACGGGTTCCCAGCCGACAGATTTCAAAGCATGCTTTGAAATCTGTCGGGTGGCCAAATCCGTCTGTTTGCCCGTACACACGATCAAATCTGTCTGCTGAAACGGTCTAGCAGACCGTTTCCAGCAGACAGATTTGATCGTGTGTATGAGGCCTTAGACCAAAATTTTATGGTTCAAAGAATGTCAGGCAAAATGGTCGGCCCTCACGCATGTTCACTTCATCAAATCTGGCCCTCTTTGAAAAAAGTTTGGACACCCCTGACTTAGAGCATAGGTGATCATTTCTCTAAAAAGGACGGTATACAGAAATGGTTTAGCAAGGTCTTTCAATGGTGACTAATTTCTAAGATATATGAGATGGAGCATGTCGATTGTTGTGTTAAATAGTGCATGCATCTGGGAATGGGGATTAACCATACTACAATATCTGTATGGAAATGAGGTTTTGACCTATGTAAATTTAATGGATAAAATCTTGTTGGTAAGTGTCCTATCTGCCTGTTCATCTAATTGAACAGTTTATGTATGATTGCTGGAGGTTTTATGAAATGCATTTTTGGACCTATGCATCATTAGTGGATCACATGTTTTTGATGAGCATTCTACCTCCTTATTATGAAATAGGAGAGATATGAATGATTAATACTTGTGAGTAATTTATATACTACATTAAATATATTAAACTTACATACTACACTATGGGATCATCTTATCTATTATAAAAACACCATAATGAGGTGAAGCAGATCTCCTCTTTTCTTAAAAAAATATCATATTGCGATATAGCGGAGCAAAATAAGGAGTTGGAGTTGAATTTACTTCCTGATTAAATGAGAGCAGCTTTCTGAAAATTTGCCACAGTTTTGGGAGAATATTGAAAAAAGCATTGTATGACTCGACTATAAGGAGTCAATAAGTTCTAGTAAGCTTCCCTTACCCATCTGCAGGATATTAGCACATGGTGGTGGACTATACTAGTAAATTGGATTGTAGAACATTTCGGGGAATACGTAATAATATGATTTCCACAGAGGATTATTTGGACTTAAATTAGAATGTTATTTGGTTTGACTGTTTGGTTTGGATTTTGATTAAGGTGATTTTTAGTAATAACGTGATTTTTTCTACCTTAATACATTCCTTGCATCAAGGTAAAACACATTTTCTACTTTTACAACACCCCCCCCCCCCCCCGTGTAAAGAGGAAGAGAGGGGAGAATGGATTTAGCACTGTGCATGGCTGTATCTCTTTACTCCTCTCTTCCTTTTCAAACAACACTCGAGCATGAACTGTCAATCAAATGCAGTGAGGAGGAAGTAGGGGGCGGGGCTAGGTCCCACTGTGTAAGTCAATGGAGAACGGCTCCATAGACACACAGCCCGGGAGTGTTATGAAGAGGAGGAGCCGGAAGTGCCGCTGGGGGACCCAAGAAGAGGAGGATCTAGACAACTATGTGTAATACCATTGCACAGAGCAGGTGAGTATAACATATTTGATATTTTATTTAAAAACATTTTTTTAATTTAGTAACACGAGTTTTAGTGTAAGTGCCTAAAAACTGTCCAGATGTTATACATAGTGGTTCTGAGCACTAGAATCCTTGCAATCAGTGTCAAGATCGTGTCATATTATCTGATTGATATTTTGGAATTCTCCCTTAAAGTGGAGTTCCACCCAAAAATTGAACTTCTGCTTTTCGGAACCCTCCCCCCTCCGGTGTCACATTTGGCACCTTTCAGGGGGAGGGGGTAGCAGATACAGGTATTTGCTCCCACTTCCAGGTATAGATACCCGAGCCACCCATGGGTATCTACCTTTTTCATCCCCCCCGCTGTCTTCTGGGAGAAACACAGGTCCCAGAAGACAGCAGGGACCAGTGGGATCAAGCAGCGCGAGTTGTTAATGTGCAGTAGGGGACCAGGAAGTGAAGCCACAAGGCTTCACTTCCTGATTCCCTTACCCATGATGGCAGCAGCAGCACCCGATGACCGAGTGATTGCTCAGCTTCAGGTGTTGACCTTACGGGCTCCCTGGACAGGTAAGTGTCCTTATTTAAAAAGTCAGCAGCTGCAGTGTTTGTATAAAAAAAAAAAAAAAGACCTCTGCTTTAAATGACTCTTTCCTGAATAGAATTACCAAATATTCATGTATCTTAGAGCATCTAAAACTGTAATTGCCAATGGTACATATGAGTTTTTTTACTTTACATTGAAAAAACAAATTATGTAAAACCATTTACAGTTTAATTCTACTGAAAAATGCTGTATTAGTGTAGTTTGTGACTATAAAGATATACATTCAAAAGGTAAAAAATAAATGAAAAAATTCTACTGTGGAACTAGAAAAATTTAGATTAAAATGACCTTTAGAAGATGTAACGAAACAGTCTATTCATGCTTCTGGGCAGAAGGACTTTAAAGCATAAATTCAATTTATATAGATATAGTATTTTTTGGCGGCATACATTTCCCCCCTTAAATCATATTTAAGTGCATATTTGGGACATTTTGTTATGTAACCCCAGTAGCCCTGATTATAAGCTCTGTTACGACAAGGCCATTGTGTTATTATTTGAGATGGCTCTAGGCCTTATGACCCTAAGGAAGCTGAGTAGACAAAAGGAGACTCATTTGATGTAGTTTCATTTTTATTCAATGAACAATTATCTTGGCAGTGACAGGACAAAAGACATTCTACCTGCTATATTTCAAAGAAAAGTTTACTATGGCATCTTTTTATAACTAACATCATGAGCTTTATAATAAATGACTCACCAGATACTGCTATTTTAGAAAATGATCTTGATGACATTCAGCAATGTTACTGCAAATTGCCTGTTCATTCTTCTATCATTTACAAAACCGAACTTTGTCATATCAGATAGGGTTGTTGGGCAAAGGAAAATAAAAAACAAAAAAAACTTGTGTGACATCTATTATTATATCACCTAATGTATGAGGAAAAATTATTCTAACATATTGTGATATTGGTCAAGTATGTCTAAAACAAAGCACTTACAACATTTAGGGAAAATTGGGTCTAATGTGATGTTTATTTTGCTGTTTGTTGATGATTTCTGGAATCATTGAAGAGGATAATGCTAGCTCTGATTTCTATAAACATATAAAAAGAGACCTTAAATCAGTTTTAAAGGCTTAACTTGTTTAAGTTAATGCATGCACTGCATTAAAGGGGTTGTAATCCCTCACGTTTTTTCAGCTTAATGCATTCTATGCATTAAGCTGAAAAGCCTTTTGTACTGCACCCTCCCCCCAGACCCCCATTTTTTTCTTACCTGAACTTGATCGTGCCAGCGATGGGGACAAGCACAGCAGTGCCAACCGCTGTCTCGGGTCCTCATTGGATAGATTGATAGCAGCAGGAGCCATTGGCTTCCGCTTCTGTCAATCAAATCCAGTGACATAAGAGTCGGGGGTAGGCGATGAGTCCTGCGGTCGGTGTCAATGGACTCAGCAGCAGG
Organism: Rana kukunoris; assembly: GCA_029574335.1. Taxonomy (NCBI): domain Eukaryota; kingdom Metazoa; phylum Chordata; class Amphibia; order Anura; family Ranidae; genus Rana; species Rana kukunoris. The sequence goes on from CM056051.1 coordinate 129,971,408, forward strand.
ACTTGGGAGCTTGCCCGCATAAGTGCCTCCACAGTAAGCGGCTCTCCGTGGGGGCACTTGATAAGTGGAGGAGCCAGGAGTGGCACGGCGGATCCTAGAAAAGGACGATCAGGGCCACTCTGTACAAAACCCTTGCACAGAGGAGGTAAGTATGACATGTTTGTTATTTAGAAAAAAAAAAACACAAAGCTTTACAATCACTTTAAGGTAAAAAGTCTTCTGTACCACAGAACACCCCCCCAGCCCTCTTTTACTTACCCTGGCCCAATCTTGATATAGCACTGTGCCAGAGAACAGAGGCTATCTCTGTTCTCTCCCTACCTCCCTCCTTACAGGGCAGATTGATAACTGTGGGAGCCATTGGTGGGCACGGTCACGGAGCTTGCGACCACAGGACAGAAATTTGAAGGGGACGTATATATACGCCCATTTGCACAGCCGCGCCATTCGTAAAAAATCGGTCGGCAAGCAGTTAAGAAATGGAAAACACTACAGTACCTGCCGCCGAGAATGTGTTTTTAGCATGACAGCATCGCGCTGATTCTTGGAGACAGGGTGCCGACATCTCGCACTCACTGGAATAGTAAAAGCACATTCCAGCGAGCGCGTCATAGAAGCGACGGGGATCCGACTTGGATTCCCACCAATTCTACATGCAGCGTTTGGTATAAATCCTTAGGGGGAACACCCCGCCGGATTTAAAAAAAAAAATCCGGCATGGGTTCCCCCCCAGGAGCATACCAGGCCCTTAGGTCTGGTATTGGTTGTAAGGAGACCCCTCATACGCCGAAAAAACGGAGTGGGGGTCCCCCCACAATCCATACCAGACCCGTATCCAAAGCACACCGCCCGCATGCAGCCTGGTATGGCTCAGGAGGGGGGGGGCGCTTGCTCGTCCCCACCCCTTTCCTGACAGGCCAGGCGGCGTGCTTTGGATACGGGTCTGGTATGGATTGTGGGGGGACCCCCAGGCCGTTTTTTCGGCATAGGGGAGGTCTCCTTACAACCCATACCAGACCTAAGGGCCTGGTATGCTCCTGGGGGGGGAACCCATGCCGGATTCATACCAAACGCTGCATGTAGAATTGGCGGGAATCCAAGTCGGATCCCCGTCACTTCTATGACGGCATTGTCCCCATCGCGGCAAGCAGGCTAGGCACTGGCTCCCACGATGGGGCTCGTAGGTGGTCAATCTCGCTGAGAAAGGGAGCGAGATTGACACAATCTCGCGGTCACCTACTGTATGTGTTCTCCACTGTGTTCTTCTGACAAGGATAGCCCTCGGGCCTGCTTGGGAGGACACAATAGCTCCATGGGAGGAATTCCCCCATCAACACTGACTGTGAAGTCTTCACTGACTGTATAGAAAATCGCATCATCTTTGGCTGGCCTTAGAGGTATGATTCTACAGGCATCTAGGGCAGTGTTTTTCAACTCCAAACCTCAAGGCGTCCCAACAGGTTATGTTTTCAGGATTTTCCTCAGATTAAATGACTGTGGTACTTAAAAGCAGTGAAACTGATCAAATCACCTGAGCAAAATAATGGAAAGACTGAAAACATGACCTGTTGGAGCGCCTTGAGGACTGGAGTTGAGAAACACAGATCTAGGGTATATTGCTGATTTTATTCATAATAAAAACAGACCTCTCAATAGGCAGCATGAGTTAGCCACATGGGTGCATAGTATGTAAAGTATTGCCTTTCGGTTTCAAGTCCTCAGTTAACACATTATTTTGTGTTTTTTCATGCTTGTTGTCTAATAAGAAATGGTGAGAACAGTAATTGGTATTTTAAGAGTGCGTGAGATTCATTCAGCAGTGATCAATAAAGTACAATTAAAAGGCAAAAACAATGCAATCACAGTTATCCAAGCTTATCTCATACACAGAGAAAATATGTTGTGCTAAGTGCAAAAAAAGGTCAAAGTGCAATGCAATAAAAAAGCCATTAATATAATTAACCAACTTCACAATATAGGAACTTACTGCACAACTTGATGTACACTTTTTCAAGTTACTTGGCCAAAACGTTTAAATGAATGCTTCTTTCGAAGTGTAAAACCAATTCAACATCCTATCTCTTATCAGTTCTTTTCATTTTGTACTTGTACCCCTTTATGGCTCTGTCAAGATTTGTTCATGCATTAAGATGTAAGACCAAACTTACCCACAGATGTAAAATAACAGTAATTCATAAAGAAACAACAAACCCTCTGAAAGTTTTTATTTATTTATTATTTTGTTACACAAAACACATGCATACACTGTTAGGCCCCTTTCACACATGCGGACTGTATGTCTGTTTTTTTTATCCATCTGTTTACAGATGACAAAGTGACATACATATATCTCTATGGGATAGCGGGTGTCAGCGGATGAACATCCACTGAAACCCGATTTCATCGGTGTCCCCTATGCTCCGATTCTGCAGACAGAGGAAAATCAGATTTTTCCATTTGTCAGCAGAGCGGATCGGGTGAACACAGACAGGCGGTCCGTGTTCATCCGATCCCCCCATAAGGGAAAGCGGAGATCTGACAGGGCAGTCCCTGTACACTGTGCATGGACCACCCTGTCATCTGCCGACTCAGCGGGGATCAACAGAGCGATCCCAGCTGAGCAAGCGGATGCATAAGGAACGGATCCTCACAGAATCCGCCTGTGTGAAAAAGCCCTTAATTGCAAAGCTTCCAACTGTTACAGATGTGGATCATGACAAAATGTACATAATACTGAAATAATATACAATTTTCTCTTCTTTTAAATGTCCAATAAACATCTTAGCACATTTTGTTTATTTGAGGTACGTATATACTCAAGTATTAGCCGGCCCAAATATAAGCCGAGGCACCTAATTTTACCACAAAAAATGGGAAAACTTATTGACTCGATTATAAGCCTTGGGTGTCCATCTGCATGTCTCACTTTGTCTCACTGTGTCCATGTGCATGCCTCATTGGGTCCATGCCTCACTGTGCCCATGCCTCACTGTGCCCATGCCTCACTGTGCCCATGCCTCATTGGGTCCATGCCTCACTGTGCCCATGTCTTACTGTGCCCATGCCTCACTGTGCCCATGCCTCACTGTGTCCATGTGAGGCATTAAGTTTAACATGGGAGTCTATGGAAGGGGTGCCCGGCTTTGAAAAAATCGGTGCTCCCCGGCCATAGGTCCCCCAGACAACAAACATTGCACACTTGTAGAGGAAGAATTGGGCTACATGTGTGCTAAGTTTGGGGACCTACGGCCTGCCGATACTAGGTCCCCAAAGTCAGGGAAATCAGGCACAAAAAGTTGACTTGAGTATAAGTCAAGGGGGGCATTTTTAGCACAAAAAATTATTCTGAATAACTCGGCTTATACTGAAGTATATACAGTACTTATATAGCACTAACAATATATGCAGCATTATCTATACACTGTATTGTCAAAAGTATTGGGACACCTGCCTTTACACACACACATGAACTTTAATGGCACCCCAGTCTTAGTCCGTAGTGTTCAATATTGAGTCTATTAGGTTGAGGTCAGGACTATGCAGTCCAGTCAACTTCCTCCACCCCAAACTCGCTCATCCATGTCTTTATGGACCTTGTTGAATACAGGTTCTGCTTAATTTTATTAACTCAAGCCCAAAAAGAAAAATAAGGCATACGGCTCTTTCAACTAAATGCACTAATTACATTTGTATTTAACCTTACAGAGATGCCATAAAGGGAGCATCCATTTTTACCATGGTGGATATATTGAAAATGTGATAGGGTTAACTAACTTTTCAAGAGATTTTTAAATAATAGAAGCCACCCCTGTTCAATTTTCTGGGGAAGCTCTGCTGACTTCCATCATCTAATAATGTGCAAGAAAAAAAAGATTGCTTCTTTTTCATTGCATGTGATTGAGAAATGTTTTGCAAAGGGTGTTTTCACCACGTCCAATAAGCTAATGAAAAATGTGTTGCATAGTAAACAGCCTATTTTCTTTTAGTAAATTAACACCAATATGTCAGGAAAAAAGTTCAAAGTGATGCCACAGAAAAATGTCACCTTTCATTTTCCTTTACAACCTCTTTACAATCTTTAACTAGGTACAACTTGAAACAATGTTGGTAAAGGACTTTGGTACTTGGGCATTGTTATCAAACGTTGCGTTTTGCATTCAAATGCAGTACTTCTCAAACAGAGTTCAAATTGCAGCAAAAGTTTGTGTTTGACCTGCTTTGCCTGCATTGCAAATCAACAGGACATGCCCTATTTAAAGAAATATAAAGCCAGTCAATCACAGCTTAATTCTGACATCCATCCTGCACCTTTGAAGTCGATTGGAGTCTGTTAACCTGTGTTCCATGCACTGTACCTTTCAAACACATATCAGATGCCACAAAACAATGCACATCTACTAGGAATTTAGTGGAAACATGAGTACTCACAGAATGCAAACTCCAAGTCAAATCAAAATGTAACTTTTGCTTTAGATTGCTCCATGTGTATCAAGAAATCCTTGAATATCATTGCTATTGTAGTTGACCTTTGCAAGTAAGCTTTCTCCCCTTCTATTGGAGGCTGTTGATCTAGGAAGCCACAAAGTATTTTGTAAACAATATATGTCAGTAATGTCAGTAAACAAAGACCTCTAGAATTCCCATATTTGTCCAAACTGCTGACCACAGGTCTCTGGCAAGCTTGTTAGTTCACTGTTATGTCTAAAGAGCCAATACTAAATAATAAACATACCATAGTTGAAAAAGGTAATTCAGTGCACACACTTATTAAGACTAAAATAATAACAAAAAATAAATGTGGCTGCTTTATAACCAGTTCAAGAATGTGTATAAAGCTAATAATGGGAAATTTGTATATACTGTACAGTAAGTAATAACTTAAAAATAAACCATGTAGTAGACTGATTTTTCTTTCAGTGTACAGACTTTTGGTTCGTTAAATTAGCACTGCAAAAGTACTTAGAGTGACTCATTGTAATGAAATGTTTCTTTTTATAATATATAACATTGACAAAACGAAACATTTGCGCTTCATTGTATTTCTTAAAAATGCAAAGTTTTGCTTCAGTCTGATATTAAACAACAATACAACCAAATGCATTAGCACTGCTTAACCTCCCTGGCGGTCTTCCCGTGTGTGGCACGGGGTGAGATTTTAAAGCTACGATCGGTAACCCCGTGCCACACACAGACTTGCCTCGCTGGATGCAGAAAAAAGTTTACTTACCTTTTCTCTGCGATCCAGCGATGAATCCCCGGGCGGATGTCCGCCTGATGCTGTGTGTTCCGCCGATTCCCTTCCCTGCGAGCGTCGCGACGTAGGGGGGGGAACGGCGCCAAATTTAAAAAAGTAAACAAACACTATACATACAGTACACTGTAATCTTATAGATTACAGTACTGTATGTAAAAAATACACACCCCCCATGTCCCTAGTGGTCTGCCCTGTACACTACATGTCCTTTTATATAATAAAAACTGTTCTTTCTCCCTGCAAACTGTAGATTGCCCATAGCAACCAAAAGTGTCCCTTTATGGCAAAAATTGTTTTAGAGCAGCTAAAAAACAGCGATAATAAATCAGAATCACTTGCAGAATTTAGCGATAGCGATTTATGGGGAAATTCGTCATAAAAAAAAAAAAATAATGACAGCAAAAATTCTGCAACTGAGCAAATTTCAGTGATTTTGATTTGATTACATTATTGAATAATTTTTACTATAATTATATTATTATTTGTTATAATTTTTTATAATTATTTATTATATTATAATTTTTAATAAGAAAAAAAAAAAAATCATACCCAGGATGCCTATTAGACTCTTGTTTGTATAGATTTCATTGAGTTATTCCTAAGAATTACAAGCCTACAGTATAAAACGCCAAATTCCCTTGCAAATAATGGTACCGCTTTTAGCACCTAAAATCTGAAAGAATCATACCGCCAGGGAGGTTAACACATTTCAAGTTATGATGATGATTTTGATGATGGTGATGACAATAAGGTGGAATAAGTTGATTGGTCTGGGGAATTTCAGGTTTATGGTGGACCAGGATGTAATTTTTTGGGTTTTTTTGGGACAAGCATGAAGCATGGGTGGAAGATATTATTGACTAATTGCAATTAGTATTTTTTTTATTTTTTTTATTGGGGACCAGCATGAAGCATGGGTGGAAGATATTATTGACAAATTGCAATTAGTATTTTTATTTTTCATAGTTTCTTTTGTAAAACTTAGTGCATTTCTCCCTATACAATTCCAAGCCAACACAACACATTCACCGAGCTAAGGGAAATCAACCCCTGTATCTGATTCATATGCCATTCATAATCAAAAGAAGGCATCACTGCAAAGGTTTCTAGCACGTTAATAAATTATGGAAGCCAATGTGAAAAACACCTTTACTGCAAAAGCATTCATTTTATATGGTGTGCTTACTCTGTACATTTAAAATTACTGTACCAGCAGATTGATACCCTGTAAAGGGGTTTAAGTACTGTACCCTAAAAACCTTTAATTGTTGCAAAATACTACAGATAATAATGGTGTGCAGACCCATATTGCTAGTTATAGGGGTTTGTTGAACTTTAACGGTTGTAGATTTAAAAACACAATCATCCAATAAAGATGATTGAGGATAAATTTTGTTAAAGAATAAAACACATTCTCTATTCATGAAATGATTAATCAATTCCAGAGCATCTCATGCCTATTTAATAGCCCATCTAGTTGAGGTGGAAAAACTCTATATTCAGTTGTGAGTAAAGCACCTGGACCAGATAGTCTACATCCACAGTTCATCAAAGAGTTGAACACTGTTATTTCTAAGCCATTGTTTCTAATACATATGTTTTAATGACCGGTGTAGTACCACTGGATTTGCATAAGCCCAATGTGGTGTTTATATTATTAAGGTTCAGTGTTGGGACCTTTACTTTTTAACCTATTTATAAACGATATAAAGCAGTGTTTTGCAACCTTTTTACAGTCAAGACACCCTATAAAAGTATGCACAATTTCGAGGCACCCCATTCTAAATGTAAAAAGAAAAAGAAAACGAATAGTTTTACATAATGCAGCAACATCCACACATGTAGGACACCCAATGATAGAAGTGATTTATTTTATGATCAGTTTCTCCCCCTCAAGTGGCTGTAGCTTGGAAGGCTCAGGGGCCTATTTGTAGGTTGGCTCTAGAGTATGAATTTCACAGAATAAGGTTTCTTGCATATGAATAATTTAAAAATTGCGTATAGCTACCACAACGTCTGTTAGTATTTCCAAGTCTCTTAAGAGCATCTCATTCAGGCACCAGAAAACAATCCGCCTAGTTGTGTCCGGAACAAACTGGAAAATGGTCCGACCATATATGAGAACCTGTAGTTTCTTCTCCTTATTCTATTCCAGTCACCAAATTCCTGTACGTTCACTTTACCTATGTACATACATTTATTATTTTTGTATTTAGATTGGAATTAACAGCGGAGGAAATCCCTTTTCAGCATTATGCTTGCTGTGATATGACATACTTGTATATTTTTACCTATTGTATAATTGTGCTTATATGCTGAATACTGAAAATGCATTTTGTTATGTGATGTTCTTACTCTGTATAGTTAAAATTATTCAATAAACCCCTAAACCTGTTCACCAGGAGGCAAGTCAATTGTAAACCCTCAACAATCTTTACATTACACTTTTTGAGGCACCTGGCGCTCCTAACCTTCTGGTTTGTATTTTTTCATAGCATAATGTTGGTATCTGTATACTGCCTGTTTCTTTTTTCAGTGCTATATAAATTGCCCCCAAGTGTAAACATTTTCAATTTCTCTCTATAAAACCACACTAAAGTAAAACATCAAAAAGTTGTGGAGATTTATAGTGGCATGTTCCATTGTTTGGGAGTTGTATATTGTGTGTGAATATGGTGAACAGACATCGTATTTGAAAAGGGACCTGCTGGTGCATAACAGGACTTAATAAAGTGTATATTTATCTAGCTATAACATTTCTATAGCCTTTTTTTCCTTAATAGGGAATATATAGTGCTTTTGTATATATTGTTTTTTTATTCTGCCCAAGACTAAAAAATACAATTTGAAAACATAATTCATCAGATAAACATTAACTAATGGAAATATTTCAAATTTGCAATATTCATGTTTTGTAAATATTTAATTTTGACATTTGGAGTCTAAAGGTAGACCTCTATTCCCCTTTTCACGAGCTAACCAGACTAATATTGGTAGTTGTTTTGCTGACCAAAAATGGTTGTTTACAGCCGTCAACAGCTGAAGCTCAAATTTACACATACATCTTTCTATATTCAGAAAATCAATATTTCTCTGTGAACTCTGGGTACACTATTAATACATTATCAAGATATAAACAAAAATGTTCATGTGACCCCTAACCAATATACTTTCCAATTAATCCTGGCATAAAACATAAAAGCTTAAAATAAGATTGCATCATGCTCTTTGCATATGCAAAATAATTAATATTTCAAACAGAATAAGCCCTTAGTACACTCATTTTGCTCTAAATGCAGCAATTTTTGCCAGATTTAAAATTAAATAAATGTATGTCAATACTAATGAATACTTGGATTCATTAAGTATCACCGTTGATTTTGCAATCTGAAAAACAGATTTTTTTTTTTGCCTCTTATATTCACTCTTTATTTAATCATGTGGTGTCAAACTTTTTTTTAAAAGTACATTATATACATAAATACTTGTGCTGCAAGCTCAGTTGGAATGCAAAACATTAAGTAATATGAGCAGGTTATAACCCGTGTAAAGCTGACACATAGTTCCACAAAGCATTCACTGTACAAGAAAGGAAAGGGGGTTTTAGACAGGTAGGATGGCCTAAAAGTGCTAGAACATATCTAACAACAAAAATAACCCACAGTCATATGATTAATTGGTCAAATGTGCAATCTAGTGAAAAAACAGAAACCAATAAATATGTGAAGAAATCTAAGGTTTAATATATACAACATCCAGTCAGACACGGCAAGTTTTGAATGTACTGTAAAGAATACATACATTTCTGTGCATGCTAGGTCAGAACCTATTACACAAAATATGGCCTTACAATGAATACCTGCTGATTAACCAATTACTGTATAAAAAATAAGTGGACTAATAGTCGGTCAGAATTTCTGCATCTTATTTGTACACTAAAGGTGCCCATATTTGAATATGGATCACAAGCGGATAACACCAATTAAAGCTTCTGGGGGAGACAAGCAATTAGACTTATCGAATAACCTTGTTATTAGTATTGTCCCCCCCTGTTAAGCTGGCAGAAAAGGATTCCCAGTGTTCCCCCTTGAACAGATGCGATAATCATCTGTGTTTAGGGACCTGGCAAGAGCAGCAACTCATTCTTTTTTGGTTTGAATTACAATATTAAGCCTCAAAGCAACCTGCTATGCTATTCAGTCTCTTTAGATAACTCATAGTTCTCTTGAAATCCCTTGTCACATACTAAATGTGTATTTGTAAAACAAATATTGTATATAGATAACAAAAAACAGAAATAAACAGTTTTTACAAATTAGGATTAAACTAAAATAAAATTGGCCACAGAAAAATAAAAATCTCCCTTTATATATGTGTTTTACTTTCTTTTTTTTTTTTCCAATCTCTGAAAAATTGAGCAACAGCATCACAGAAATAAAATCAAAAATGCTGCAGATTCAATGTTTTAGACCATGCTCACATCTGTGTATTTTATGTGCATTTTTGGTGCAGTGATTTAAAAATAAAAAAATACTGCTTGCTTGAACTGCTGTTTTAAATAGTCTACCAGAGATGCACATCCTTTGCTGTTGAGTTTACTTGATGTCTTCCATATGAATACTATTCCTTTTATTATTACAGTATTATGGACTGCCTTTGTAATTTTCATTCTTGTTACATTGTTTAACCCATTGCGGCTGCACCCACATTATATTCTGCTTTAACTGTTGTATCGTGGACTAAAGTCATTAAAAAAATATTTAATATTTAATTTTGATAATATCAGACAGAAAAGGAAATGTGTTCCACACTACAGAAAATGGGATAAAATTATGTTTTTAAACTGCTACCCCCAATAGAACTACCACCGTGGTGGAGTCAGCAATGAACAATAAGAAGGAAATGGGTGTGGCGCTGCCTAATTTTGGGTGGTGTGTGTTTCTTTAAATACACCTCAACTAGTTGTGCAAATTAGCAATAATAAAAAAGAACAAAATGTATAAGAAAAAAATTAAATAAATGGTACCCAACCCTATGGTAAATGTGTGGTATAGATTCCTTCAGTATAAATTATAGACACTATAAACATTGAAAAAACACCATGGCAAACACATAATCTGCAATAAAGTGTTGTGCTTGCAATATTTCATTAATATCCCTAAAGATAGTGACTTGTGTTATGATACAATATACATTTCACTAAAAAGCTAAAAAAAACAAATTGAATGAATTCACACTCCTATGAAGTGTTGTTGGTTTTCGCATGTGCTCCCCCTTCTCCACCTCACTCACCAAAAATTCTCCCCTTACTAAGGGTAAACCAGCATTCATAGCACTATGTGGCTGTACACATTATGATAATGCATGCAGCCACATAGTGCTTTGAATGCTGGTTTACCCTTAGTAAGGTGATTATTTTTGGTGAGTGTGTGAAAACACCAGCATATCATAGTACTGTGCATCCAATTGCTATTGAAATATGGACTTTTTTTATTTATTTTTTAGCATATTACACTTTATTGAAATATTGCAAGCACAACAACGTGCTGAAAAAAACGAAGTTGAATGCTTCCAAGCATACGTCGACTTGATTCTGAGAATGCGTGAATTTTTAACCGATGCTCGTGCGTACTAACGATTGGTTTTGACCTATCGGTTAGCCGTCCATCGGTTGAATTTTAAAGCAAGCCATCTGTTTTTTGACCGAAGGCTAATGGACCGATGGGGCCTACACACGATCGGTTTGGACCGATGAAAACGAACCTCAGTCCGTTTTCATCGGTTTGAACCGATCGTGTGTACGAGCCTTTACACATAGTTGCTGGTAAATCAAATAGGGAATTAACATTCATACTATAATGTGTCGCTAAATTGAGGAAATACTTATGTAGGCCCACTCACCTTTACATTTCTATACAGTTCTATCTAAATAAAAGAGATTATACAAATACATTATAATACATTCTCGTAGAACTCATATCCTAAAAATCTTAATCTCCCATTCCAGGGAAAGATACAAGATCTGAAAATGTCTAATAGTTTAGAAGTTAATGGAATTAAAGTGTTTTAACTGCAGAAGTTGTTTTTGTCCTAATGCATTATATGCATTACGATAAAAAAAGCCTTCTGCGTACAGCAGCCCCCTAAATACTTATCTGAGCCCCATCTCGATCCAGCAATGTTGCACAATAGATTTGGCTGTCCGGGACTCTCCTCCCTCATTGACTGAAACAGCAGTGAAATTCCATTGGCTCCCATTGTCAATCAAAGTCAGTGAGCCAATGAGGAGATAGAGGGGGCGGGGAAAGGCTGGGCCACAGCTCCGTGTCTGAATGGACACAGGGAGCTGCATGCCGGCTTGGGTGCCCTCATAGCAAGCTGCTTGCTGTAGGGGCACTCAACAGGAGGGAGGGGACAGGAGCACCAAAGAGGGACCCAATAAAGGGGAGGATCTGGGCTGCTCTTTGCATAACTACTGTACAGAGTAGAGTAGTCAGACTAATAAAATGTATAGTGAGACTGGTTGCTACTAGTTACATTCTCTTTTGATTTTCAAACATAGTTTCAAACAAATATTTTAGTTAATTCACACTCAAACAAATATATATATACAGTATATATATATATATATATATATATATATATATATATATATATATATATATATATATATATATATATATATATATATATATGTATGTATATATATATATGTATATATATATATATATATATTGATTTTTTTTTGGTGGACATAGCAGAAGCCAAATCTCCTTCCCCACTCCATTCCACACTTATGTGGAACTCTGAAACTCCAGGAATCACTGGTATGTTTGCACAGAACCCATGCTCTTTGGGTACCTTGGTGAACTTGATAAGACCTCAATTTGAATGTTTTTCTGTACTTTGGTGTACAGGATGCTTGCACACAATGAGTGTGACCCATCACATTAATCGCCGATACTGATTGCTCTTGTGTCCATTCATCACTAAAGCATAATAAACTTGCTTGCTATGCTTTAGTTTTTAAATTAACAGGAAGTCGCTTAGCACAGAGCACTGCCCATTCATTCACTGTCCAGTGCAGATGAAGTTGCAGAAAATGGCACTAATTAATCTCTGTCCTAAGTCTCTTTCTCAGTCTCAAATGTGAGACATTTGGTTTCTGTTTAGACCCCTGATATTTCACCAATGTTTCTCCAACAGGGCAGTTAAAAATGTAAAAACAATAAATGAAAAATTAATAAAATTCTATAAAAAAAGTAAGAATATTCAAAATAATAATAATAAAAACAAATTAAGGAGTACTTTGCTCTCTGCTTTAATTTCTTCCATGGCTGCACAGCATATGATTGTGGCCGTGTCATGTGTAGACCCCTAGCCACTGCCTCTGTTGCTAAAGGGGGTAGTGGTTGCTGGGCAGTAAGAACACCAATGGGCTTTTAACCTCCCTGGAGGTATGAATATTTCAGATTTTAGGTGCTGAAAGCAGTACCATTATTTTGCATGGAAATTTGGGGCCAGATACACAGACCCAGTACGCCGGTGTATCTCCTGATACACCGGCGTACTTTCAACCCACGTCGTATCATTAGTTTGAATCCTCAAACCATGATACGACGGCTTCAGGCTTCGATCCGACAGGCTTACGTCTTCGTACGCCTTCGGATCTACACTGCAATATTTTTGCGCCCGCTGGGTGGAGTTTGCGTAGTTTTCCGCGTCGGGTATGCAACTTAGCTTTTTACAGCGATCCACGAAGTTACAATCGGCGTCGCATTCTCTTACGTCATCGCTAGTCGGCTTTTTCCAGCGTATAGTTAAAGCTGCTATTATCCGGTCTATAGTTAGACTGGCCATGTTAGGTATGGCTGTCGTTCCCACGTTGAATTTTCAATATTTATTTATTTTTTGTGTAAGTCGTCTGTGAATAGGAATGTACGTAATTTCCGATACAAAAAAAAAATAAAAAAACGTTTCGGCGTAATTTCGCGCAATGCACGGCGGGAAATTTCTGAATGGAGCATGCGCAGTTCAATCGCCACGGGGACGCGCCTGATTTAAATGATTCACGCCCCCTAATCACGTAATTCGCTTCCGCTGCGAGAAATACACTACGCCGCCGTACCTTAAGAGCCGAAATCTTCCTGGATTCGACTTAGAGCCAGGTAAAATACGGCGGCATAGTGTGTCTCTGATACACTGTGCCAGGACAATTCTCTGTGGATCTGGCCCTTGGTGTTTTACATTGTAGGCCTGTAATTCTTAGGAATAACTCACTTTAATCTGTCCAAACCAGAGTCTAGCAGACATCTCGGGTATGATAAAGTTTATAAAACAAAATCATAAATTATAATATAATAAATAACTATAAATAATTATAACAAATACTAATGTAATTATAATAAAAATTATTCAATAATGTAATTAAAAACACTGAAATTTGCTCAGTTGCAGAATTGTCGCTGTCATTACTTGTTTGATGACGAATTTCCCCATAAATCGCTATTGCTCATTTCTACAAGTGATTATAATTTATTATCACTGTTTTCTAGAATCACTTTTGATGTAAAGGGACACTTTTTTGTTGTTATGGACAATCTCCAGTTTCCAGGCAGACCACTAGGGACAAAGGGGGGTGTATTTATTTCATGCAGTACTGTAATCTATAAGATTACAGTATACTGTATGTATTGTGTGTATTTACTTTTTTTAATTTGGTGCCGATCTCCGCCCCAGTGCGTCGTAACTTCGCAGGGAACAGAGCTCGGCAGCACACGTGCACTGTGTGAATCGAGCGAGGAGACAGCTCAATAACACAGGGGGGAGGCATCGCAGGATCCAGGGACAAGGTAAGTATTTCCCTGCCTGTGGACACTGCGAGGCAATCCCGAGTTAGGCTCGGGGTTACCGCTTTTGGTTTTAAAACTCCACCCCGAGCCAGACTCGGGAATCCCGCTGAGGAGGTTAATGCCCCTAAACCCCACTGGTGAATGAGCCCTAAGGACTCATTCACATAGGTATTCTGGCCATGTGAATGAATGGACTGTTCATGCAACTGGAGCCACCTGCTACTGGGGATGGGGATGCAGCAGCTGTACAAGCACAGTCACAGATCCTAATTTGACAGTTGCGCAGGCATGTGTGGGTGGTCCTGAATCCACACTGTAGGACTAAATGAGCGACACAAACACCCCAATCAACTACCCACATGACACACAATCGTCTGGGGATGACACAGAGATGGAAAAATGACAGGCACCCCCAAAAACTGAGTTTAAACTGTATTCAAGTTGCGATGGTAAAGATGGCTCCCTGGCCCTGATTTTACAAACAGGCACAGCAATCATTACACTAACCTCCCGGATGCATCAATGCCGGCTGTGAAGATGCCAGGGCCCTCATCGCCCCACTGTCTCTCTACATCTCCCTGTGCCAGCCCTGCAAAAGCCAGAATGAGACTGGACTGCAATCCAGCAGACATACTGGTGAGTCCAGGGGATTTTCCAACGCCATCATACAACACCTTACATGCTTTATAGACTCCTTCCCTACCATTAACTAGCTCATTATGGTTACCCTTTTAAAAAACATACTTGTATCCTTGCAACAATCCCTGCATGCTGATATCAATACCCTTACACAACAATTCTCATCTGAAGTATCTTCCCTTGGAGGGTAAATCTCATTGACAATACAGTTAGCAAAATTACCACCACAGTAAACGACTTGGTAGGTGCTAAGGATAATGTGCTAGAGGAAAGGCAATGGTAAAGGGCAAAAAATTGCTGACTTGGAGAATCGCTCCAGGTGTTATAACTTAAAATTGCAAGGAATACCTGAATCAGTACAAACCCCGGATTTAAAACAATACATTTCAGATATGTTCCACGTGCTTCTCCCTGATCTTTCGAACATAGAAACAACAGTTGACCAAATCCACCAAATCTTAAAACGATTGCACTTTTACACCACCAAGGAACAAATTCTATGAAAATCTAGAGACCTGGGAAAACTTCCTGAACCATATGAAAATATATAGAACAGTCTCCCCACTGTGGCACAAGTCTAACTACAACTTCAACCCTAGATTCTAATAATTATCTTTAAATCCGTACAGTATACTCAGCTTCATACAGTACTCCCCCCCCCCCCCAAATGCTCTGTGGCTGCAACACTAAATTTGTTTGGACTCTCCCACCCAAATCTATAGGATTACTGTGTGAAGGCACCACCAACATCTCAAGCCCAATTTTTCCGCAACTGTTACTTCTATCAAAAGTCTTTAAAAGAGATACCAGAATTAATCCAAAAAATCCCTAATCTTGTTCCAAGTGCACAAAATTGTGGCCTCATCATACAGACTGGCTCCCTAAGCTGTTGTTTACAAACTAAAGAAGGCTTGAATGCATAATGTATTTTTTTGTATAAATGTCATTACAGGCATACCCCACTTTTAAGTACACAATGGGGTTTATTTACTAAAGCTAGAGAGTGCAAAATCAGGCTCATCTCTGCATAAAAACGAATTAGCTTCTAACCCCAGCTTTGGTAATAAAACCTGGAAGCTCATTGGTTTCTATGCAGAAGTGAGCCTGATTTTGCACTTTAACCACTTGACCACTGGGCACTTAAACCCCCTTCCTAACCAGACCAATTTTCAGCTTTCGGTGCTCTCACAATTTGAATGACAATTACTCAGTCATACAACATTGTACCCATTTGAAATTTTTGTCCTTTTTTTCCACACAAATAGAGCTTTCTTTTGGTGGTATTTGATCACCTCTGGGTTTTTTATTTTTTGCGCTATAAAAGAAAAACGGATGAAAATTCTGTAAAAAAAAAAAAAAAAAACTTGTTTCTGTCATATTAGCAGGTTATTTCTCACACACAGCATATGCATACCACAAATTACACCCCAAAACACATTCTGCTATTCCTCCCGAGTATTGCGATACCCCATGTGTGGGACTTTTACACAGCGTGGCCACATACAGAGGCCCAACATGCAGGGAACGCCATCAGGCGTTCTGGAACACCCAGACCAATTCTGCCATTCCTCTCCTACATGTAAAAATCATCATTTATTTGCTAGAAAATTACATAGAACCCCAAAACATTATATATGCTTTTTTAGCAAAGACCCTAGAGAATACAATGGCGGCCGTTACAACTTTTTATCTCATACGGTATTTTCGCAGAAATTTATTGAACGCATGTTTTTTAAAAAATTGGTTTGTGCCTAAAACAAAACAAAACAGTAAAGTTAGCCCAATTTTTTTTCATAATGTGAAAGATGAAGTTACGCCGAGTAAATAGATACCCAACATGTCACACTTCAAAATTGCGCACACTCGTGGAATGGCGCCAAACTTCGCTACTTAAAAATCAACATAGGCGGTATTGCAGAGTATCGCGCAGGGTATTGCAGAGTATTGGGGTATTGCAAAGTATCATGCAGGGTATTGGGGTATTGCCGAGTATTGGGGTATTGTCAAGTATTGGGGTATTGCCGAGTATTGGGGTATTGCCGAGTACTGGGGTATTGCCGAGTACTGGGGTATTGCCGAGTATTGGGGTATTGCTGAGTATTGGGGTATTGCCGAGTACTGGGGTATTGCCGAGTATTGGGGTATTGCCGAGTACTGGGGTATTGCCGAGTACTGGGGTATTGCCGAGTACTGGGGTATTGCCGAGTATTGGGGTATTGCCGAGTACTGGGGTATTGTTGAGTACTGGGGTATTGTTGAGTACTGGGGTATTGTTGGGTACTGGGGTATTGTTGGGTACTGGGGATTGCAGGGTACTGGGGATTGCAGGGTACTGGGGGATCGCAGAGCTGGGATGGATTGAGGGATGGCTGGATCTGTGACTGCATTTGTCACAGATCCAGCCACAGCTCAGCTGCTGACACCCCGCTCCCCCCTTCTCCTCGCACACTGTACAGAGAGGAGAGGGAGGAGAGGGAGGAGAGGGAGGAACCGGCATCATCAAATGACGCCGGTTTGTTTACAAGTGATCGCGCGATCACGTGGTAAACGGCCGCGATCAGCGGCAATTTACCGTGATCCGTGATGCGTGGACACTTTCACGAGCGCGTCCCAGGGGACGCGCAATCGCGAAAGTGAAGGACGACATCCCAGGGACGTCGTCCCAAGATAACCCCGCCGCGCCGTAGCAGTAAAATGCTTATGGCGCGGTGGGAAAGTGGTTAAACCTTAAAAGTGGGGTATGCTTGTATTGCTGAAGCAGGTTCTTTACATGATACAGATGTGCCACTCTACAGGCACTATGTTTAAAGGAATTTTTTATTTCACTTTATGCATCAGTAAATCACTGCTCATTTAAAAATGATGGGGCAGATTCACAGAGAATTAGATTATCGTAGCGTTTCCGAAATACACTACGCCGCCGTATTTTACCTGGCTCTACGTGGAATCCAGGTAGATTTTGTCCAGTAAACGATGGCGGCGTAGTGTATTTCTCCTGGCGTAATCCATCTACGCGAGTAGGAGGCGTGAAGCATTTAAAATAGGTGCGTTCCCGCGGCGATCGAACTGCGCATGCTCCGTTCCCAAATTTCCCGCCGTGCATTGCGCGAAATCACGTCGTTACGTCATAGTAGCGTCGTTTACGTACATTCCTATTCCCGAACGAGTTACGTTAAAAAAAAAAATTTTATTAAATTTGACGCGGGAACGACGGCCATACTTAACATGGGTTACGCACTGTTAGACCAGCAAAAAGCTGCTCTAACATTACGTAGCCAAAAAATGACGTAGGCGATTGCGAAGGACACTCGTACCTTCGTGGATCGCCGTAAAAACTCATTTGCATACCCCGACGGTGAAAACGACGCGGACTCCACCCGGCGGCCGCAAAAATATCGCAACGTAGATCCGAAGGCTTGCGAAGACGTAAGCCTCTCGGATCGAAGCCCGAAGCCGCCGTATCATGGTTTGAGGATTCAAACTAGTGATACGGCTCGCAAAATTTGAAATTACTCCTGTCTAATACCAGTTAATCTGGGCCTATGTTTTCTACAAACTTTTTTTTCATTGATACGTGTCCCTAGACTCCCTCAACCATTGTATGCCCAATTACTTGCATATAAGCATTCAAAGTGGGCATTTTTTTCCAGTTCAGGTCCCATAGACTTCATCAGGGTTTGGTATTTGGTTCCGAACATTTGAGATGCTCTATAGTTATGCCGTAAACGGAATAGGGGGTTGTTCGGCCCAACTTTAACCATCAACGTAGGGACAAAGTTCTTTGGGGTGGGGGCTGAGCATGTGACCTGGTATGGTTCAGAAGGGGGGGGGGCATTCGCTCATCCCCCTCTTTCCTGACCTGCCAGGCTGCATGCTTGAATAAGGTTCTGGTATGGATTATGGGTAGGACCCCACTCCATTTTTCTTTTTAATTTTGGCAACGTTTGCAGTGAACAGGCAATGTTCATGGGGAAAGGGGAATAGCCACTCCAGGTGGGAACCCAAACGAACATCCACCGTTTCAGACAACTCAGGTGCAGGCACATACATATATATAGACATCCTTTTATATATATATCCTGTTTGACAGATTTGATGTAATGTCTGTTAATTGTGCATGTCATCTTCATTCATATGATGCCTGCACAAGTAACCTGACATATACCTAAACATTTTTTATTTATTTATATTTTTCACATTAATCTTTACTTTTCATTTTTAGTTTATAGTATACACTTAGCAGGACTCACCTTACTTTTCACATATTTATTTCACACGGTGTACACATTAATTTTCACATTTGTGTTATATATTACACTAATATTTGAATCACTTACGATACACATACACAACCTTTGTTCTTTTCCAGCTTTACAATTAACTTTTCCCTATTTCACTGTACAGCACATCTTGCATATGTACGAGAGATTTCATTATTTTCTCTTTATTACCTGTATGTCCTCGTGCTCCAACACACATCACACATTTATTCACTGACATATGGGGCCCATACACAATTTACACTCATGTAATAATAGGTGCTTTTGTCTTTTTGTTTTGTTGTTTTTACATCTGTGTAATATTTACCATCTACAAGTATTTTTTTGTAGAGATACTTTCTATATAATCCTTGTATGTACATAAAGGTATACACATGTAGATGGTTTGTCAACTAGATATTAGAATTAGACACCATCTGTTTTCTTGGGTCTTCAGTCATACGGTCTCATTAAGGTTGTATATACTGTATATTTGTTATCATTTGTTCTATCTTTTAGCTATGACTAAGCACTAGTGTTAGTGCGAAACGCGTCAGGGTGGGGTTTTATTTTACTTTGCTGTGCTGAGACTTGTAGTGCTGTCCTTTTTTCAATAAAGGCTATACTTTGTTCAGTGTGCGGCTGTCCAGAGACATCTTTGTTCCTGCTTTGAACAGGCAATGTTCATGTCAATCTTTTGCTTCGCCCAACTCTTCTAATAATACCCAACCCAAACCTCCATTTATGGCTCGAACAAACTCCACTTTTCTTAGATGACCTATTCATAAAAGAGCAGCTCAAACCATTCTCCCAACTGAGTTCTAATTTAAATCTACCTCCAGGAATCCAAATACAATATATACAAATTGCCCATTTTGTGCATTATAACCCTCAACTCCTCACAGCTATCCTCTGAAAAATCTTTTACTCACTCAATTGTAAAAACATCAAAGGTATCTCGACATGTTACAATTTACTCCAAGAAAAATTGATCTTGCAGCACTCCCGCCCGTTTCACCAATGGGAACTAGACTTAAAACATAAATACTCTACTCACCACTGGAGAATAGCCCTTCTTTATAGTTACAGTTGTGCTCATAAGCTTACATACCCTGGCAGAATTTATAATTTCCTGGACATTTTTCAGAGAATATGAATGATAACACAAAAAATGTTTCTTTTATTAATGGTTAGTGTTTGGCTGAATCCATTTATTATCAATCAACTGTGTTTACTCTTTTTAAATCATAATGACAACAGAAACTACCCAAACTACCCTGATCAAAAGTTTACATATCCTGGCGATTTTGGCCTGATAACATGCACACAAGTTGACACAAAGGGGTTTGAATGGCTATTAAAGGTAACCATCCTCACCTGTGGTATGTTTGCTTGTAAATAGTGTGTGTGTATAAAAGGTCAATGAGTTTTTAGACTTCTGACAGACCCTTGCATCTTTCATCCTGTGCTGTGCTGATATTTCTGGATTTTGAGCCATGAGGAAAGCAAACCATGTGTCAAGGGATCTGCGGGAAACGGTAGTTGAACTGTATTAAAAAGAAAAGGGATATAAAAAGACATCCAAGAAATCGAGAATGCCAATCAGCAGTGTTCAAACGCTAATCAAAAAGTGGAAAATGAGGGGTTCTGTTGAAATCAAACCACAGTCAGGTAGACTAACTAAAATTTCAGCCACAACTGCCAGGAAAAATATTCAGGATGCAATGAAAAACCCACGAATAACTTCAGGTGAAATACAGGACTCTCTGAAAATATGTGGTGTGGTTGTGTCTTTCAAGATGCACAATAAGTAGGTTCTTGAAAAAAGATGGGCTGCATGGTTGAGTCGCCAGAAGAATAAGCCAATACTACGCAAATGTCACAAATTATCCCGCTTACAATACACCAAACAGCACAGAGACAAGCCTCAAACCTTCTGGCACAAAGTCATTTGGAGTGATGAGACAAAATTTGAGCTTTTTGGCCACAACCATAAATGCTACATTTGGAGAAGAGTCAACAAGACCTATGATGAAAGGTACACCATTCTTACTGTGAAACACTGAGGTGGATCACTGATGTTTTAGGGATGTGTGAGCTACAAAGACACAGGAAATTTGGTCAAAATAGATGGCAAGATGAATGCAGTATGTTATCAAAAAATACTAGGGCTGTTACTGATCAAAATTTTTGTGTTCGATTAATCGTTTGTTTTTTTAATCGATTAATCGACTAATTTCGATTAATTATAACGCACATACAGATCCAACTACTTTTAGCTGATCTCCTTGCAGGCCGATTCCCAGTGCAGCTACCAACCACTGGAAAATGGATAGCAGGATAAAAAAAACACACAAAGGCAGCGCTCGATGGGAAGAGCATTAAAACTTTTATAGTCTTCAAGTAGGTAACAAAATAAATATTGCAATGGAGATAAAATCAATGTAGCTACATAAACTGTAAAAATGGTGCGAGTAATACCAAATGGAACCAAAAACAGTCATAAAAACCTGTAGCTAAGTATGATACTGGTATAAAAATTTGTACAACGATGCCACTGCTGAATCCAGATGAGGAGGGGTTGGTAAATCACATCATTCTACTGTTTACCGAAAATGGAATGAGGCCTACAAAGAAAATAACACAGTACCTACAGTGATATATGGTGGAGATTCAATGATGTTTTGGGGTTGTTTTGCTGCATCTGGCACTGGGTGCCTTTAATGTGTGCAAGGCATCGTGAAATCTGAGGATTACCAAAGGATTTTGGGTCGCACTGTAGAGCCCAATGTCAGAAAGCTGGGTTTGCGTCCGAGTTCAACAGGGCAATGACCCCAAAAATACATCAACAAGTACCCAGAAATGGATGGCAACAAAGCGCTGGACAGTTCTAAAGTGGCCAGCAATGAGTCCAGATCTAAATCCCATTGAACACCTGTGGAGAGATCTTAAAATTGCTGTTGGGAAAAGGCGTGGTCAAAAATTCCGGGTGAAAGGTGTAAGAAGCTTATTGATGGTTATAGGAAGCGACTGATTTCAGTTATTTTTTCCAAAGGGTGTGCAACCAAATATTAAGTTATGGGTGGCAAGAATTTTAACCAGCCTAATTTTGTGTGACATTATGTCCAATTTTCTATTTTTCCCTCTCTTTTTTTGTTTTGTTCCAATACACACAAAGGGGATAAACATGTGTATAGCAAAACATGTGTTACTGCAATACTTTTCTGTGAGAAATACTTGATTTTCTGGAAACATTTCTGGGGTGCCAACAATTTTGGCCATGACTGTATAAACACCCCCAATATCTATATATCTATATATCTATATCTATCTATATATATATATATATATATATATATATATATATATATATATATATACACACACACATGCACATGTGTGTTTGAGCTTTGAGGAGTGCAATCTAATTCAATAGGTTATGAAAACCTATGACTGTAGGTATAGTGTGGCAACCAACTGCAGGGCTTCAAGTGTACAGTGTTGGTGTGAGTTGAAGCATTAAATAAACCCCTAAAATACAATGCATATCCGTCTCTGCTTCTGTTAGATATCTGTGAAAAAGCCACGTGCCTCCCAGCAAGCCATATGGTAGAGATTCAAGAGAAGAAATGGCAGGTAAGTATTAGATTTGAAGGGTCTGCCAAGGAGGAGGGCATATAAAAAGTATTTTTTCAAAAAGTACTGTTATCTTTTGTTTACATAGTTATATAGTTAGTCAGTGTAAAAAGACACAAGTTAAGTTCAACCAATAGAAAAATAAATACATAAAAAAACCTGTATACAGAACCATAAATCCATTTAATGTAATACATATTTGTATCACTCACATTCATATGTGAATTATAATTTAAATCACATTAAAGATATTGTAAATAGTGTTAACTTACTGTAAATGTATAAACTTACTGATTGAAATCAGTGCACAACTTAATAACTTTGTCATAAAACCATGGTTGGAAAACATCTGACTTAATATTTGCAGCTTTTATAAAGCAATCCAAATCAAGTAGCTGTGTTTGGTGCATTTAAGCAGGTGGCAAAGACGTTCATGTGTTTAGGAATTTAACATTTCTAATCTCAAAGGTTACATCTGGAATATATGAAATGTGCATTTCCTCCAAGTCTATTTTTAACTTTTTGCTATTTCTAACTTTACTTTTAAATTTGAATTCATATTTATATAGAAAAGTGATCTTATCATATACTTGAGTTTTAACCAAGTATCTAAAATAAGTAACTGCTGCGTGAATCAGCCAAACAATATAACTGCTCAAAGCAATATAATTTGTGTGATCACAAGGGAACAACTAGACCTTTTAAATCAACCTACAGAACCATTTATTTATTGATTTTTTTTTTAATTATATTTAGCTACTTGCCCTCCAGACTGTTTACCCCCTTCATGACCAGGCCATTTTTTGCGATACGGCACTGCATTACTTTAACTGACAATTGTGCAGGTTGTTTGACGTTGTACTCAAACAAAATTGATGCTCTTTGTTTCCCACAAATAGAGATTTATTTTGGTGGTATTTGTTCACCTCTTTGTTTTTGTTTTTGTTTTGTTTTTTTAATCAATTTAGGCCGATATGTATTCTGCCAAATGTTTTTGGTAAACAAAATCCCAATAAGCGTATATTAATCGGTTTGCGCAAAAGTTATAGCGTCTACAATCTATGGGATATTTTTATGGATTTTTTTATTTTTTTATTTGTTTACTATTAATGGCAGTGATCAGTGACTTATAGCAGGACTGCGATATTGCGGCAGACAAATTGGACACTAAGGGGCTGATTTACCAAGCCTGTGCGCCATGACTCATGGTGCACAAGCAGGAGTAAAACCGTTTTTGACATTTACAAAAGAGATACACTGCCAGTGCAGTTTATTTCTTAATTTACTAAACTGCCTAATGCACCCAGGAGAGGGTGCACAGCACGCCAGTACAGAGCTGGCATACAGCATTTAGTAATGTAAATATCGGGGATTTGGGCGGGAGTTTATGAGGGGAGGGAGGGGGGTGATGCAGGGGAAGTGTAGTGACATGTGTTTGAACGTGTGTGGCGGGCCAAATTGAAAGCGAAAGTGACTTTTGAGAAGCGATCCCCGTGCACTTGCAAAGTACGCCAGAACCTCGGAAGGTTCATTTGCATACTGGGCATGCGCAGAGGGAGATTTCAGGGAATGCCGTGTGCCGCGTCAGTACGCCGAGAAATTCTTGGTAAATACCAAGCGGCGTAGCAGTATTTGCACTGCGTGAAGCGGCGCACGGCAATCTCCGAGCTGTTCTCGGGCTGCGCTGACACTGAAGGGGAACTCCGCACCAAATTTCAAATTTGAAACCGGCGCGGGTTCCCTCCAGGGGTATAATAGGCTCTTCGGCTTTGGTCCGGAACGTGAGGGTTTAACCCACGCCAAAAACGGCGTGGGGTTCCCCCCCCCAGATCCGTACCAAGCCTTATCCCAGGCACGCAGTCTGGCCGGACAGGAATGGGGGTGGGGACGAGCGAGCGTCCCCCCCCCTCCTGAGCCGTACCAGACCACATGCCCTCGACATGGGGGAGTGTGCGCTTTGGGGGAGGGGGGCACTGCCCCCCCCTCCCCCAAAGCACTCTTGTCCCCATGTCGATAGGGACAAGAGCCTCTTCCCGACAACCCTGGCCATTGGTTGTCGGGGTATGCGGGCGGGAGCCAATCAGAAGCTGGAGCCCCTTTAATAAGGCGGCCCCCAGATTCCGGCCCCCCACCCTATGTGAATGAGTATGGGGTACATGGTACCCCTACCCATTCACCTGGTGGAAAAAGTGTAAACACAAATAAACCACACAAGAATAAAATAATTTATTAGTCAGCTCCGGGGGTCTTCCGCCAACCCACCCCGGTCTTCGCCGCCGCAGTCTTCCACCGCCGCCCCCTTCACCACGAAGCTCCGTGCTTGTGGGGGAGGGCAGCGGGCTTCGAAGTTTTCGGCCGGGGTGAGGGTCGCACATCCCACCCCGGTCTTCTAGGCGTCTTCCGCCGCGGCCCCCTTCACCATGAAGCTTCCTGCCTATGGGGGAGGGCCGCGGGCTTCGTAGTTTTCTGCCAGGGGGGGCTCTCGATAGCCTCTTCTGCCTGGCTCTTCCGTGGGGGCCAGGGCTTCTCGTCGCTGTGTCGCAGTCTTCCGCCGCCGCCCCTTCACCACAAAGCTCCCGTGCTTGTGTGGGAGGGCAGCGGGCTTCGAAGTTTTCGGCCGGGGTGAGGGTCGCACATCCCACCCTGGTCTTCTAGTCGTTTTCGCCGCCGCCCCCTTCACCATGAAGCTTCCTGCTTATGGGGGAGGAGCGGCGGGCTTCTCGTCGCTGTCTTCCGCCGCGGGGTGACACTCGCGGGCTTCTTCGGCGACCTCCGCTTCTGCCTGGCTCCGCCGCTGGGGCCAGGGCTTCTTCTTCCATTCGATGTTGACACGGCGACGTCCAGCGCTGAAATGCCGACAGAGCGGCGGGCACCGACTTATATTGGCATTGGGCATGGGCCTGGTTATGCCACCATGTGACCTTAACCCATGTGACATCACAGGGCATGATGGGAATGTGATGTCACATGGGTTAAGGTCACATGGTGGCATAACCACGCCCACGCCCTATGCCAATATAAGTCCGTGCCCACTGCTCTGTCGGCATTTCAGCGCCGGACGTCGCCGTGTCAACATCGAATGGAAGAAGAAGCCCTGGCCCCAGCGGCGGAGCCAGGCAGAAGCGGAGGTCGCCGAAGAAGCCTGCGAGTGTCACCCCGCGGTGGAAGACAGCGACGAGAAGCCCGACGAGAAGCTTCATGGTGAAGGGGGCGGCGGCAAAAACGACTCGAAGACCGGGGTGGGATGTGCGACCCTCAGCCCGGCCGAAAACTTCGAAGCCCGCTGCCCTCCCACACAAGCACGGGAGCTTTGTGGTGAAGGGGGCGGCGGCAGAAGACTGCGACACAGCGACGAGAAGCCCTGGCCCCCACGGAAGAGCCAGGCAGAAGAGGCTATCGAGAGCCCCCCCTGGCAGAAAACTACGAAGCCCGCGGCCCTCCCCCATAGGCAGGAAGCTTCACAAGCACAGGAGCTTCGTGGTGAAGGGGGCAGCGGCGGAAGACAGCGACACAGCGACGAGAAGCCCGCCACGTCGAAGTCCGGGATGGGATGTGCGACCCTCATCCCGGCAGAAAACGTCGAAGGGGGCGGCGGCAGAAGACGGCGAAACAGCGACGAGAAGGCCTGGCCCCCGCGGAGGAGCCAGGCAGAAGCCGACGAAGCCCGGAGAGTGGCGCCCTCCGGCGGAAGACATCGAAAGAAGCCCTGGCCTCAGAAGAAGCCAGGCAGAAGCAGGGAAGCCCGAGGGGAGCGACACCCCCATTGTTCTCCGCTGTTTTCGGCCGCCCCCCCGGATGTGAAATTTTGGGGTGGGGGCCCGGCCGAACATGGCGGAGAGCATCGGTGGGTGTCTCTCCCCCCGGCGGAAGGCGGCGGCGAAGACCGGGGGGGGTAGGTGTACCCCCCCAGCAGAAGGCGGCGGCGAAGACCGAGGAGGGGCTCCGCCCCCCGTTGTTCTCCGCCCCCCCGGATGTAAAAGAGCTTAATTTGGGGTGGGGGCCTGGCCGAACATGGCGGAGAGCATTGGTGGATGTCGCCCCCCCCCGGCGGAAGGCGGCGGCGAAGACCGGTGCGGGGCTGGAGCCCCCCGGCAGAAAACATCTAGAAGACCGAGGAGGGGCTCCGCCCCCCATTGTTCTCCGCCGTTTTTGGCCGCCCCCCCCGGATGTAAAAGAGCTTAATTTGGGGTGGGGGCCTGGCCGAACATGGCGGAGAGCATCGGTGGGTGTCGTCGTCCCCCGGCAGAAAACGGCGAAGCCCGGGGCCCAATGGGCTGGTGGTGGGGGGTCCCGGCAGAAGACCCCCAGAGCTGACTAATAAATTAATTTATTCTGTGTGGTTTATTTGTGTTTACATTTTTCCACCCGGTGAATGGGTAGGTGTACGATGTACCCCATACTCATTCACATAGGGTGGGGGGCCAGAATCTGGGGGCCCCCTTATTATAGGGGCTCTCAGATTCTGATAAGCCCCCCGCCTGCATACCCTGACAACCAACAGCCAGGGTTGTCGGGAAGAGGCTCTTGTCCCTATCGACATGGGGACAAGAGTGCTTTGGGGTGGGGGGGCAGTGCCCCCCTCCCCCAAAGCACACACTCCCCCATGTTGAGGGCATGTGGTCTGGTACGGCTCAGGAGGGGGGGGCACTCACTCGTCCCCACCCCCATTCCTGTCCGGCCAGACTGCGTGCCTGGGATAAGGGTTTGGTCTTGATCTGAGGGGGAACCCCACGCCGTTTTTGGTGTGGGTTTAACCCCTTATCTTCCAGATAAAATCTAAGAGTCTGTTGTGCACCTGGAGGGGGACCCCCACGCCGTTTTTTTTAATTTGGTGTGGAGTTCCCCTTTAACCCGGTCCTGTCAGGGGGGGGAATGCCTGCTCGTCTGTCCATACAATGTATGAACAGCGATCTGTCATTTCCCCTAGTCAGTCCCACCCCCCTTACAGTTAGAACACACCCAGGTAACATAATCAACTCCTTCCTCGCCCCTAATGTTAACCCCTTCCCTGCCAGTGACATTTTTATAGTAAGCAATGCATTTGTATACCATTGGTCGCTAGAAAAATGCCAAAGCTCACAAAAATGTGTCCGCCACAATGTCGCAGTAGCCAGAAAAATCAATGATCGCCACCATTACTAGTAAAACAAAAATATATTCCTAAAAAACCCATAAAACCAACCCCTACTTAGAAATTTTGCCCAAACCAATCAAACGCTTATTGCGATTTTTTGGAACCAAAAATATGTCGAAGAATACGTATCGGCCTAAACTGAGGGCAAATGTTTTTGGATATATTTTGGGGGAGATTTATTATAGCAAACAGTAAAAAAGTTGTCTTTTTATTTACAAAATTGTCGCTATATTTTTGGTTCAAGCAAAAATAAGAAAAAACCCAGAGGTGATCAAATACCACCAAAAATCAAAAAAAAAAAAATTTTGTTGGGGGAAAAAGGAGGACGCCAATTTTGTTTGGGGGCCATGTCGCACAACAGCGCAATTGTCAGTTAAAATGACGCAGTGTTGAAATGTAAAAACTGGCCCGGTCAGTGACCAGTAATATGGTCTGGGGCTCAAGTGGTTACAAATTAAGAAAACACTAAAGTTAGCCCAATTTATGGCCATAATGTGAAAGATGATGTTACTCCGAGTAAATAGATACCCAACATGTCACGCTTTAATATTGCACACACTCATGGAATGGCGCCAAACTTCAGTACGTGAAAATACCCATAGGCAACACTTTTTTTATTTATTTTCAGGTTACCAGTTTAGATTTACAGAGGAGGTCTAGTGCTAAAAGTATTGCTCTCGCTCTAACGTATGCTATGATACCTCACATGGGGGGTTTGAACGGGGGTTAAATATGTGGGCGGGACTTACACATTTAAGGCCCGCCCACATATGGAAACATCCTTCAAACCACACATGTGAGGTATCATAGCGTGCGTAAGAGCGAGAGGAATACTTTTAGCACTAGACCTCATCTGTAAATCTAAACTGGTAACTGGAAAAAAAAATGCTGCGTGTTCGCTTCTGACTGCGAGCTACTAGGGACAAGGGCGTTTTAATTATTATTATTTATGTTTGTTACGTAAAAATTCAATAAGACCTCCCCAGGTTGTAAAGCATCAGTTCAGGGGGAACAAAAAATAAATAAAACACCTCTAATGCTTTCATCCGCCATTGCAGATTTGATTCTGGTAATGTATTTAGAGTGAACTGGGCATGCTCGAACACTTAGAAAAATAAGCTGGGTGTTTGTGCCTGAAAATGACATGCATCTTTCTGAGCATGCTCAGAAAGCTTGTTTTTTGGCTTAGTAATTTAAGGACATCCTTAACAGGTGTAAGCAGTTACAAGTGCACACAAACTAGAGGCTGACATTTCTTCATGTGTTTCCAATTAGCACACATGTTATAAAAAGCGTGGATAGAGCACGTGTCAGCTGCCCTCAGAGGGGGCAGATTTGCTGGCTGGAAGGAATGGCGGAGCGAAACAGAGATGTTTTGGAGCAAGTTTTGTTTTTTTGATGTTTTGTCTGCTGCATAATTTTGCTAAATGTTTCTCAAGATGTGGGTCTATCCTGTTATTTCAAAAGCATGATTTATTTTCCAATGACTGTGTGAAATAAACCTTGGTCTATTTTTTGTTTTTAGGTTTTTTATATAATTTTTGTGTGTTTATTTTTAATATTTTGTTTTGCTTTCCTTGTTTTGTGGACCAATAAAATTACTTTCAAATTTTGAAGTTTGTTTTGTGATATTTTTTTCATGGTATGGATTTCAACAGCTGCAGCTGAAATAGTTTGGGCCTAAACCATCAAGTGTGATTTGTCTCTAAGCTCTTTCCTGGTGTGTATGCATGAAATGTTTAGTCACCAGAAAAGGAAGGACAAAGCGGTAAGAATTGATGTCCAGACTGACTTTTTAAAGCACATGTGCAAGATGAAGGAAAACCTGCAAACAAGGCCTGTTTGGGGGGGGGGGGTGGTGTATTGGTGGACATTTTTGATTTATTAGACACGACCTTAGATACCAGGTTTACAAAATAAACAGGGGAAAAAAGAAAACAGCAAAATCTCACATCACTTACAAACTTTTGCATGTACAAAAAACACATCAACTACAATACTTTTCCATGAAATTTACAAAACATAAAAGACAAAAGAAAAATATTATACATAACATCCCTTACACGGTTTAACCAACTACCTGCGCAAGCCTATAGGTACCACCGTAGAAACCTACAGTCTCTGCCATATCTGGCCACTGCACCAGGTCATAGTTAGTCAATTATACCGACAAAACTACACATCATCAGACTCTGAAGACAAAATCCCACTATGTTGACCAGCGTCCACCCTCATCCTGCTCAAAACGGGGCTCAACACCCCCTCCTACATCGCTCACTCCCCCTTTTTTTGCTTTTTTCTTTTTCTTCTTACTCTTCCTAAGCACTACCCGACCAGCACCATCGGCCGCTGGGCCAGCACCACTCATACCCTCTGAGGGCTCCTCACTAGACACAACCTTAGGTCTTTTTTGTGACCTGAGGGACACTTCCATATCCTCCTGAGCTACTGCATCACTTAAAACATGGGAAACCACTGGGGGAGGGGGAAACGGAACAGCACAGGAGGAAAGTGGGGGGGAGACAGGACAAGGACAAGAGGAAGGGGCAACAGGAAGGGGAAGGGAAGGAGGGATATCATCAAATGAGCCCAAACAAAGGGGGGGCCCCCTACCACTTGACATTCTACCCTCCTTAAAAGCAGAGACCTTCGTCGCCAAGCCCTCCTCACCCCCCTCCACCTCGGAATCAGTATCCAAGGTAGAGGAATCCAAAAAACTGGGATACTCAAGAAAAACCCCACCTCCACCCGACACACCACTTTGACCTGGAGGGTCAGGGGCAGCTGTACTCGCCCCCGCCCTCCTCCCAGCAGGACCTTGCCTCTGGGGCATAGGGGCAGCTCGGCCACCAGATTTAAAAACATCCGTAGCCAAGCCCTCCCCACCCCCCTCCATCTCAGAATCAGTGTCCGAGGTAGAAACCTCCGACACCCCAGATTCCTCTGACACATTGCCCCTAAAAGCCTGCGGACAACGGCTAAAAGGGTGACCAAGCTTGTTACATAAGTTACATCTGATACGGGCACACCCATCCGCCAGGTGACCCCTCTCACCACAGCGCGTGCACTTCACCACAGTACAACCAGCGCTCAAGTGAGTGGGGGACCCACACTTAAAACATCTTTTAGGTTGACCAGGATAAAAAACCAAGATTCTATCTCTCCCAATGAAGGCACTCCCGGGGATGTGAGCCATGCTATTTCCCTGTCTCCTCAATCTAATTTTAGCCCCCCAGGCCCCTGTCCAGATCCCCCTTTCATCCACCTTCTTCCAAAGGGGGCCCTGCAGCTGGCCATGGCGGTTCAACCAGGTCACAATGTCTTCCGAAGGAAGAGATTCATTGCGTACCAAAATGGTCACATTTTTGACCTCCTCCTGCCTAGTCAGGGGGGTCAAACGAAACTTGGACCATGGGTCCTGTCCTTTAACCAAATCATAATTAAGTAAAAACATTTCCATAACAACAACTGCAACAAAACTAAAATCAAACTCTACGGAACTCCCAGGATGAATGACCGCAAAAAGGTCAGACGCCCTTACTCCCAAGGAGAGGACCATATCAATGGCCTCCACTCGAGATGGGCACCGACCCTCACCAACATATCTCAATTGAATAACATTTCTCCTTCTACGCTCTAAACCACCGACTCCCCTGGACCATGCCCCCTCACCCTGCTGTTGCTGCGCAGGGGGGACCCTAAAGTTACGGGCACCGAACTTACTGTAGATATGATCCAAGGGAGCACTTTCCCCAGCTACTTGGGCATAAGACCTTCCCTCTCTCAAAGCTTTAAGTAAATTTTCCTCCTGGGAGGCTGTGATGACTCTCCCAGGCTGAGGTGCACCAAATGGATCAGCCCCACTTGGGACATCCATTGGCGCAACCTGGGCAGATACCTCTTGACTTACTACCCTCCCCCCTGGTACCAAAGAGACAAGAGGGGGACCTGTCTTCTTAAAAGCTTCTTGTACCTGAGCCAGTAAAGTGTCATCATCCATATAAAAACTAGAGTCCTCCATTTCTTCACAGGCTCCATAGGAGCTCACATGAACTTCTGTCACAGCTGCAGACTGGGAACCCTCTAGACCCCTAATAAAATCCATTGCTGGGCACTCCTCTTCTAAATGTCCCGCAGGGTGATCACCCCAAGCCTGAGCCTGCTCAGGAGGAAAACCCACAGACAGGGGGGTACTCACAAGTCCTTGGGTAGTCTGTACCAAAACCGAGGGCCGGATCTGGCCGGGAAACGGAGCACCGGGTGTCACCGCGGCCACTTCCGGTTCACCCGCTGACGTCACTTCCGGTTCCCCCGCTGACATCACTTCCGGTTCCGGGTCACGCACTGACGTCACTTCCGGTCGCGGCTCCGGCCCAATCACGGGAGATTCCAGCACAGTGAGAACGCCCTCTAAGTCACTGCTGATTGGTTGTCTAGAGGCAGGAAGCTCCACATGGCGTGGCGTGCCTTCTCCCTCGGCAGCCATTACTGTCCTAGCTATGGCTTCTTCCATATTAGGTGACACATAGTCCATCTCAACTGGATCCATGGTAAGTGCCTGCCCCTCACCCTGTAAACCCGCAGCGGTCGCCACCACAACGGCCGGCTGACCCTGCTGTAGGCTACTTGCTGGGTTCACAGAGGCAGAAGCACCCCCGCTTCCAGGAGCAGGTTTATCACCCAGATCTTGCTGGGAACCAGATACACTCATCTCAGCGGCAAAGGAACCACGAGGAAGACGGGAGAGTCTTACCACAGGATTAAAACCTCTCTCACTCATACAGGTACTTCCCGCTTCATAGGACAACCCCCCACTTGATGTTGCACCCCCTTTCTTTGCAGACTGGGGCCCAGCAGGTGCTTGGGCGTCCTCAGCGGTACTCACCAAAGTGGTCCCTGAGGTCCGAGGCTCCACTGACAGAGAATCCTCAAACCTCTCAGCTACTGATGTAGACTTGCTTCTCCTTGCAACCTGTTTACTCTCTTCAAAGGCACGCTGGAGCTCCTTCTTGATTGGAAGGAGAAAGGTCTTCTCCGCAGTTCCCCTGGAACAAAGACCCATGGTAAGACTCCATAGCTGGCCATTCTGTTCTTTCATCAGATCTATCGCTTCCTTAAACTCAAATCTCTTTGAGCTGCTGACCCGATCTCTTCTATTCCTCAAACTGGCCAGCACTGACATCCTGGAGTGGAGAGCCTGTGCAGCCTTCTGAATCAATACCTTGATCTTGCTGCGCCTTCTCAGCACTCCCTGGTCATCTTCCCCATGCTGGGGAAGAGTCCAATCCACCAGCTTAGACTGGGCCATCAAAAACTGCTTTTCTTCTTTGTTTAGATCCCCAAAACTAGGGAGATCCACAGTCCTTGGAGGTACCGGGCGGGAGGTGGACTCCCCCTGCCCAGGAGCAAGCCCCTGACCTGGGCTTGATGAGGCCATAGCCTCCCTTCTCCTCCAGGGTCTGGTTCTTCACAGGAGCTGCTTCAAAGACACAACCTCTTCCTTCAAGGCATTGGTGGACAGGCTTGAAGTGCTGATTTACAGCGCTGTGCTTGAAACTAGCACAAGACAATCCTATTCTAATTGTGGGTTGTTTGAGGGAAGCCAATTGAGTGTTAGAACCCCTGCTAGTGTTTTTAGGTTGGGCTTTGTGTCCCTTTTCTTAAAATTGGCTTCACTTCCTGTCACACAGCTGAACAGGAAGTGAAGTTAAAACCCTACCAATGGTCTTTTCTTCGGGACACATGTCAATCTAACTGGTGTCCCCATTAAGCAAATTGCACTGCTGTGTACACCCCAAATGATTAGTTACTTTGGGGTTTAGTAAAGACAAAACCGCTCTGCAGTAGAAGCGTAGGCAATGAAAATCAGAAGGGAAGCACTGATGGTTTTAACTTCCAATCCCGCCAAGTTTTTATTTTTCTTCCTTGCTTGTCTACTTGTAGTGAAAAGTGGATTTGCCTTTAGTAAATGGACCCCAAAGTCCAAGATCCATACTAATTTGGGGTGTACACAGCAAAATGCAATTTCCAAAATGGGAAACTATTTAGATTGATCTGTGTGTCCCCAACAAGACATTACTCAGGTTTTTCCCTCACTTCCTGTTTGGCTATGTGGCAGGAAGTGAATGAATTAAGTAGAAAGTGACAACATTTGTGAGGTGTCTTTACCCTATCAGGGGTGCAGGCATCCCCAAAACAAACAAGAACATTGTTGATTTACATTGGGTGGTGTTTGTGGGGGTCCCTAACACACATTCATACATATTAGCAACGCTGGATCCTGGCCTATTGGCATGGTTATATTTTCTTAAGCCTCTCAATAAAATGATCTGAAATTTGGGGTTAAACTGGAACTATAATCATCACTTTTATTTTTTGGTTTTCTTTCATTTTGGATAGAGTTGGGGGGGGGGGTTAGAAGCTCTGTCAGTTTATTTTGTATTATCCCTGTCCGTTTGGGGAGATTGGCCTTCACTTCCTGCCCCATAGCCAAACAGGAAGTGATAGAAAAATTAGGCAAATTAAGGGACTCCTGTGCCACCCCCCCACAGAACTTGTGTGTGTCCCCTGAAAATTCCTGGGTGGGTCAAAAAAAAACAGGGTGTGGCCTTGACAGGAAGGGTGGGTCATTTTTCTATTAGGGGGTGCCGAAATTTGGTCAGGCCTAGGGCAGCACATATTAGGGCTTATTTAGACAGGATCCAATTTACAGCATGTTTTTAGATTGTGGGAGGAAACCCACACAGGCACAGGGAGAACATGCAAACTCCAGGCAGATAGTGTCACGGGCGGGATTCGAACCAGCAACCCTTTTGCTGCTAGGTGAACATGCTACACACTACACCACTGTGCTGAACGAACATGATCGCAGCTGAAAGCATGAGATGATTTTTTTTTTTTCCAATTCCATGCTTTCCAGCCTGGAGGACAGATGTGGGGTCTAATTGACCCCGCCTCTCTCTATAAAGAGCACCTGTCACACACTAGTCCTATTACAAGGGATGTTTACATTCCTTGTAATAGGAAGAAAAGTGAAAAATAATACAAAAAAAGGGACAAACAAGTGCAAAAATAAAAATATTAAGTAAAAAAAAAAAAAAATTTAAATGCCCCTGTCCCTAGTAGCTCGCACTCAGAAGCGAACATGCATGCAAGTCCCACCCACATATGTAAACACCCTTCAAACCCCACATGTGAGGTATCATAGCGTGCGTTAGAGTGAGAGCAATAATTTTAGCACTAGACCTCCTTTGTAACTCCAAACTGGTAACCTGAAAAAAAAAGTCAAGCGTCGCCTATGGAGATTTTTTAATAACGAAGTTTAGCGCCATTCCATGAGTGTGCGCAATATGAAAGCGTGACAAGTTAGGCATCTATTTACTCGGTGTAACATCATCTTTCACCTTATCCCTAAAAATTGGGCTAGCTTTACTGCTTTCTTATTTGTTCATTCATGAAACAGTTTTTTTTTTTGTAAATTTGTAAATTTTTGGCGCAAATAGGGGGGGCTGCCGCAATTTGATAAGCGGGGGGTTCCTTTACAAAAAAATAAATATAGAAAAATATATATTAAAAAAAGGGTGGTAGACATCCGGGGGCCCTGGGGACCTCTGGGCCCTTTAATAAAGATAAAGCTCTGGGCCCTTTAATGAAAAATAAAAAAAAATATCTATATATATATATAAAAATAAAAAAAAAGGGGGGTTGCCTTGGGAGCTCTGGGCCCTTTAATAAAAAATAAGTAAAAAAATATCTCAACAAAAATACCATGGGGTGGGAGCTGTGGTGGCTCAACGTGATTAGCACTGCGCTGACAAGCCGTTCACCTCTGCAGCCAAGGGTTCGGATCCCGGTCTCGGCTACATGTGAATTGAGTTTGGTGGTCTCAGCCCGGCTCCCGGTGGGTGTGCTATGCAAGGTACGCCTGTGCTTAGTATGCCCACCCCCCCAAAAAAAAACTCCACACTTGCACGCACATGAAATTGGTTTAACACGCACGCACTTTGGCCATGAGGTCTCTTAAAATAAAGAGAGGCGAAGGACCTACAGGGCTGGCTGGGTGGGCTAGACTCCCTCATAGGGGGAGTCCCTCTGTCCCGTCGGGCTCCCAAGTGGAGCAGGTAGGGTGGGGTGAGTGGGAGGCCCCCCCTCACACCCGCCATTGCCACCGGGGGCATGGAGAAGGATGGTGATTGCCTCCGGGGGGAGGGTCTGCCTACTCCCAAGTCCAGCTCCTCTCTCTCGACACTTTAAAAAATAATAAAAAATAAAAAAAAACAACCTGGTGAAAATATAACATTTTTATAAGCAAAAAGGTTGTCATCTGGGGCCCTCTGGGCCCTTTCATAATAATATTATATCTAAATATATATATATATATATATATATATATATATATATATATATATACATATATGTTAAAAAAATAACTAAAAAATATATAAAAATATATCATTTTTTGTATTTTTTTTTAAAAAAAAGGGGGGTTGTCATCTGGAGCCCTGGGGATCTCCGGGCCACTGGGGACCTTCAGACCCCCAAAAAAAAACATTGGCCCTTTAATAACAAAACATATGGGGGGTTGCCACCTGGGGCCTCTGGGCCCCTGGGGACCTCCGGACTGCTAAAAAAAAAAAAAAATCCAAAAATTGTCCCTTTAATAAAAAATAATAAAAAAATAAAATAAAAAATATATAAAAAAAAGAGGGGGGTTACCATCTGGGGCGCTGGGGGCCTCCAGGCATCTCGGCACCTCCGGACCCCCGGGCCCCTTACAGGTGTACTGCCTGTACCCCCTGATGGCGGCCCTGGGTGTAATGTCAGCATGTGAAAAGTGACATTCTGAAGGAAAAAAGCCGTTTAAAACTGACTCGCGGCAATAATGAATTGTCAGCTCCCGGCAATTGCAGGAGAATTTATTCATAAAAAACACCAAAAAAAAGCGTGGGGGTCCCCCCAAATTCAATAACCAGACCCTTTAGGTCTGGTGTGGAATTTAAGGGGAACTCCACCCCAAATAAAAAAAAAATGGCGTGGAGTCCCCCCTAAAATCCACACCAGACCCCTTATCCGAGCACGTTGACCTGGCCGGCCGCAGAAAAGAGGGGGGGACAGAGCGCGCCCCCCCCTCTCCTGAACCGCACCAGGCCACATGCCCTCAACATTGGGAGGGTGTTTTGGGGTACCCCCCAAAACACCTTGTCCCCATGTTGATGAGGACAAGGGTCTCTTCCCCACAACCCTTGCCCGGTGGTTGTGGGGGTCTGCGGGCAGGAGGCTTATCGAAATCTGGAAGACCCATTTAACAAAGGGGCCCCCCAGATCCCGGCCCCCCCTGTGTGAAATGGTAATGGGGTACATTGTACCCCTACCATTTCACCATAAAAAAAAAAGTGTCAAGGGTTAAAAACGACAATAGCCAGTTTTTGACAAGTCCTTTATTATCTTCTTTCTTCTTCTTTTCTTCTTTCCTTCTGGTTTCTTCTTCCTTCTTCTTCTTCCTCTGCTTCTGTCTTGGGTCTTCTATTCCCACATCTTGCCCGGAATGTTCTTCCATCTTTTTCTCCTTCCGCTGTCCTTCTCGTCCGCATCTTCTTCTGGTTCTTCTTCGCCGGAGCCGCCGCTTTCAATTGAAATCTCCGCTGTCTGCCCATACCACGCCCCCCTCTGACGCCACGGGCAAGCTCTTAGGAGTGTGCTGCAAGTGCGTCAGAGGGGGCGTGGTCACATGTCAGAGGGCGGGCAATTCATTTGGAAGCTTGTGCGCGGCTTCTTCTTTGCCGGAGTCGCCGCTTCCAATTGAATTGCCCGCTTTCTGACATGTGACCACGCCCCCCTCTGACGCACAGGCACCACACTGGGACTTTCTTAAGAGCTTGCCCGTGGCGTCAGAGGGGGGCGTGGTCCGGCAGACAGCGGGGATTTCAATTGGAAGCGGCGGCTCCGGCGAAGAAGAACAAGAAGAAGAAGATGCGGACGAGAAGGACAGCGGAAGGAGAAGAAGATGGAAGAACACGCCGGTCAAGATGCGGGAATAGAAGACCCAAGACAGAAGCAAAGGAAGAAGAAGATGGAGGAAGAAACCCGAAGGAAAGAAGAAAAGAAGAAGAAAGAAGATAATAAAGGACTTGTCAAAAACTGTCCCTTGTCGTTTTTAACCCTTGACACTTTTTTTTTTTGGTGAAATGGTAGAGGTACAATGTACCCCATTACCATTTCACACAGGGGGGGCCGGGATCTGGGGGGCCCCTTTGTTAAAGGGGTCTTCCATATTTCGATAAGCCTCCTGCCCGCAGACCCCCACAACCACCGGGCAAGGGTTGTGGGGAAGAGACCCTTGTCCTCATCAACATGGGGACAAGGTGTTTTGGGGGGTACCCCAAAACACCCTCCCAATGTTGAGGGCATGTGGCCTGGTACGGTTCAGGCGAGGGGGGGGGGGCCCGCTCTGTCCCCCCCTCTTTTCTGCGGCCGGCCAGGTCAACGTGCTCGGATAAGGGGTCTGGTGTGGATTTAAGGGGGGACTCCACACCATTTTTTTTTAAAGTTGGGGTGGAGTTCCCCTTAAAATTCACACCAGACCTGAAGGGTCTGGTTATGGATATTGGGGGGGAACCCCACGTAATTTTTTAAAAAAACTGACGGCAGGGTTCCCCTTAATATCCATACCAGACCTAAAGGGTCTGGTTATTGAATTTGGGGGGACCCCCACGCTTTTTTTTTTGTTTTGTGAATGAATCTCTCACAATTGTCGGGAGCCGACAATTCATTATTGCCGTGAGTCAGTTTTAAATGGCTTTTTTTCTTCACAATGTCATTTTGTGCAGAGACAGTTCTAACCACGGGAAACATGCACTTTTTCACATGCTGACATCCCCCCCCATGCTACGAAATTT
This sequence comes from Rana kukunoris, assembly GCA_029574335.1. Taxonomy (NCBI): domain Eukaryota; kingdom Metazoa; phylum Chordata; class Amphibia; order Anura; family Ranidae; genus Rana; species Rana kukunoris. Next base: position 130,010,077 of record CM056051.1, read on the forward strand.
AAAAGAATGTTTCAAATGACGTGGGGTTCCCCCCAAATTCCATTACAGGCCCTTCAGGTCTGATATGAATATTAAGGGGAACCCGCCGTCATTTTTTGCAAAAAAATGACGTGGGGTCCCCCCCAAATATCCATAACCAGACCCTTCAGGTCTGGTGTGGAATTTAAGGGGAACTCCACCCCAAATTTAAAAAAAAAAATGGCGTGGAGTCCCCCCCAAAATCCACACCAGACCCCTTATCCGAGCACGTTGACCTGGCCGGCCGCAGAAAAGAGGGGGGGACAGAGCGCGGCCCCCCCCCTCTCCTGAACCGCACCAGGCCACATGCCCTCAACATTGGGAGGGTGTTTTGTGGTGCCCCCCAAAACACCTTGTCCCCATGTTGATGAGGACAAGGGACTTTTCCCCAAGGGCCCCCCAGATCCCGGCCCCCCCCTGTGTGAAATGGTAATGGGGTACATTGTACCCCTACCATTTCACCAAAAAAAATAAAAGTGTTGAGGGTTAAAAACGACAAGAGCCGTTTTTGACAAGTCCTTTATTATCTTCTTCTTTTTTTTCTTTCCTTCGGGTTTCTTCCTCCATCTTCTTCTTCCTCTGCTTCTGTCTTGGGTCTTCTATTCCCGCATCTTGACCGGTGTGTTCTTCCATCTTCTTCTCCTTCCGCTATCCTTCTCGTCCGCATCTTCTTCGCCGGAGGCGCCGCTTCCAATTGAAATCCCCACTGTCTGCAGGACAACGCCCCCCTCTGACGCCACGGGCAAGCTCTTAGGAAAGTCCACGTGTGGTGCCTGTGCGTCAGAGGGGGGCGTGGTCACATGTCAGAAAGCGGGCAATTCAATTGGAAGCGGCGACTCCGGCAAAGAAGAAGCCGCGCACAAGCTTCCAATTGAATTGCCCGCCCTCTGACATGTGACCACGCCCCCCTCTGACAGACTTGCAGCACACTTCTAAGAGCTTGCCCGTGGCGTCAGAGGGGGGGCGTGGTCCGGCAGACAGCGGGGATTTCAATTGGAAGCGGCGGCTCCGGCGAAGAAGAACCAGAAGAAGATGTGGACGAGAAGGACAGTGGAAGGAGAAGAAGATGGAAGAACATTCCGGGCAAGATGCGGGAATAGAAGACCTAAGACAGAGGAAGAAGAAGGAAGAAGAAACCCGAAGAAAAGAAGAAAAGAAGAAGAAAGAAGAGAATAAAGGACTTGTCAAAAACCGGCTCTTGTCGTTTTTAACCCTTGACACTTTTTTTTTTGGGTGAAATGGTAGCGGTACAATGTACCCCATTACCATTTCACACAGGGGGGGCCGGGATCTGGGGGGCCCCTTTGTTAAAGGGGTCTTCCAGATTTCGATAAGCCTCCTGCCTGCAGACCCCCACAACCACCGGGCAAGGGTTGTGGGGAAGAGACCCTTGTCCTCATCAACATGGGGACAAGGTGTTTTGGGGGGCACCCCAAAACACCCTCCCAATGTTGAGGGCATGTGGCCTGGTGCGGTTCAGGAGAGGGGGGGGCCGCGCTCTGTCCCCCCCTCTTTTCTGCGGCCGGCCAGGTCAACATGCTCGGATGAGGGGTCTGTTGTGGATTTTAGGGGGGACTCCACGCCATTTTTTTTTAAATTGACGGCGGGGTTCCCCTTAATATCCATACCAGACCTAAAGGGTCAGGTTATTGAATTTGGGGGGACCCCCACGCTTTTTTTTTTCGTGTTTGTTATGAATGAATTCTCCTGCAATTGCCGGGAGCCGACAATTCATTATAGCCGCGAGTCAGTTTTAACGGCTTTTTTTCTTTGGAGAATGTAATTTTGTGCAGAGACAGTTCTAACTACGGGAAACATGCGCTTTTTCACATGCTGACATTAGAGCCCCCCATAGTACGAAATTTAAAGAAAAATTACACTTTTATTATTGCACTTTTAGCATTATTAAAATCACTGCTCCCGAAAAAACGGCCGTTTTAAAAAAATAAAAAAAGCATTGATACATGTCCCCTGGGGCAGGACTGAGGTCCCCAAACACTTTTTAGGACAAAACTTGCAGATTAGCCTTTAAAATTCACAATTAAGATTTCCCCCCATAGACTTTAACAGGGAGTTCGGCAGTGGCTTTACTTATTAATTACATCGCGCTGCTGCTGCGGCCAGTTCATGCGCCTAATTAAGGCTTCATCCAGCGCACTAATTAAGGCATGAACAGGCGCAGCGCAGCTTCAATAGTAAATCAGCCCCAAAGTGACACATTTGGGACCAGTGACACCAATACAGTGATCAGTGCTAAAAATATGCACTATCACTGTACTAATGACACTGTTAGGCCTCGTACACACGATCAAATCTGTCACTGGAAACGGTCTGCTGGACCGTTTCAGCAGACAGATTCGATCGTGTGTACGGCCGAGCCGACGGATTTGGCCACCCGACAGATTTCAAAGCATGCTTTGAAATCTATCGGGTGGGAATCCGTCCGCCCGACATGTCTGCTGGTTAGTACACTTACCAGCAGACATGTCGTCCCGCACCGCCGCCGAATGGATTCGGCGCATGCGCGGAAGTTTTTTACTTCCTTGTGCGGTGACGTGGCGGCGTCAACGTCACCGCCACGTCACCGACACGTCTGCGCGCCGTCTGCTGGCGGGGATTTTGGTTTGCTCGTGTGTACACGCGAGCAAACCAAAATCCCAGCAGACAGATTTGTTCAAATCTGTCGGACAGACAGATTTGAACAAATCTGTCTGCTCGTGTGTACGAGGCCTTAGGGGCGATCAAAGGGTTAAATGTGTTCCTAAGGAGTGCTTTCTAACTGTGTGCTTAGCAGAAACACAGGATCTCTGTCTTCCCTACTAATAGAACGGCAACCTGCCTTGCGGGTCCGAGCGAACATCGGGTCCACCGGATCCACTGATTGGCTCCTGATGTGTCCAATCACATTAATCTGTACATGATTTTGCACAGAGGATTTTGCACTGCTGGCTTGACTCCTCGTACTACCTCTCTGAGTTTGGGTATACAGGGAAATGTATATGGCTAATACCTCATAAAATGAAGATAATGATTGCAGCTATTTCATTTTTGAACAGAGATGGGTTTTAACTCTTTACTGTAATTGCCGTAAGTATTAAGGCGATGCAGTATTCAAATGTAAACAAACTCACACCTGCATTAATGTCCAAAAGTTTGTTTACATTTTGCTCAGTTGGTTTTAGGCTTCCTTATAGATGTGATTTTGGTAATCATAAGGTTCTCTGAAAAAGAGTGCCTGTCACTCTGTACGTGATATCACATGTTGCCAGGTTTCCCTGTGATAGCAATAAAGTTAAGCGAATAAAAAATTAATTAGCATATCAAAAATAAAAACATATGAAAAAAGACAAAAAAAATTAACCACTTGCTTACTGGGCACATAAACCCCCTTCGTGCCCAGGCGAAATTTCAGCTTGCGGCACTGCGTCGCTTTAACTGACAATTGCGCGGTCGTGCGACGTGGCACCCAAACAAAATTGGCGTCCTTTTTTTCCCCACAAATAGAGATTTCTTTTGGTGGTATTTGATCGCCTGTGCGGTATTTTATTTTTTGCGTTATAAACAAAAAAAGAGCGACAATTTAAAAATATATATATATTTTTTACTTGTTGCTATAATAAATATCCCAATTTTTAAAAAAAAAAAAAAAATTTTCTCAGTTAAGGCCGATACGTATTCTTCTACGTATTTTTGTAAAAAAAAAAAAAAAAATCACAATAAGTGACTGCTTTGCGCAAAAGTTATAGCACCTACAAAATAGGGGACAGATTTATGATTTTTTTTTAATATTTTTTTTTTACTAGTAATAGCGGCGATCTGCGATTCTTATTTTGACTGCGATATTGCGGCGGACACATCGGACACTTTTGACACAATTTTGGCGCCATTCACATTTATACAGCGACCAGTGCTATAAATATGCATCAATTACTGTATAAATGTGACTGGCATTGAAGGGGTTAACACTAGGGGGGTGAGGAAGGGGTTAAATGTATTGCCTGGGTGTGTTCTAACTGTGTGGGGGGAGGGGGGTGACTGGGGGAGGTGATCGATGCTGTCTCCCTATGTACAAGGGAAACAGCATCTGTCACCTCTCCCTGACAGGACGTGGAGCTCTGTGTTTACACACAGAGCTCCATGTCCCTGCTCTGTCACCGACGATCGCGTGTACCTGACGGACATCGCGGCCGCCGGGTACACGCATCGAATCCTCGGTGATGCGTCGGGACTGTTTTTCCCCGCCGCGCGCCACCCTGTGGCGCGCGTGGGGAATTACAAGCAAATCACGTCCAAAGACGTGACCCCGGCGCCTCAGGTCCGCGCTGCTGACGTATTATGTCAATAGCGAGGACCGGAAGTGGTTAAGACACCTACACGCATACACACATATAAATGCAGATGCACTCATACAATGCACACGGGTACATTAACCATGACCATGCAACACATATTAGGTATTACTTCACACACTACAACAAGAGGAATAGTTCTAGGGCCAAAAAGATATATATGAAAAAGTTTGGTTATTGTATTTTTTTGCTCTTTTTGACTTCGATGCAATTTTAAGTCTTTTGTGTCTATTTCCTCAACTTTACTGAAAATATAGATCTGATAACCAGTTACACTATTATTGTGCAACATAAAACATTGCAACTGCTTTTATGTGTGCTTTGATTCTAGAAAATTTCTAGTGTTTTAGATGTGTGTTTTATGTAAAAATGTATATTTTAGCATGAGTGTGAAAAAAAAAAATGTCACAAGAAATCTAAAATATTAGATTTGTCACCAAAACAAAAGGTGAGAGGAAATATTAATAAAATAATGGGTACACCTGTTCCATTGACAACTTTCTAAACCTCTGAGCTGTAACAGGTATAGGAACCAGGAAATTTAGAGAAAGTCTGAAGCCACATACACACGATCGGTCAAACCGATGAGAACGTCTGAAGGACAGTTGTCTTAAGCTGGCCATACATGATACAATTTTCTGTGCAATTTTCTGTACAATTTTCTTTAGATTTACCTTCAACTATGTAGTGCAAGGGCCTGCCTGATTGCATACAATTGAAAGTGTTGTTTAGTTTGACCTCATATTATATGGTTTTTGGTAAATCTAAAAGAAAATTGTACAAGAAAATTGAACATGTATGGCCAGCCTTAGGTTAGCCGATGAAGCTGACTGATGGTCTGATGTGCCTACACACCATCAGTTAAAAAAATTATCGTATCAGAACGTGGTGACGTAAAACACAACGACGTGCTGAAAAAAAATGAAGTTTAATGCTTCCAAGCATGCGTCGACTTGATTCCGAGCATGGGCGGGTTTTTAACCAATGGTTTTGCATACTAATGATTGGTTTTGACCTATCGGTTATCAATCCATCAGTTACATTTTAAAGCAAGTTGGCTTTTTTTTAACGGATGGTTAAATAACCTATGGGCCCCACACACGATCGGTTTTGACCGATGAAAACGGACCTTCAGACCGTTGTCCTCTGGTTAACCTATCGTGTGTACGCGGCTTAAAGGAATTACCTGCAAACTTGATCAGGAATAGTGCATCAAATCATAAAGATAGATTCCAATTAAGTTTTGTTAATAAAAAACAAAACATAACTAATTGCAGTTGCATTTCTATAGTGGCTGCTGGAAATAATTAATTGTAGTGGCAATGTTTCATTTAATTGTGTGGCAATGCATTGAAAAGGAACAAGCAGGTGTGAAGGGAGCCTAAATAAACTAACTATACAGGCAGTCCACGAGTTACAAACATGAGAGTTAGGAACAACTCCTACTTACGAACAGGCTCAAATGCCGGCCATTTGTGCTCCACTTTGGTACTGGATACCTCCGAGCACCTCTGGACACATCCCAAACCGCATCATTACATGTACTGCATGACTAGAAGAGCCCCAGATAACATAACAAGCGCCCAAGACATCCCACATCAATGCACAGGCGGAAGTAACACTTGCAAATGCAGTGTTCTGACACAAACAAATTCCACTTACGAACAAACCTACAGTCCTTAGGGCTTGTTCACACTATCAGTTTTCCTTCAGGTTTTTCTCTTCAGGTTTACCAAATCCATCTAATATGAGGTCTAACCTCAAGAGTCTCAATTTGTATGCAATCAGGCAGGCCCTTGCACTACATGGTTTTGGTAAACCTGAAGAGAAAAACCTGAAGGAAAACTGATAGTGTGAACAAGCCCTAACTCGGGGACTGCCTATAAAAACACTCAAGTCATACAAACAGCAACTACATGTCATTTGCAAACGATTTTTTTCCAAAGAGTGATATTAGACCTGTACTATCTGAAAACAAATGCCAATCAAATTGATTTATGAGTAGGGTTGAGCGAACCCAAACTGTAAAGTTCAGGTTCATACCGAACTTTAGTTTTTTTTTACCCGAACCCGAACAATTTTCTGAAAGTTCGGGTTCGGTGTTCGGCTATGTAACGGCACACTGAAGGGCAGCCAATCAGCATTTCTTTTACTTGTGTGACTTGGAAGCCATCACAGCCATGCCTACTAATGGCATGGCTGTGATTGGCCAGTGCAGCATGTGACCGAGCATGTGACCCAGCCTCTAATAAAGCTAGAGGCACACAGCACTTATAGTCACTGCTTTAGCTAGGGTAGGGAAAGGCTGCCGCTGCTCTCAGGGACAGATTTAGATAGGATTGTCCTGCTTCAGAAATCAAATTACAATACTCAGCGATCTATAATTCACCTTAAATTTCACTCATGGAAACTAATTTTTTTATCCCTCGGAAAGGGACTCGGCTGGGAACTAAAATGGGGGTAGCCCAAATAAAGGATATTACAGAACAAGGAAAGATAAAAACATTCCGGGAGATACAAGTAAAAAACACATGGGATATTAGTGAATGGGAATATTTACAACTAAAACATCTGGTACCCTCGCCTATGAGATGAAAAGAAATTAAGACCTCTGGAAAAATTATGCTCTACACAAACTTCATTAAGGCATGTGATAGCAAGAGCATGTCAAATTCTGACAGAATCAGAACTACAGGGAAACCCCTATTTTATAGGGAAATGGGAAAAAGAACTAAACAAGCAATTTGAGGACCAACAAGTAGAAAGAATATTAGCATCCGTACATAACACCGCAACTGATAATAATACAATTGAAATGAACTATAAATGCATTTTGAGATGGCACAGGACACCTGAAGTGATTCCTAAATTCAGCAAATATAAAACCGCTTTTATGCCGGAGAGAATGTGGGCACATAGGAACAACTACACACATATGGTGGGACTGTCCAAAGATAAAGGAATATTGGCAGGAAATCCTTGAATTCATTGAACTGATAACTGGGGAAAAGGTACTCAATACCATGCAAGCTTACCTGTTTCACAAATCAAAAGAATCAAATATTTGCTATAAGAAAACATTAATTCCACCATTGATAAATGCCACAAAAGGACTGATACCAAAAAACTGGTTAAATACAAGGAAACCAGATTATTGGACACATGTATTTTTTTGGAAAAAGTAATTTTATTCCTACAAACATATATATATCAGATCTTACATAGGTGTGTGCTCACGATTCTTTGGAAAATATGCAAAACAACCTATTATGTTTCTTTGCTAGTTTCTGTTTGTAAGGTATGTGTTCCATAAGCCATGTATATCTCAAGAGGATGCAAGCCATAAATCTGATTGTACACATATTATTTGATATTATATTATATTATACAGTCTAAATGATCATGATACTGTGGAACACTGCTTGTTCAAAATTGATGTTTCAAGGTTTTAGAACCTTTAGAACTTACTCTATAACAAAAAAAAAAAAAATATTGCACCTGTGGATGTATATAGTTTTGCCTTTTGAACTAGGGCAGATGGTGAAATTCTTTACTCATTTTCTTATTTCAAAAAGAGCAACTTACATGTGCATGATGATAGGGGAACTGCATGGAAGTAGGATTGTTTTGCTTGAAGAAAAATGTAGTCCAGCAGCATATACATATTTTTAAGTTCACCTTTTGAAAGTCAACATTTTGCAGCACATAAAAATCACAGTTTATAGCACGATAGCTATTTTTTTTTTTTATGCCTAACAGTTGATTCCCCGTATTATATGTACTCTATATGTAAATAGCTCAGTTCCAAAATAAACATTTCTTGTTTTAAACTCTTTTTTTATTACATTTTTGAAAAAGGAAACAAGCCAAAACAAAAACAATTAAAATCAATGGTAGTATTCTTCTACCATACATAAGAATACATTTCCATACCCCACAATAAACATATGCAGTCATTATCTCCTACCCCATAATCTTCATATAATTACCTATTTAAAACATGGGTACATTTTCCAGCCTTCCTCCTCCCTACTCTTGAAAGACCACCCACCCTCTCCATCCAACAGTCCCCTCAAAAAAAAAAAAAAGAAGTTCAAACAATACATAATAATAAAAAGAGGGTACCAAGGGGACCTATAAATGTCTGACTCCCAGGTTCTACCTCACAAACCCCATCACCTGCAACACGTGACTTCACTAAAAATAAAATCCCTATAAATTAGCCATGAGCAAATAAATAAATAAATATTTCCCGCTTTCTTCCCTCTTTTCTTTATTTTTTAAGTTTTAGTTTTTTTTGTGAAATTTATTATTGTAATTAAGGGGTACACCCAGAGGCTGCTATCACTAGCGACAACCCTAATTAATTGTGTTCCCCTGTCATCCTCCCATCTCTCTTACCTGTGTACGCCAACCTAATTACCTTATATTATCCCCATTGAGGCAGCAGAATACAGTTCAATTAAAATGTATCTAACACAAAAACTTTTTGGGTTTCGGATGGAATATGGAAGAATTTAAATGTTCACTGTGACAAAAATATAGAAGAAATCTACAATGGGGACACTTAAAGTGAAAGTTTAGGCTACTTCTAGGGCCACATACACACGATCGAACATGTCCGCTGAAACTGGTCTGCATGCTTTAAAACCTGTCCATCGGACCAAAAACCCACGCATGCTCAGAATCAAGTGGACGCATACTTGGAAGCATTGAACTTCATTTTTTCATCACGTCGTTGTGTTCTACATCACCGCGTTCTGGTCTGATCGGATTTTGGTCCGATGGTGTGTACGCACATCAGACCATCAGACAAGTTCAGAGTTGTCTGATGAAAACGGTCCGTCAGACAAGTCTCATCAGACATGTCTGATCGTGTGTACAGGGCCTAAGTCTGCTAAAAACAACGATCCCCCACCCCACTACCGATGTATACTGTATACTGTTTGTAAAAGAGATGTGTGGAAATACCTTTTTTAGTCCACTCTATTGCAATCATGTAATGCAGAGACAGTGGCTACCTGTTTCATGGAGCGCCCGACAATGGGGCTGAACCTGTGAGTTGCATCATCACTCGCCAACTTCCAGTGCCTATCTCCTTACCCCTTTAAGCAACTGATCACCGACACAGGGGAGCTGGAGCTTCTGAATTATGTGGCCACATCAAAGCACATTAAAAAAGGTATTTACACACATCTCCGGCGGAGTTTGTAAGTTTTAGGCTTTAAAACTTATTTGTAGCATAAACTTTCACTTTAAAGTAGAACTACAGCCAAAAAATACAAAATAGATAGCTCTTTAAAAAAAAAAAAGTCAACTTTTGCTGCACTATTCACCTTAAAGGGGTTGTAAAGGAATTCCCCCCCTTAAATAGCTTCCTTTACCTTAGTGCAGTCCTCCTTCACTTACCTCATCCTTAGATTTTGCTTTTAAATGTCCTTATTTCTTCTGAGAAATGCTCACTTCCTGTTCTTCGGTCTGTAACTCCACACCGTAAAGCAAGGCTTTATTCCTGGTGTGGAGAAAGCCTCTTGAGGGGGGAGGGGGTGAGCAGGAGTGTCAGGACGCCTACTAACACACAGCTCCCTTCTATATCTGCAAGGTAGAGAGTGTCCTGACTTGCTTGCGAGCCCCCTCCCCCCTTTAAGAGGCTTTCTCCACACCAGGGAGAAAGCCTCGCATTACGGTGTGTAGTTATAGACAGAAGAACAGAAAGTGAGCATTTCTCAGAAGAAATAAGGACATTTAAAAGCAAAATGGAAGAAAGAGGTAAGTGAAGGAGGACTGCACTAAGGTAAAGGAAGGTATTTAGGGAAAAATCAAAATTTGCTTTACAACCCCTTTAAATAAAGATCTTTGTGGTATTTTCTTTTTCTGTCACTAGACTACAAAAGGCTGATACCAGGTAAAATTGATGTATTTGCTTGCATTTATGTAATACATTTAATGATGTAATAGGTATTTATTTGTGTCTTCTATATCTGCCCAGAATTTAGCTTTTGATTTTCCTTATTTTGTAAAGGTTTGCTCTTGCATTCTGTTTTATCTACAGAACAAGGAATGGAGGGAATTAAGGACCTGACATGTATTTTAGAAGTTTATTACACTATCCAAAACTATATAAAAAGGCCTTAGCAATGTATCTTTAAGGCCGCGTACACACGACCAAATAAATCTGCTCAAATCGGTCGGACAGACCGATTTGATCAGATTTGTCTACTGGCTGTTTTGGTTTGATCGCTGTACATACGATCAAACCAAAATCCCCGCCGGCAGACAGCGCGGTGACGTGACGGTGACGTTGACGCCGCCACGTCATCGCACCAGGAAGTAAAACACTTCCGCGCATGCGTCAAATCCATTCGACGCATGTGCGGGCAGATATGTCTGCTGGTTAGCGTACTAACCAGCAGACATATCGGTCCGACGGGTTCCCAGCAGACAGATTTTAAAGCAGGCTTTAAAATCTGTCTGCTGGAAAAATCCGTCTGCTCGCCCGTACACACGATCGAATCTGTCTGCTGAGACGGTCTATCTGACCATTTCCAGAAGATAGATTTGATCGTGTGTATGCGGCCTACGTGTACAGAATACAATTTTGATCTACTAAATATGTAAAAACAAATACTGTTGGATCTAATTTAGGAGGGTAGCCCTTACGCAACTATAATGATAAAGCCCTCGATATGATTGAACAGATTGACTTTATTAGCACCACCCCCCCCCCCCCCACACACACACACACAAATATACTTTTCCGTTCAGCCTCCAAGAATAAAAACAAAACCCTGGGTGGTTCTAGGCATGAGAACGCATATAACACAGTCATTTTTCTTACCACATTGCAGCATTGATTAATCCACCAGTGTTGTCGAATGAGGGCAGGGTGACAGATTTTAGCCCTGTGTAAGGTAGAATTGGAGCTTACATGTGAAGAGTACTGTAAGCATGACTGGTGTTTAAGTGAACTTGTTACTTTGTCCTGCATGAGCAAAGTACAGATTGACCTTTGGCTGGTCATGCATTTTTCACTGCTTAATATCTATATTTTACCAAATGTGCTTGACTACATGGATTACTTTTGCACATTGCCATACATGCATGTTAATGTAAAGAAGATGGCATGGAAACTGTAAAGGTCCAGACTAAAGGAAATGGAAACCAAGCTCATCATTCATGCACTAAATGTTACAAGAACATTTTCTGTCTCACCCTCTGATGCTGTTTTATGAGAAATTACCTTCTGTTTGTTGTTATATTTTGCAGTCAAGTGACCACTATTTCTTATTCTGTGTAGTGAGCTTATCCCTCACTATTAAAATATTGTGACTGGAGGTGAAGGGAGTGAGGAGCTTCAGGTGACAGTCCAGGCTGAACAGTGCCTGTACACAAATGAAGCATAATGGAGTAGAAGCGTTCAGAGAGCTTTTTGTATATGTAATAGGCAGCAGTGCTTCTGGGTGCTGACAATATCTTTAGGGGGATACATCGTTTAAATAATGGCTGTACCCTCTTTTAAGCCTACTCAGGAAGAAAAATAAAACTTTAGGACCAGTTAGATTAAAGAGCAATATACAAATGTTATCTAAGGTTATGCAAGTATAATATATTGTCAATGATCATATGTAAGAGAAAGCTTTCAAAGTACACTTTGGTCCTGTACACACGATCAGACATGTCTGATGAAACTGGTCTGCAGACCAGTTTCATCGGACCAGTTTAATGGTGTGTACGGCCCAAAAGCATCGGACCAAAAACCCGCGCATGCTCAGAATCAAGTCGACGCATGCTTGGAAGCATTGAACTTTGTTTTTTCATCACGTCGTTGTGTTCTACGTCACCGCTTTCTGGTCTGATCGGATTTTGGTCCGATGGTGTGTACGCACATCAGACCATCAGACATATTCAGAGTTGTCTGATGAAAACGGTCCGTCAGACAAGTCTCATCAGACATGTCTGATCGTGTGTACAGGGCCTCTGTGTCTAGAAAGACACTTTAAAAGGGTTGTAAAGGTTTGTTTTTTATTTTCTAAATAGGCTACTTTAAGCTAGTGCATTGTTGGTTCACTTACCTTTTCCTTAAATTTCCCTTCTAAATTTTGTTTTTTCTTCGTTTTCTTTGTCTGAATTTCTCACTTCCTGTTCCTCCTCAGATGATGGTGGAAAGCTTACTGAGGATAAACAGGAAGTGAGAAATTTAAACAAAGAAAAAAAACATTTAGAAGGGAAATCAAAAGAATAGGTAAGTGAACCAACAATGCACTAGCTTAAAGGAACCTATTTAGAAAATAAAACACAAACTTTTACAACCCCTTTAATGTATTAATTCCTACTTCAATATCGATGGCATCATGTCTACACATTTTAAAGATCTCTGTTATATAACACATGGGTAACATTAGAACCATATTATATAGTTTACATCACTGCTTTATTGGTAGGTTTAAAAATAATCTTTATCAGTAGACTAAATAAAAAGACTTGATTAAAAAAGTATTGATGTTTAATTAAACAATTCATCTATAGTGTTATCTTCTTACAACTATTTATCAGCAAACAAAACAAATAAATATTACAGAAAATTTGTGCAAATAGTTTAAAAATGTACAAAATAATTTGCTTTGTGGTGACACAGAATAAGGAAATGGAAACTGTTGTATCTGCAAAGAATTTTAATTAGCAGCATAACTTATCTTGGACATCAATCCTTTTTTTTTTTCTAAATATGGATTTACCCTTTTGTGATATAAGGATGAGCATAATTAAGATCAAGCCTGTAACAGAGTAGTACAGTAAAGAACAGGGTGAACAAAATTAAAAACCTAATTATTCAATCATTTATATACTATGGAACAATAAAATTGTGCAAAAGGCAGCACCAAAAAAGTCAGGCATGTACATTGTATGAACACCAATAAGTTAACTTATAATTTTACTTATAAATTACTCATATAAACATGTGTACAAATAAAATTGTTTAACTAAATAGCAAATCAGTGCACATGGTAAGTTATATAAATATATTGTGTAGGATAAATTAATTACATAAGGCTCACAAATCCAACACAACAGGATAAAGACCTTTATATCCAAAAAAAGTAATGTTATTTCAGGCAGAGTCCAATGAGATTTTAAAACAAGAGAGTTTCACAATACAAAATATAGAGTTTGCATACGTGTGTTTAAGCTTTGTGAACCTAATGAATATTTTGTAATTTTTGATTAGCTTTTTTTTTTTTTTTCAAAACAGTTTATTGGGTTTAAAAGTAAAGTACAATACAAACAGATAGTCAATAACAGGTACAAGTAAAAAGGGAAGAGAGTACTCAATCAATAACTTTTTGGGTGGATATAACATTCAATGGTATAGACTAGCAATAATGGGGAGTATCAAGCCATTCCCAGGCGGTTGGAACCCAACAGGTAATGTAGGAGGTGTTGAAGATATGGACGGCAGTGAGAGCAATAGAATTATTGTGACCCAGACAGGCCACGCTATCAAGCAGCGAGAGGACCGTCGAGACTTAGAACAGGGTGTCACAACCGTTAAGCTACAGAAATTGAACTACTGGGAGGGAAGACAAGAGGGGGGAGAGAAGAAGTGGGGGGGGGGGGATAGGAGGGGGAGAGTGTGGAGAAGGGGAAGAGGTGTGGGGGGGGGGGTAAGGGGAAGAAACAAGAGAATGAGACAACACATTAAATATTAAATATACGACCAAGGCTGTTAAAGCGGAAAGGGGGTGCACATTAAGAAAGTCACGCCCAAATAAACATTCAGTTCAGCACAAGCAGTAGTAGGGCCACCTGTACCTTACAAAGAACACATCATAGAGCATCTGGACTTGTCACCCGGTTAAGGGAGAGTAGACAGAGAAGAGGGTGCGGTGGAGGGGGGGGGGGTTGTAGTCTAAGAGGGATAACCCTCAGGAGCTAAAGTGAGGTCAGGAAGGTAAAAGGTGAGGTTAGCAGATTCTGACGCTCAGTGTCTGACAAAGAATGTTCAATAAAAGCCGTCCATTTCTGGTCGAATTTATCACTTGGATGTGAGGGAGAGGAATATTGATCCAAGTGTTCCTTATAAAGCAAGGATTTCATCTGGCTTATTGCTTCAGTCAGGGAGGGAGGGGTGGCCGTGATCCAGTGGTTGAGAATGGTTCTGCGGGCCACTAGCAGCGTGAGGAGGATCCACTGCTTGGTGCCTTGGGGGAGTAAGATGTAGTCTTCATCGGTTGCTAGGCATTGGGGGGGGCACCCAAACAGAAGGAGGCAGGGGTCTCTCCTCAAGGGATGACTAGTCACTTCCTGAACGTGTTGGAGAATCGAAGACCAGAAAGCGTCAATAGGGGGACAAGTCCAGAAGTGGTGCAGTAGAGTGGGCCTTAGGGTTAAACACCAGGGACAGGCGGGACCAATGTCAGGGGATTTTGTGGTGGAGAACGGAAAATATGCTCTATGCATCAATTTAAATTGTGTTTCCCTCCACGTTTCGCAGGGGGTGATGCACCTGGTGGTCCTATATCCTCTTACAATATCGTCTATGGTGACCTGATCCGGTAGATCCCTGATCCAAGAAGTCATGGAGGTGCAGTGCAGGGGTTTAATAAATTCCATAGATAATGGACGGTAAATGTCTGATATAGAATGTTTCTTCTCCGAGACAAGTCTGTCTATAAAGGAGGGCTGAAATCTGGTTGTTTTCTTGGGGCATGTTTTGGTTATAAAGTCCACATATTGTAGGAGCTGGAAATAGTGACCAGGGGGTAGAGCATATTCTCTGATGGTTTGGGAAAGGGGCTTGGGAGTGCCATTCGAGACTTGAAATAAGGAACAAACTTCGACTAAGCCTTTGTCCTTCCACTTTGCGAAAGGTTCGTATTGGAGACTAGGCGTGAACATGGGGTTACCACATATTGGGAGGAATCTAGAGACGTGGGGGGAAAGGCCCAGTTTCTTTCGTATCTCTCTCCATGCCACAATAGTGTCGCGAAAGAGCAGATTTTGCTTAATGGAGATGGGCATTTTTTGGAGTGAGCTATGTAGGAGAGCTGGGAGGGTCAGGGGATCGACCATGGCCGATTCCAGAGCACAGTTTGAATAGGGGGAGGATCTGAGTATCCAGTCCAATCCAATCCTCAGAAGGCATGCTAGATTATATACTCTAATGTTCGGGAGGCCCACCCCCCCTTCGCTCCCTGGGAGATATAGCTTTGAAAGAGCAATTCGAGGTCTACTCTTCTTCCATATGAACTTGACTATGGCTTTGTTCAGGGTCTGAACATCCTTATGTTTCAGGAGGAGGGGAAGGGTCTGTAACGGATAGAGTAGACGGGCAAAGCTAATCATTTTGAGAAGTGCACATCTCCCAAGGAACGAGAGGGGTAGCCCTGCCCAAACTTCCATTTCACTCAACATCTTGGCAAAAAGAGGTGGATAGTTTAAGTAATATAGAGAGGATGGTTCCTTACCAATCTTCAGACCAAGGTAGGTAATATGACGGTTGGCAACACGAAGACAGGAGGGGGGTAGATGAGGCCGGGCAGTGGGAGTTCCTAGGGTGAGGATCTCGCTCTTGGAGAAATTTATTTTCAGACCGGAGCACAACCTAAATTGATCAAAAATGGTTTGTATGGCATGGACGTCAGTGTGGGGTGAGGTGGAGAAGATCAGTATGTCGTCGGCGAATAAAGCCACTCTCATGTCCTCCCCCCCGAACGGTATCCCATGAAGCAGGGGAGAAGAGGCGAGGAGGCGGGAAAGCGGTTCAATAGCTAGATTGAAGAGTAGGGGGGATAGGGGGCAACCCTGCCTCGTACCCTTGTGTAGCCGAAAAGGTGGGGATTGGATTCCTGCTGCCGTGACTGTGGCGGACGGTGCAGAGTACATATTGTGAATAAAGTCACTAAAGGGGCCGACCAGACCGAACTTATGCATGACTAGAGAAAGCCATCGAAAACTAACATTGTCGAAAGCTTTTTCGGCATCCAAGGTGACAATTGCCACCTCTTGCGATGGGTTGGATTTTGCATATTCTAGGGCCGCTAAAACTTTACGAATGTTAGCTGCTGCTGACCTTCCCTTAGTGAAGCCCGATTGGGCGCAGTGAATGAGTGACGGCATTATGTCTCCCAGTCTTGAGGCTATTATTTTGGAAAGTATCTTAGAGTCTACATTTAGCAGGGAGATGGGGCGGTAAGAGCCCGGATCTAGTGGGTCTTTGTCTTTCTTGGCAAGTAGTTTAATGTTTGCGAGGTGTCCCGTCGGTAGGTATGGCCCTCCTCCCCAAATGTGGTTATAAACCGATAGTAGTGTAGGGGTGATTTCCGGTTTCAGCATTTTAAAGAACTCAGCTGTGTAACCATCTGGGCCTGGCGCTTTACCATTAGAGAGACCCCCAATGGTATCATTGAGTTCTTTAAGGGTGATGGGGGCATTCAGTCGGCCCAGTAGGTCGTGGTCGACTAGTGGCAGGGTAACACCATCCAACCATTTACGCGCGAATTCAGAGTCAGTCGAGTCTTGGCCGTAAAGGTTCGCATAGAAAAGCCTGAGTATCTCATTCACATCCTTAGGGGATGTGGACAGAGTACCGTCCGGGTTGCGTAGTGCGCCAATATGAGTAGGAGTAAATGGACCTCTGGTGAGCTTAGCCAGGAGCTTTCCTGCTTTATTGCCATACTTGTAATAGTGTAGTTGTATAGCCGATAGTTTTGTTTGTTCCACCCTCTCGGCCCAGTTGTCAAATTGTTCCTTGGCCTCCCGCCAATCAGAGAGACGTCCGTCAGTACGGTTGTCGTCGAGGAGTGATTTAGCTAGTCTCACACGTTTACTGGCATCTAAGAACTGTTTTTGGGCGTTACGTTTATATGCTGAAGTGAAGGATATAATCCTTCCCCTCAGATAAGATTTCCCCGCCTCCCAGAATAGGTTTGGGTTGTCTAGGTGTTGGTTGTTGTTGTGGACATATTCCTCCCAGGCCTGGGATAGCATCGTTTTAAAATTTACGTTGTGGTTAAGGTACGCCACTGTCTGATCCCCGAGCTATTCTGCAGATTGCTCAAAGAGATCGAGATGGGGGCATGATCCGAGATCACCAAATCATTTATGAGCGTGGAGTGTAGCCTAGGTAGTATAGAATGTGTGCCTAGAAAGTAATCTAGTCTGGCGAATGAGTTATGGACTGGAGAGAAGAAAGTGTATTCCCTCTCCATGGGGTGTTGCAGGCGCCAAGTGTCCAATAGGTTGAGGGCCTGGACCATATTTGAAAAGGGAGATGGTCTCTCTGAGCGAGCAGTATAGGCCCGCCCATGTGAACCAGACCTATCCTCTCGGTCACAAAGAGTGGAGTTGAAGTCGCCTCCCACAAGGTGGGGGGCAAGTTCATCAGTTGTCAAAAAAGGTGCTAGCTCATTAAAGTACGTTTGGTCAGGAGAGTTTGGGGCATAAATGTTAGTGATCCGCAGCTCCCCCGAAGGAAGTTTGAGGTGTAGGGAAACACGCCTGCCCTGGGTATCTCTGTCAATAGATAGAATGTCATACACTAGGTTTTTGTGCAAAAGGATAACCGTGCCTGCCTTGCGCCCTACCGAGGCTGATCCCAAAACCCTGCCCACCCAGAGTTTTTGCAATCGGAAGAAGTCCTTTTCTTCTAGATGCGTCTCTTGGAGCATGGCTACGTCGGCTTTAAGCCTTTTTAGGTGTCTGAGGACTTTCATTCGTTTAGTGGGTGTGCGCAAACCCTTAACATTCCAGGATACTACGCAAGTGTGTGTCATGGGTGTTGCGGGGGGGGGGGTCACTCGAATGAACGTAGAAGTAAATTAAGAGTGAATTACCTGACGTAAGGTGAACGCGTGCGTTTCGCAAGAAGATCGTGGGTCCTTGAGATCGAAGGGGGTGCTGAAAGAACCATCCTCTCGTTCGGAAAAGGGTCACAGGATAGGGGGAAAGGGGGAACAAAGAGGGAAAGTGAATAACAGAAAAATAACAGCAAACAAAAAAAACAATAATAATAATAATAATAAACCAAGACTTCGCTTTTTTCCGCATGTTTTCCCCTGTCCGGATGAGCCGCCTGACCGTCCATATAAAATATAGTCGATCCAGCATCATCGCCCCCGAGGTGAGGTGACTACTACCGCGGTCAATGTGGGGGTACGAGGAAGTACAGTCTTCCACCATATTACGGGCGGTAATAATTACAAAAGGGCCCACCGGTGAGAAAACATGGGAGCTCTCTATAGAGAGAATAAGACTATTATCTAGAACGGAATGGTAACATATACAAGTGTAACAAAACTTGAGATAACATCATTACAGCCATTAACGAGTGAATGAGACACCCGATATTCGTGCAGCCACACCGTGACCGGCAGATCAGAGATGGATGTGTGGGCAACTAACGGTGGCGGTATAGGAGGGGAATAACAAAGACAACCCCTGACACAGTGTGTGGCAGGAGGGCATCTACACCGCTCTCAGTAGACGTAGATTTTAGAGTTAGGCAGGGGTAAAGGTTGCGTGAGCCCGGTAAACACTATTCCGGCAATTAGATTGTGAGAGTTCTTTGCATCATCCGGTGCCCTGCAAACTGGTTTCGGTGGTAGGTTTTAGTCGTTTGGGTGGCTCCTTCCTCGGGCTTCTTTGGTCCCTTGGATTCTGTTTCGCCTTGTCAGCATAGGAGTGTGTCACCGTCTGGCTCCCTGCTAATGACTGTAGAAAGGCGCGGGCCTTGTCCGGGGACTGGATGGTGAGTTGTTCCCCGTCTGGGGCTTGCACACGCAGGATGGCTGGGTATGCGAGCGAGAAGCGAATGCCCTTCTTGTATAGCTCCGCGCAGACAGGTTGGAAGTCTTTCCGTTTGCGAGAGACCTCTGCTGAGTAGTCTGCAAACAATAGGATTTTATGGCCTGCGATCTCAATCGGGCGCGATTTGCGGAAGCTTTGGAGAATGTCTGTGCGGTCCGCATAATTCAAAAATCGTGCTATAACCGGTCTTGGGCGGGCGCGGTCCTCAGATTGAGCCCCCATACGGTGCGCTCGTTCCACTATGCAGCTGCGGCCCAGTCCCAGAGTTTCGGGGAGCGTGTTGGAGCAGAAATCAACCAGGGAGTTGGGTTTAACAGTTTCCGGTAGGCCTATAACCCTCAAATTATTCCTTCTGGAACGGTTCTCGAGGTCTTCCATGCGTTCATGGAGGTGTTGCTGGTCTTGGATGAACCATTCCAGGGTGCCACTCATGTGATAGTGATCATCTTCTACTGAGGCGATCCTCTGCTCAGCCGTGGAGAGCCTCAGGGAGTGTTCGCCTAGCTCCTTTCGTATCTGCTGCATCCCCTCCGCCACCGCCCGTTCAACAGCTGAGGTAATGGAGGGGGAGAGGAGCGCTGCAACGGCTTTGGCAATCCTCTCATAGGAGCTATCCGGATCAGCATCCGAGCCCTTGATGGCCACGGTGTCCATGTCTTCTGACGGCGTGTCAGCGTCCGCCAAAGAGCCCGGCGGTGACTGTGGCTGTAGTGCCTGCACTGAAGAGGGGCCGCGTGTCGTGGCGGCCATGTTGGCTGCGAGTTCTGACAGGGCGTCTGCAGCGACGGAATTCCGTGGCGTACGCGGCTGGGTAAGGTACCGCTCCATGCACCGGGATGGTGGCTGTGTGGGGGTGCCGAGAGAGGCTCAAACCGGGGCGATTCTGGGGTTTTGTATGCCGTATATCAGACGGTGAGAGCGGAGCCTCCGGAGCTAACTTCCCTCACATGCGGCGCCGGAACCGGAAGTTGATTTTTTGATTAGCTTTTAAAAGTAATTTGCGCATAAATACCCACTAATGTCTCTGTTATGGTTTCTGGCTCTGCCTCTCCTTTGAATGAGTGAATGGGTTGGGGCAAGGGTAGGCAACCTCAGCCCTCCAGCTGTGGTGTAACTAAACATCTCATCATGCCTCTACCTCTAGGAGTCATGCCTGTGATTGTCAGGGTCTTGCCATGTTTCATGGGACTTGTAGTTTTACCATAGCTGGAGAGTCAAGGTTGCCTTCCCCTGTTTTAGGGTTTGATTCGCAGGGGGTTTGACCAAAAAACAACAATTTAAAAGTAAATCATTGAAGTTAAAGCAGAAGGACAAACTTGATAATCAAATCAAGGCTAAAAAGCAACAGATTGTCAAAAGTGGGATAAGGGGGTGGCACATTTGTATAGGGTAACTATGCCAATACAGTCCCACACAGTGACAGCCACTGCTGCTAAGCAGTGCCCACCAGTGCCACCCACTAGTGTCACCTACCAGTGCCCATCAGTGTTACCTATCAGTGCCCATCAGTGCTGCCAATCTGTGCTCATCAGTGCCCCTATCAGTGCTGCCTACCAGTGCCTATCAGTGTCCATTAGTGCCACCTATCAGTGAAACCTATCAGTACCACATCTCAGTGCCACCTCTCAGTGTCCTTCAGTGATGAATATCAGTGCTCATTAGTGCCACCTATCAGTGCCACCTATCAGTACAGCCTCATCAGTGTCTCCTGATCTGTTCCCACCAGTGCAACCTCATCAGTGCCCATTAGTACCACCTATCAGTGCCCATTAGTGCCACCTATCAGTGACACATCTCAGTGCCCTTTAGTGACGCCTATTAGTGCTCATCAATTCCACCTATTAGTGCCCATCAGTGTCACCTATTAGTGCAGCCTCATCAGTGTCTCCTGATCAGTGCCTACAAGTGCCTATCATTGCAGTCTATCAATGCCAATCAGTTAAGCCTATTAGTGCCCAGCAGTGCAGCCTCAATGAAGGAGAAAAATTACCTATTTACAAAATCTTATAACATACTATGAAAACTAAAAAATAAAACATCGGAGACTAAAAACCACCAAAAGAAATCTCTATTTGTGTGAAACAATTATACAAATTTCATATGGGTACAGTGTAGCATGACCGCACAAAGAGTGACAGCGCAGAAAGCTTAAAATTGGCCTGGGCAGGTAGGGCGTATAAGTGCCCAGTAAGCAAGTGGTTAATATAATGACATCAATTCAAATTCTATAATAGACATTTCAGAGTCATAAACATTTAGAAACATAAAAATAGTCTTAAACAATGTAACAAAATATAATGCATACTGGGACCTGGGATGCAAGATTATTTGTTATGCTTTATGGCTAAATGTTGAAAGGCTTTAGTAACTTTGTAGAAGTACATTTTTTTTTAAGCTTTTGTGGTCTAAACGTTTACCACTAAATGGGTTTGACATGTGATGGAATATGTACTGAACCAGTTCATGATAAAAATAAACATGGTTAAGAATTTTCTTTCATTACAGGATATACCTTATCTCTTATTTTTCCATAGCTCACAGTTCTCAAGGCTTAGGTGCTTTTTAGAAAAATATTCAATATGACTCACTTTTAATTTTATATGGAGGGTCAAAAGCAGGGTGACCAGATGTTGATGTATTTTAGGGACAGTCCCATGTAAGGGAACCAAATTCTGCACAAAATACAAAGTGCAACAACTATTTGCAGCCAGGAGAAAGTTGTACTTGATCTGATTTGGGAAAATTTGAATTGTATCTGTTTCTATAGGTATCTTCTTGCATCTTGTAGATTTTGCTCTAAAGCAGGACTTCTCTTTTAAGATTTTGAACATGGAGTGCAACTTCACTTTAGCCCCTTTCTGCGCTACCTGAAAAAATCTTCTGAATGATAATGAACATACAACCAGAATAAATGATCATAATACACAATTTGTGAAATGAAAAGTAAAAGTGCAACACAAGATAATGACATCTACTGTCACTAGATATAGTGTCAATAATAAAAAAATAAAAACATTTTTTTTTTTTTTAGTTTTTAGTTTTAAAGATCATCTGCTAGTCTCTTATCCATATTCTTGTATTTTTACATAATACACGTTGGAGTTGTTGGTAACTTTAATTGGTTATTCATTATAATAAGTCCTTTCTCCTCTTTTTTTTCTTTTCTGGACTATACTCTGGATGACATACCTGTCATAAGATAAGCCCAGTACTTATATAAGTTGTTCTCTTTCCGGAACATAATTATTAATTTTTATAATTTCAAAATTTTAAAATGTAATTTTATAATTATATTCTTGTATATAAACTAATTCAAATTAATTTTATATTTTATATTATGATTGGCTAAAGCGTGGCTATTTTCAATATATGCCCGCACTAGTTAATGGACAACTGGCGTCTTGCCCTAATCCAATATGGCGGCACCGTTGTCAGTTTGGGACTCCCGAATCTCTGGGCTGGGTTTCCTAATGTAATGGGTATATAAATCAGCACGTCAGCACGTCACATATGATGAAAAGTGCGTAGGGGGGAGCGGCGTGCTGACGTCACCGAAACGATCCACGGAAGTCCCGGAAGCTACGGGCTGTGGAAACAAGCGGACCGCCTACATTCATTTTCAATCGATTTTTTATCCATCTTCTAAATGTGAGTGCATCTGTTTTTAAAGCGGAGTTCCATCCACAATTAGCATTGATTACAAAAGCAGTTTTTGTGGGACCGCATAGCAACAGGCATTTCCAGATGAGTAAAAAATATATTTTTTTTTTTTTACCTTTTTTAGGTCCAATAAGCACAATAATGAAAAAAAAAATTGGGATGGAAACTCCACTTTAACTTTATTAAATATTAACCTGACTGGATTACGCAATGGAAGTCTCTTCTATTTTTCCTATACCCGAATTTGTGTTACTGTTGAGTGGATCAGTTTGAGACCTTATCGCGATACAGGAACCAGGGAGTGGAGAAATCACTGCAGGGAGCCATTATCATTCTGACCAGGTTGTCAGTATCACGCGTGCATGATCTCCCTAACACAAGATCTATAGTTTTGGTAAGCAGCAGTGTTTACATTGGTGGAGGAATTTCTTTTTCTCAATCTGAGAACAGCACTATTCCGGAGGTGTACTTTATGTTTTCACGGATGTTACTATTCGATAGATCTTCTCAGAGACACTACTTATTTATTCATTTGGACTAGGGATGAGCTGAACACCCCTGTGTTCGGTTCGCACCAGAACTGTTGAACAGACCGACCGTTCCCACGAACATTTAGAACCCCATTGAAGTCTATGGGACGTTCGAATTCAAAAAACGATAATTTTAAAGACCAATATTCAAGTTATTGTTGGAAAACATCTTTGAGAACCCGGGTCTTGCCCCAGGAAACATGTATCAATGGAAAAAAGTTTAAAAAAATAGTTTTTTCAGGAGCAGGACTCTTGAAAAAAACGACCGTTTTTAAAACTTTTTTTCCATTGATGCATGTTCCCTCGGGCAAGACCCAGGTTCTCAAAGACTTTTTCACAGGCAAACTATAGACACCCAGCAGGTACAATATTTAAAGGAATTCTTATTTTTATTTTTTTAAAGTTAAGCATCATTAAAATCACTGCTCCAGGAGCAGTGATTTTATTGATGCTTAAATAAAAAATAAAAATACATTCCTTTAAATATTGTACCTGCTGGGTGTCTATACCTGTGATAACGTCTTTAAATAGCACAATCACCTGCCTGCCAGTAAATTAGGAAGAACTGATCTAACTAAGCTATACAGTGTATAAATATATGTACAACTCCTAGGGATGTATATATATCCTCTACACACTGTAAATTAAGCTAAACTGACTAGCCTGCTTGCCTGCTCTATCTAGCTATATAAAAAGACTATCTCTCTGTCTCTCTGACTGCTCTCATTAACAAACGCAACACAGTACACAAGGCTGCCCAGCAGGCGACCTTATATAGTGTGGGGCGTTGTTTGAGCGCTGTGATTGGCCAAGCATGCAGGGTCATAGTGCATGTTTGGCCAATCATCAGCGCGTAATGCCACAATGAATTATGGGCCGTTGCGCGTCACTCGAATTTGGCGCGAACGACCCGTTTTGTTTGAAATTCTCGAACGTACGAACAGACAATTTTAGAGTCGAACATTGGACTCATTGGACTCTCATTCAATTTTCACATTGATCATCATTTTTTTATTTTTCTCACGTGTGTTATGAAACCCATCTGATTTCATTATTAGTGGGGTTCTCCTTTTTTATTATTCACACTATATCTAGTGACAGTAGACATCATTATCACTTTTCATTTCACAAATTGTGTATTATCATCATTTATTCTGGTTGTATGTTCATTATCATTCAGAAGATTTTTTCAGGTAGCGCAGCTTTTTTCTTTTCCATATTAAGAGAGGTATAAAACAACTAGAGGGTAGGAAGAATATAATTATACAACCAGTAGACAAGGGGGGAGAAATTGTTTTGATGACTAAAAAAAATACATAGAATAAATGGAGAGATTTTTATCTGATAGAACGAATTACCGGTTACTAAACAGAATCCCTATCTGTCAAAAAGGGTGTGAAGAAAAAGATTTTAAATGATAAAGAGGCTGAATTCTTGATACCCTCAGGTTGCAGGACTCCTATAAACAATTTTTTGCCTAAAATACATAAAAAGGACACTCGGCCACCAGGGAAACCCATTGTTAATGGAAAATTCAAAGCACTACAAAGCACAGCAAGCAGTGGGTTATATAGCTGACGCGTTTCACACTGGGGTTCAGTGCTTAGTCATAGCTCTTTTTTGAGTTTTGCTTTGTGCATTTCCGGCCTCTGAGAGGACATTAATTGCATAGTGCACTCACCTGGAGCGGCAGTTTCTCCTTTCTCCATTGTTAATGGAGTCGATTCATTATCAGCCTGGTTAGGCCAATATATAGATATACATTTAGATATACATTTACTGTACAGCACCTTGTTGTTTCTACTAAAGCATACCTTAAAGACATTAAGCACAATACAGTTACAGATTATAGATGAAGTATCTATTACTGGACAGAATTTCCTGGTTACAGTGGACGTTGGTTCGCTGTATAACATTATATTCTATGAGGATGCCATGGAATCTGTTAAGTGGGCTCTGGGATCCTAGGAGACATAAGAAATGTATAATAGACAGTTTGGCATACGGTTTAGGGCATAAATATTTTGGTTATGCCAACCAGTATTACCATCAGATCATGGGGGTCGCTATGGAGGCTCGTTTTTCTCCTAGTGTGGCCAGAATTTGTATGGTCCACTGGGAGGAATTTAAGGAATGACTCCAAGAGTTAATTTGCTGCTGATGCTACATAGACAATGTGTTTATGATCTGGCAAGGAGAGAAGGGTGTTACTTTTTTGGGATTTAGTTTGCTTGTGCACTGGAAAAATCAACCCTAGGTGGGTGGTAAGTTGGCTAGGATTTGAACTCATAACCTAAGTGCTTTGTAGCCATCAGTGCACACCACTAAGCCATTGTGCTAAGCACACTGAGACCTGTATAATACTGCAGTGTAGTGTAGTGTAGTGATTAGAATTGCTGGTACCCAGCTATTAAAAAATCCAGACCAAAAACAGCATGCGGCCACCCAGTCCATACCAGGCGGCGAAGGAGGAAGAAGACCAGGAGGATAAAGTGGGGGAAGAAGAAGCCGGAGGAAGACCGGAGAAGGAAGGATAAAACCAGAGGAAAAAACGGGGGAAGAAGAAGACATTTTTAATAACGGACTTGTAAAAAAAACGTCTATTGTCTTTTGTCACAGTACACTACTTTTTTTTGGTGAATGGATAGGGGTACGAAGTATCCCATACTCATTCACATGGGGGGGGGGCGAAATCTGGGGCCCCCTTCCAGATTCCCATAAGCTCCCCGCCCGCAGGCCCCGACAACCACTGGCCATGGTTGTTGGGAATAGGTCTTTGTCCTCATCAAGATGAGGACAAGATGCTTTTCGGGGGGACCCCAAAGCACGCTCCCCATGCTGAGGGCACGTGACCTGGTATGGTTCAGTAGGGAGGGGCGTTAGCTCATTCCCCCCTTTCTCTTTATATTACAGCCGCAAAATTACATTTTTTTTTAGAAAATTCATTATTGCTGCGGCATGGTCTATACATTGCACATATGCGGCACTTTACAGGCAGACTAAGGGACCCCCAGGCACGATGTTTAAAGAAAAATTTCATTTTTATTGTCTCACTTTAAGCATCATTAAAATGACTGCCCCTTTAAAAACCATTGTTTTAAAAACTGTTTTTTGCATTGATACAAATTTCCCAGGGCAGTACCCCGGTCCCCATACACTTTTTATGACCAATAATTTTCATATAAGCCTTCAATAAGGACTTTGCAGGTTCGAGCTCCATTAACATGTTCGCCCAGTTGAAGTCCTAATTGACTTTAATTGGGCGCTATTAAATGTAGAGCGCCCATGCTTGCTGGGAATCCTAGTAAAGGACCACCATAGCAGGCAAGAGAGAAACTTTTTGTGCTTATAAGAAATTCCCAGATGGCACAATATTTGATTCTGAGGTATTTAGGGACTAATGCCGCGTCCACACGATCATTTTTCAGCATGAAAAAAAAACGATGTTTTCCCAACTTTCATCATTAAAACGACGTTGACCACAGACCATCGTTTAAAAAAAAAAATGATCTCGCAAAGCACGGTGACGTACAACACATACAACGGCACTATAAAGGGGAAGTTCCATTCGCCTTTAGCTGATTCCGTGTTAGTAAAAGGCGATTTGCGCTTTTATGTCTGTTACAGCGTGATGAATGTGCTTACTAGTGTTGCTCACGAATATTCGCATTGCGAATATTCGCTACGAATATTGCATATTCGAGTATTCGCGAATAACACGAATATCGCGGCGAATATTCGCTATTTCGAATATTCGAATGTTTTCAATTTTTTTTTTAGAACAGATCACATCCTAGAGATCCCCATCGACGTCTAAAAGCATTGCTGGTATGATTAGAGACCTTGGGCCGAGTAGCTGCAGCGCTCATTTTATATTGCCGAAAAATCGCAATGCGATTATTCGGCAATAGCGATATCGCGCGATTATTTTATATTGTA
Organism: Rana kukunoris; assembly: GCA_029574335.1. Lineage (NCBI taxonomy): Eukaryota > Metazoa > Chordata > Amphibia > Anura > Ranidae > Rana > Rana kukunoris. Next base: position 130,037,378 of record CM056051.1, read on the forward strand.
ATATATCACGAATATTCTGAGCCAATCAGAGTGCTCCATTCCGCATTTCTCGAAATTTCGCAATTATTTTGTATTGTAATATATCACGAATATTCTGAGCCAATCAGAGTGCTCCATTCCGCATTTCTCGAATATTCGCAATTATTTTATATTGTAATATATCACGAATATTCTGAGCCAATCAGAGTGCTCCATTCCGCATTTCTCGAATATTCGCAATTATTTTATATTGTAATATATCACAAATATTCTGAGCCAATCAGAGTGCTCCTTCCGCATTTCCCGAATATTCGCAATTATTGTGTATTGTAATATATCACGAATATTTTGAGCCAATCAGAGTGCTCCTTCCGCATTTGCCGAATATTCGCAATTATTGTGTATTGTAATATATCACGAATATTCTGAGCCAATCAGAGTGCTCCTTCCGCATTTCTCGAATATTCGCAATTATTTTGTATTGTAAAATATCACGAATATTCTGAGCCAATAAGAGTGCTCAATTCCGCATTTCTCAAAATTTCGCATTCGCATTCGCATTCGCAATAGCGAAAATTCGCAATAATTTCATTTCCAAAAAATATCACGAATATTCGTATTTAGCGAATATATCTCGAATATTCGACTATATATTCGAGATATATCGCAAAATCGAATATGGCATATTCTGCTCAACACTAGTGTATACTCCATTATGAACAGTAGTTTTACCAGAACGAGTGCTCCCGTCTCATAACACCTTTCTGAGCAGGTTTTCAACGTCATTTTAGCCCACACACGATCATTTTTTTAACCCGAAAAACGACATTAAATAATGCAGCATGTTCGAATTTTTGTTTTTGTTTTTCAGAACCTGAAAAATTATGTGAAGCCCACACACAATCATTTTAAATTACATTTTTTTTAAAACTACTTTTTTCATAAGTGTAAAAGGCTATGTAAATGATGATAACCAGAATGGAGCTCAAAAAAGGCTTGTTGATGCTGAGCTAGTAATTACAGGAATCCATTGCTAACAGCAGTCACTGAGGCTGTAGGCTTATAGGGATAATGGAGAGAGCTTCCTGATGACGACAACAACGAAACGTACGTCGAGGCGGTACCTGGGCACGCAATAACATACCAACTTCCGGTCCTCTGGTTTCCTAGCCGACGGCGGTGGAACGCACGCCGACTTTACAGCCAACGACCACAGCTCTCTCCATTATCCCTATAAGCCTACAGCCTCAGTGCCGGGATACGGGCACCATCACAAGTAAGAGGCCACTCGGCACTGTAATTTTATTTTTGATATATTAAACCGTTTTACACTATGGAGATTGTTCTCTCTCTTTTATGATGCCCACACACATGTCCATCAAGTGTTATCGGATCGTCCATGTTAAGCAGTTGACTCACAAGCTCAATTGACCTTATTTTAAATAATAGGTCAACATCATCTGGTAAGGAGCCATCTATCCTCACTTGTGGTGATCTTTTCTGGTGAAGGTGGAACCATTATTTGGAAGACCTTTTGAGCACGGAGCACTTTAAAATTCAGTATTGCACACTATTGCTGGTGCAATAGTATTATATATGGACTTCAGACAATATATTGTCCACTGCACATTGCATTAATTGTTTGTACTATCACAGTTTTGTTGTCTGTTGTAATTTACTTCCAATGCATGTGATTGTTATATTCAGCTAGTTCACACTGATCATCCTAAGCACCCCACCATTTTTAGCACTTTTGTATATCTATATACAACTTAATTTCTTCAGCGCCCCTATCCCACTCGTACACAATGCATTTATATAGCATTTTTTGCTGTGAAAATGACAATTGTCCCAAAAATGTGTCAAAATTGTCAGAAGATTTTACTTTCCTACAGGGAAATGGGTAAGCTGGTGTAAGCAAAAATGTTTTGTATGTCTTTGGACCTAGGATAAGGTTTCCACTCATCCAAATAATCCAAGGAGCTTGCATATATCCTATGAAAAAAATCGCCAATCGCCGCCATTAGTAGTAAAAAAAACAATTAATAATAAAATGCAATAAAACGATCCCCTATTTTGTAAACACTATGGCCCAGATTCACGTACATCGGCGCATTATCGGTCCGGCGTAGCGCACCGCCATTACGTTAGACTTGCGCCATCTAGCCGTGTAATCCCCCGATTCACGTAGCTTTTGCGCAGGAAATTGCGCAAGCGTAATGTTTTTTCCTGAGGCGTAAGGAGGAGTAATACAAATTGGGAGGGACGTGGGCGTGTTACATTGAAATGAGCCGTGACCCCATGCAAATGAAGGGCCGGCCGGCTCGCGCATGTGCGCGTGAAGGAGACCATGTCAGCTCCGCTGTGCGCATGCTCACAACTCGGGAGCGGCGCAATCAGTGAAATTGGAAATGGACTAGGGCAACGTTGTGAACTACGCAGACAGCATAAATAGACACACACAAATGCACTTGCATTGCAAAAGTACATCCCTTTGTGTCCCTTCCCATTTAACCAAGTGCTTTTGTTCCTGTTGTTCGTTGCAGTGTCTTGTAGTTGTCAGATTAGTGTTCTGTGTGATCAAGTGCTTGTTGGTATATTTGTGAAAGTGTTTTTTGATAAGTGTTTGAGAGACTGTTTGTTTGATTGATATATTTCTGAGCGTTTGTTTTCTTGCTTTATTTTTTATTTTTTATTTTTTTGTGACTGTTTCTTGCTGAGTGCTAGTGTGATTTTTGGGTGTTCGTTTTCTCTTTGTGTGTGTTCTTGCCTGATTGGTTGTGCTTGTATTTGTGACTGATTTTTGGTGACTGGTAGTGAGTTTGTTTGGAAGTATGACAGAGAGAAAAAGAAAGCTGAATTTTACTGTGGGGGAAAAAAGAATTCTTGCCCGGGCCATTAGCGAGTATGGGCGTTTTCTCCACGGCCCGCAGAGTGCCACCACCACCCCGGCCAGGAGGAGGGAGATTTTGGATAGGATCACGGAGCAGGTGAATTCATCGGGGGAGGGGGAGACACGGACCCGGTCTGGGATTGACGAAAAAATAAATGATCTCCGGCGTCAGGTGAAAAAAAAAACTGGCCGCAATGCATGCCCATGCCAGGGGCACAGGAGGGGGCCCACCATGCCGTATTAGGCTTACAGCGACGGAGCATGTGGTGGCCCTGACCTTTCACCGGCATGAAGTGGAGGGCCTGCCAGGCTTTGACACAAGTCCGGTCCCCGTGGTGCCAGGTAAGGTTTTTTTTTCTATCAGGTGTGTAGCATGTGTGGGGGAGGGGGTGAAAGGGAATATGTGCCAAGTGTGGATCCTCCAACCTGTGAATGTTTTGTGTCATCCACAGATGTGCAGGAGGGTGCAGGGCCATATGGCCTGACCGCTCCAACCCCAGGACAGCAGCCTAATGAGGCCCCCCCAACAAGGCCACAGTCCGCGGAGGAGGTTCAAGAGGAGGAGGACGATCATGAGGAGGAGGACGATCATGAGGAGGAGGATAATCATGAGGAGGACGATCATGAGGAGGAGGAGTCAGGCACTGGACGAGTGGTTTGTGCGGACTCTTCCCCTCTGGCTGGCAGAAGCCTGCCCTCCCTAAGGGGGAGCCCCCCTCCTCCCCCAACATGGCTCCCCTCACAAGGGCCTCCCCTTCTCCCCGCCCACAACCATCAGCTGGAGGCAGGATGTCATCCCAGAGCACCAGGGGGGCGCCCAATCTCCTGCCCGCCAGTCTGCGAAGGGACCAGGCCCTCCAGACCCGCCATCTGGGACAGCTCTGCCAGACTTTTGGGCGGGTGGAGGAGAGCCTGTCCTCCATGAAGGATACGCTGGGTAACCTGGACTCCCACTCCCGGGCTTTCACAACCTGCCTAAATGAACTGCAGACTACAGCAGCAGGCGTTGGGCAGGATGTGAGGGCCCTTACCCAGGCTATCCAGGCCAACACGGCAACACTTGGTGCTTCCCTGGACAGAATTGCCGTGGCCTTGGAGGGCAGGCCGCCAGGTGGGCAGATATCAGGGGCTGCTCCTCCTTTCCCGGGTTTGCCCCTCCCCCATGAGTCTCCCCTGAGGGGCCGGGGGCCGTGGCCGGGGGCGCCCCAGGCGTGGCTCACGCAGAGGGGAATAATTTTTTTTTCCCCTTTTTTTTTTTTGGCTGACATTTTTGGCATTTTTTTTTTTTTTTTGGCTGACATTTTTTTAAAATTTTGGGTTGTGCATGCTGTTTGAATGTGGGGGTGACATTCCTGCTGGAAAAGGGGTGTCATCCTCAATTTTGGTGGAGAAGGGTTCCCCAGGACCAGGGAGAAGTGATTCCCAGGTCCGTGTGAATGGTGTATGAATGTACAGTGACATAATTGGAGCCTTGACGTGGCGTTACTGCTCACCAGTCGTGCATGGTGGACTGGTGCCAATCCAATTTGATGAGGATGTGGGGTGTGTGTGCTAGGGACCACAGTGGTGTGCATGCATGCATTCTCATTGTGCCATGATTAATGTGTGTGTTTAACGTGCAAAGATGCCCAATATGAGCTGTCTCCTGACTGCTCTTCCCTCAGAAGACGGGGTATCCTCGGTTAGGGGTTGATTGTCTGGTTGGGGGGTCAGGTCATCACGTAGCTCAACCTGCAGGCCCTTCCTCACTGCGAGATTGTGCAGCATGCAACATGCAACGATGATATGGCACACGAAGTTTGGGGAATACAACAGTGTACCCCCAGACTTATCCAGGCATCGGAAACGTGACTTCAGGAGGCCAAAGGTGCGCTCCACCACTGCTCGGGTTTTGATGTGTGCTTGATTGTATCTTTCCTCCCCTGGGGTTTGGGGGTTCCGGATAGGAGTCATGAGATGGGGTCCCAGTGCATATGCAGAGTCACCTGGAAGGGAAAAGACAGGAGAATGTTAGTCATGCATGTGCCACTTGTGAGGTGTGCATCACGGGAGGGGATAGTCATGCCTGACTCCCATGTCACTCACCAACCAGCCAGGTGTTCCCATACACGTTCTGATAGAATTCCATTCGGATGTGGCATTGATTGTAGATGTAGCTGTCATGGGTGGATCCGGGGTGTTTGGCACGGACGTGCCATATGAGTCCTTGGGCATCAACTATCACCTGTACGTTGATGGAGTGCCAATTCTTCCGATTGCGGTACATGTGCTCTGTCTCATGGGGGGGCTGGAGTGCCACATGTGTGCAATCAATGGCCCCGATGGTGCGTGGGAATCTGGCAATTCTGTAGAAATCTGTCATTGCCTTCAGCCGCAGGTCCTCAGTGGTGGGTTTGATGATTAGGTTGGCCAAGCGTGTGAGGATTGCTGGGACAACCTGGTGCACACATCTGCTCATGGAGGATTGTGACATTCCAGCCACCACTCCACTTGTACGCTGAAAAGAGCCACTGGCAAGGAAATGGAGTGTTGCCAGTACCTTGACCAGTGGCTGCACTGGATGTGAGCGTTGTGTTGGGCTGGTGATGTCCTCCTGCAGGGTTGTGGTTAATTCCAGGATGGCATGAGGGGTGAATCTGAAGATGCGAAACACCTCAGAATCACTCATGCCAAACAGGTCTATGCGTGTGCGGTATACCCTCTCCCGTGCCATCCTCCGTGCCCTCCTCCTTCTTTGGTCATCTAAATTCACTAGTGCAGCTATGAGCGACGATGCCCCTGGCATGTTGGCAGTCAAATTGTAGTGCAACACGTGTGTGTGGTCTGCTCCTCAGTAACGGTGTTGCTTTCTGTGAGATGTAGACGTTTTTTTCAAAATTTAGACCAGCTTTTATGTGCTCTAACTTTAGACAGGACATTTTGCTGTAGCGCACATCACGTAGCCTGCGCAGCAACTGCGTTTTTTTGTGGATCCCCGCAACTCCCTCATTAGCATATTTGACTAGCAAATCAATGGTGTGTCTAGCGCATTTTTGCGCGGACGGATGCGTCCGTCTAACGAAATTACGCCGGACAAAAAAAAGTAGATTTCTGGCGTAAATCGTTTTCTGAATCGCACGCATCTAAACGCACATTTAGACTTACGCACGCGCAACACCAGTTGCGCAGGCGTAATCGCTCTGTGAATCTGGGCCTATAAATTTTGCGCAAACCAATCGATAAACACTAATTGCGATTTTTTTTTTACCAAACATAGGTAGAAGAATATACATCAGCCTAAACTGAGGAACAAAAATAGTTTATATATATATATATATATATATATATATATATATATATATATATATATATATATATATTTGGGGATATTTATTATAGCAAAAAGTAAAAAATATTGTATTTTTTTTAAAATTGACGCTCTTGTTTTGTTTATAGCGCAAAAAATAAAAACCGCAGAGGTGATCAAATACCACCAAAAGAAAGCTCTATCTGTGGGAAAAAAAGGATGCCAATTTTGTTTGGGAGCCATGCCGAATCGCAAAAACTGGCCAGGTCCTTTACCTGCATTTTACCAGACTGCAAATATATTGGAGCAACATTGTACACTGAATATGCATATATTAGATACTGTCATTTTTTACATTTTGTTAGTTCTTTGGCCCCCTCCATCCATTTTGTGATAGGGATAATAGAATACAGAAATTTGGTTGAACACTACACGTTTGATAGGTTTCACTGAGAATAAAGATAACTAATTCTAAAGTTACTGAAAGGAGAAATATTTTGAAATTGTATGCCATTTCAGAGAGCTTCCAAAACCACACAGAATCCAGTGTCCTCAAAACAAGCCTTCAGTTTCAAGATACCACAAAGCATATAAGTATAACATACTTGTACTGCATACTAGCTAAAAAGCATGGATAAATGACTTTAGGATATATGCAAGCTCCTTGGATTATTTGGATGAGTGGAAACCTTATCCTAGGTCCAAAGACATACAAAAAATGTTTGCTTACACCAGCTTTCCCATTTCCCTGTAGGAAAGTAAAATCTTCTCCATAAGACATTAACAGATATGGCTGTATACATATGGCCCTGTACACACAAGGAGACATGTCCGATAAAAACGGTCCGCGGACCGTTTTCATCAGACATGTCTCCGGGGATCTTTTGGTCTGATGTGTGTACACACCATCAGACCAAAATCCTAACGGACAGAAGGGGCCCCAGTTGAAGAGCTCATGGCTCATGGCTCGAAACATGTCGGCTGTGTGTGTTTTCTTTCCTTACATGTTTTTATGATGGGTCTACTTGCCACAATGCCATTATCCACAAGTTTTCCCTGAAGGATTTTTTCCCTCACAATTGAATCCACGCGACTTCTGATGATCGAATGCCCATTGGCTCTACTGTCTCCCATTGACATCATCTCTTTCCAGGAGTTGGTGCACGCTCGATCGACACACCGTCGCTGACGCATGTGTCCACGTCATCCGGTAAGAGTATTCAACTTTTATCTGTACTGATTGGATGTTGCAGCGGATCATATGTGATAGACTGCTGAGGAAGTTTTTACTACCTGTTTAAATCACTGAAGTATCCGATTCCTGTGTTGATGGACTCATTCTACACGTTTTTGCAATTTCGTTTGCTTTAATGTGATTTTGTTCATTTTACATTGGGACTTTTTCATCACCAGAGTTTCCTCTTCTTGCTTTTTATACACATTGCAATATATAACAGCATTTGCTTTTTATCTTTGCACAGTAATTGATATTTACATTATTGGTTTAATGCATTTATTTTTATATTTTGTTCCATAATTGGGTCACTTGATTTGAATCTCTCGATCACTTATTTAGTATGTGAAAGAACATTTTACTAATATATTTTCTTGTATGCCTTATTTTTTGGATATAGTAATGATATAATCACCTGCAGGATTTTATCATCATCATATTACCGATCTAAAATAAATGGTGAAGAAAAATTTGTCATCTAAACTTAATTTAGTTGTCGCATGGTTGAAGGTATAAACAAATATACTGTATCTCATAGAAGAATGAAGCATCGAGCATTGATTTCTCTGGACAATGATTGTTGCTTCACAGATATAAAGAGGTAGTCTGTATTACAACCTGCTGACAGCTTTCCATGTGCTCTACAACTGCATATTTGTTCCATCCCAATCCTTGTTGTGGTGAGTCGGCAACTTCAATGTCGCTCTGTTTGGTGACATCACATCCAGTACACCACCCGACTACACCAGCTGCATCCTCAGGTGGTTTGGAGTCCAATGTCTGGTCTGTTGGAGGCCTATACACATCATTGACCCTTAAGGCCGCGTACACACGATCAAATCTATCTGCTGGAAACGGTCGGCCCAGCTGTCCCAGCAGACAGATTTGATTGTGTGTACGGGCGAGCCGACGGATTTGGCCAGCCAACAGATTTTAAAGCATGCTTTAAAATCTGTCGGCTGGGAATCCGTCCGCCCGATATGTCTGCTGGTTAGTACGCTAACCAGCAGACATATCTTCTCGCACATGCGTCGAATGGATTCGACGCATGCGCGAAAGTAATTCACTTACTGGTGCGGTGACGTGGCGGCGTCAACGTCACCGCCACGTCACCGACACGTCAGCGTGCCGTCTGCCGGCGGGGATTTTGGTTTGATCATGTGTACACGATCAAACCAATACATCCCAGCAGACAGATTTGTTCAAATCGGTCTGTCCGACCAATTTGAACAAATCTGTCTGCTCGTGTGTATGGGGCCTAAGGGTTCCACCAGTGGTCTGTCACCTCGTCCATTGGGTGGATGCCCATGCGACATCTGGCACCTATACACCTTTTGGTTTCCCCCAGCACCGGCCTTGATATGCCCAAGTCAGCCTGCCGAGGTTTGAGTGAGATTGAAGTTCAATATTAAGCATGATGTTTAACATTATCTGTCAACCATGTTTTAACCTTTTCCATTCTTGAAATACTTTAATTTTACAATAAATCCTTTTACACAAACGTGGCATAGACATTTTTATGACTTATCTGAGGTATGCCTCAAGTGGTTTCTAGCCATCACCCACCAGTGCTGGATTAAGAGGAATCTTTTGTTGTTTGTTCTTTTGCACAAAACCATATGTTGGTTCTCCATACAGTGCCTGAACTTTTTAGGAGTACAGCCAGGGACGTCTGTAAATACCTAAAAACATTCTTAGTGGGTTGCACTGTTCCCCGTTGTTCATTGTGGCAGTGTCAGTGATCGTCTCTTCCCTGATATAGGGAAAGACGATCACTGACATCACACGTCCAACCCTGCCCCCCTACAGTTAGAAACACATATGAGGTCACACTTAATTATTTATTATATACATATGAGGTCACACTTGACCCCTACAGTGCCCCCTAGTGGTTAACTTTTAAACTGCAATTGTAATTTTCACAGTTTTTATAGCACATTTTGCTGTGAAAATGACAATGGTCCCAAAAAATTCTCGTAATTGTCCGAAGTGTCCGCCATAATGTCGCAGTCATGAAAAAAAATTGCTGATCGCCGCCAATAATAGTAAAAAAAATATTTAAAAAAATGCAATAAAACTATCCCCTATTTTACCAAAAATAGGTAGAAGACTACGTATCGACCTAAACTGAGGAAAACGTTTTTTTTATATGTTTTTTGGGGATATTTATTAAAAATTGGCGCTCTATTTTTGTTTATAGCGCAAAAAAGAAAAACCGCAGAGGTGATCAAATACCGCCAAAAGAAAGCTCTATTTGTGGGGGAAAAAAAGACGGCAATTGTGTTTGGGAGCCACGTCGCATGACCGCGCAATTGTCAGTTAAAGCGACGCAGTGCTAAATTGCAAAAAGGGGCAAGGTCCTTAACCTGCATAATGGTCCAGGTCTTAATTGGTTAAAGGGTTTGCTACACATATTTTTTTTTCTTGTAATTTAGTATTACTAACAATTACATTTCTTATAAATCAGCAAATAGGTATAGCTTTCTGAAACTGTTAAAAAATGAAAGCATGTCCCACAGAAGGGGGGCCCCCCCCCCCCCCCCAACCCCAGAAATGTTCATACTTGCTTATAGTATGAGATTGGTGGAATGTGTATAATTACAGCAGAGAACTTATGACTATAGCAGAGAGAACACCCAATAGGTACCCGAAGCAAGAAGTGAACACAATTGTTTTACTAATTATTGTTAACTTGCAAGGGCCAGTAGAGTTTTGCATTTTAACTTAGAAAATTGGATTTAGAGGGGACTAGATAAATTGTCAAGAAAGTGGATTTCTATTTTTTCCTAATTGTTTATTTCTAGTTTGTGTTCATCTTGAAACAAAGGTAAAATGTGTTGTTTATTTGTATAGTTCAGGCCCTGAGTGTACTGTAATTTTACTTTTTGGGTTTGTTCTCCACATATTATTACATGCCAAAAGCCAATATACACAGTAAGGAGACAAACATAGCTTTTTTCAGCTCTTTGTGTCATTAGGTGGTGGTGAGGCAGTCTACTTTTTTGAGTTACAATTGATATTCATGTATGGCTAAGGAACAGAATATAGCACCTAGATAACATCAGGGAACTTAAATAATAGAGTTTAAATGTATTTAAACCCTAACAATTGAATCCTCTTATATGTTCTTTTTGGTCTGGTTAATATACCTTTGAAAGTGTTCTGTTATATCTGTTCAATAAGTACAAAATATACCTGTTGATTCTGCCAGAAATCCATTGCTGTCTTGTGTATTCTACATTGTATTAAAAGCAGTCTTATCTTTCAGCACAATTTACATCCTTGAGCTACAGAACACCGCCCTATGATATTATTATTATTATACAGGATTTATATAGCTCCAACAGTTTACATAGCGCTTTACAATTGAAAGGGGGACAGTACAATTACAATACAGTTCAATACAGAAGGAATATAATGTATATATACAATGTTCTTGGGTTCAAATTAACTTTAATGTTACTGATATTTTGATCATGATCAAGCATCTGTTATCATACCACTTAAATATTAATAGCATGCGTATGTTTGTGTCTTTGTGTGCATGTCATCCTGTATGCAAAAAGATGAAGATTTGAATTCACCATGCTTGTAGCGCACTGAAAAACTGTCATTTTCAAAATGACGTTGCTTGTATGTTCTGCTTTACAAAATTGGTACTGTGTGGTTGAGTTTTGAGTACAAAGTTTGATAAATAAGACCCAGAGAAATACTGCAAGAAGTTTTCATTTTTATCACAATTTGCTATCCTTTTCCTGAGTATTGGTCTTTAAACCTGCTCTGTGGAAAGCTATATATGCCAGCCCAGTGCTCATCAAAAGCAGGCAATCACAGCTAAATCAGCATGCAAAATGCCACTCAACCTTGGGCCTTTATTAAAATTTACTGGGACTCAATTTGAGATAGTGATCATTCTTATTAAAAAGCAAAATGTAAGATAGTTTTTTTATATAAATCTCTGGATGGAATGGAATTGTTAATCAGCATAGGCTGATGTGATTTCTCTGTTGCAAATCCTGCCGAGGGCTCAGAAGTGGCGCATTACCATAATTCCCAGGCTAGCATTGGCAGCTTTGAAAAGAGCTGCAAGAACCCTTAACATGCTCAAGCGAAGCTGTAAGTCATAGCAGAGCAGTGTTCCCTGGGCTACAGCAATGAGGTTTCTTGTGTTAGACTAACAAAATATCTATCATCTTCATAAATATGTGACAACAACAAATGCTGAGAGAGCATGTGCCACATTAGGTAGCTGAGCATTGTTGCATGCAAATACTGTTGTGTTATAATACTGATACTATAGCATAGGAGGTTGTACTGTCATATAATATATACTGTATATACCGGTATATACAGTATGTGTGTTATATATATCTATAACTGTACTTCATATTCTGAAATAATGAATGTATTTTAAAACTGTGTTGCAGTGTTACATTATTGATAAACATGAATATAATGTACAAATTGCAAATGACCAAACCAACTGGGTTATGCATTGAGGGGAAAACATATTTGACCCCCTGCTGATTTTGTACATTTGCCCAATGACAAAGCAGCTTGGTGAGATGGTGACAACAGTTGGTGCAATATTTTGCAAATGGAAGAAACACAAAATAACTGTCAATTACCCTTGGTCTGGGGCTCCATGCAAATTCTCGTGGAGTTTCAGTGATCATGAGAATGGTGGGGGATCAGCCACAAAATACACAGGAGAATCTTGTCAATGATCTCAAGGCAGCTGGGACCAAAGTCACCAAGAAAACAATTGGTAACACACTGCCGTGAACAATTGAAATCCTGCAGTGCCCGTAAGGTTCCCTTGCTCAAGAAAGCACATGTGCTTTCAAGAGCTTTATTAGTTCTGTGTATTGTTTCAGCTACAATTAAATATTGAGTTTCCCATGCCTATACATGGGCTGTATAGGTGTATGAAAGATTTTGGAGGCCAAGTCAAAAACTACCTTTAAGAATTTTTGGGCGCGTTCTTTTTTCTTCTCCCTCTGCAGTGCTGAAGATGAAGAACAGCACTCTGCTGTTTTTAGAATACACAGATCAGTGCTGCAGCTGATTGGCATTCCTGCAAAGCAAACAACAACAGTTAACAATAACACACAGTAACAATATAACATTAACTCAATAAAAAACTTTTATTTATTTTTTGCTTTTAAAAAAAAACTTTTTTGTAACTTTTTAGAACTATAACATTACATCCTTTGATTTTAGGATTTCCTTTTTTTTAATATATTGTCCCCATGGCAGTGCTTGGCTTCCCATGCATTTTGTTTGACAACAGCTTGGTTAGAAATAATCCCTACATATGGCTAGAATCGAATAGCAAGATTCATATTTTGTAAACTTCAATGGGGTTAACTGCAAGAATAGGAAAACCATTCCCTGAACAAAACCAGGCAGATTTGCTCATACTCCAGAAAAAATATAGTATGTGCAGAGTCCTCTCGGAGGCACTGCTGATTGTATGGGTTCTTCTGTTTCCCTCAGTTAGGACCTGCCTTGGTAGAATTCAATCTTACCAATGCATCTTAGGTTTAAACTGATTTTTGTGGACAGGGAAGCCATGCAAAGATCATAAATGAAAGCATCAGCAAACAAAGTTTTTTGAATACCACAATAAACAAGATATTTTACAGGTTTTGCCAAATGACAAGGTGCCAATCAGTAATACAAATAGTAACTATAAAAACAGACTAATTAACTATAAAATATTGGGGTACTTAGACTTGGCTGCTGACAGTGAGGCCCTAAGATTATTAGTAGGAGTGTTAACTCTCTCTCTCTTGCAAGAGCACTCGTAATCCAAATGATCAAAGTTCAAACTTAGGGCTGCATGAGACAGCAGCTCCTGATCACACCAGAAATTGTCCTCATCCAAGTGCCTGCACGAACATCTTCCCACCATCAGCTGGTACCTTAAACCAGAGGGATGCTCCTAACCCACTGAAACTGTCGGATTTCTTCCCTCCCCTGCTCAAAGGACCATGCCAAGATAGCGACAGGAGATGCTTTACACTTCTGCCGCTGGACCTCAACAGCTTGCCACAGGCATGGCCTCCACGGCTACTTCCAGTGGAGCAGATGAGAATGGAGGTTTGGGTGCTTCTACTCCCTCAACAAGAAGTCCAGCCAAGTCGAGGCCATGCTGAGACTGGGCCCATTCAGAGCATAATGAGCTGCTGATGGAGGTAAAGTCCGGTAGCAAAACATTTTGCTGAATACCATGAAGGGAAACCTGATGGTTTAAAGGTTAAGGGGATTTATGCACTAAAACTGTCAGCCAGAAGAGGCGACTTTGATAACATTTTATTACAGAAAGAAAAATGGTGGATTTTTTCTCTCAAATCTTTGGCCCCCATAGGAATGAATGTTGAAATGAATCTACAATCTTTCCTATGAAAGCCAGTCACTCTCACCATCTTTAATTCTTTATGACATAGGTTATATGATATATTACACTGAGAAACCTACCAGTCTAGTCCTATTCTTTCTTGACCTATAAAAACGTTGGGCTCATTATCTTCCAACCAGATTAGACTTCTGATTATTTCTTATCCCACATCAATTTATTTTATAGAATATATTTTTTGTTTTCCTGCTATTATCTTACCGAGCATGGCGTAGCTAGAACAACACTGGCCGTCATAAGCTATATTATTTCATTAATTAAGCATACATATACCCACATAGGGGGGTAAAACAACCTCTCTCATACTTTGCATAGACTTTGCCGGCATAATTCTGCTATGCCTATACAGAGTATCTCTGTTTGATAAATCCTTCACCCTATCCTTCCTCTGTTTCTCTCCCCCCCTCCTTCATTTACATAAACCTCCAAAAATTAAGTAATTGTTTGCCTTGTTTATGTTCATGTTTTTGTTATATCTTATTATTTTTCTTTTTTTGTTTTAATGTATATTGCTTACTTACTTACTGGAAATAGTGGAGGGGCCTTACTCTTTTTGAATATATTAGTCCCTGTTTCCGGATATATGTTTGTCGTTTTTCCGTGAACAATAACTAACCTAAGACTGCCATTAACCCAAGACATCATCTCCAACACACGGGGTGGAACCCATCTATCTAACTCTGTAACTTGAAAACATAAAAACATTCATCCAGGAGGGGGCGTGCGTTGACGGCACATATAGGAGCAGCGCACGCCAACCCCCCTATCGTCCAGAAGAAGCTACGCGATTACGTCCAGCGAAACGCGTTGACGTCAGAGGTCCAGGACGTTTGTGTGTCTGATCCCCCGGAGCAGGATGTAGCGGTAGACGGGACATGGAGACACTCTAAACATATAGCTGCCTACACACCAACTATTTCCATCAGGACGACATATGGCACTACAGTGATCTCCTTAAAACCCCTTTTTGCAACCACGAACCTGGAGCTTCTCTCCCGCTACGATCCACAGCTGATCCAACCATTACCGCACATGAAGTAAAGTAAAAACGCCATCTTATCACGGACACAGCGGATACGGTAATGTGAAGTACATTTGATATATTTGGAGACTATTTTCAGATCTGTATGACAGTATCTCTTGGAGAGACATGCTCTAACATCTCATCAAGCAATAGATTGAAAATATCTTTATTGGTGCCCGGTCTAGAAATTCATACATGAAGATATTCCAGTGATTTATACTATTTCAAGTTTTGAACCATCTTTGACCCTTGTGGCATCAACCATAGGACTATAACTATTTTTGATACATCAGCAACCCATCGTGTTATGTTGTTGTTTTTTTGAGATACCATCGATGTTTCATACACAATTACTTTTCATTCAGGTTTATGGCTACATAGCAATTTGGTTGCTGTTTAAGTCCCCCTTTTGGTTATCTCCATCTCCACTATTTCCATACCCCGCGGGGACGCACTCAGTGGAATTATTCCCATATACATACATACTTGATTTATCATTATATTGCGGTGATATTACCGCTGGGAATTCCAACTAGTGCGTACACACACGTCTGGACATTTGTTTTTGTTTTTGTTTTTATTTATTTTTGTTGTATGTCTGTATTTGTCCTTGTGTGTTGGTAACCAACACGTACACAGTGAGCTGGTTGCTCACTTATGTACTATTGCTTGTCACTCTGGAGACCTATATGTTATTGGCTTACTCAGCCACCTTATTAGGCATCGGAGGTTCTAATTAATTCTGTAATAAATGTATATTATTTTATTTATTAGCGTGTATGACCCATTATTGCCAATAGTAGCTCCTTTTATCAACTGTGATCTCCTCCTCCTTTGCAGATTAACTGTTTGGTAGCCTTTTCTTTTGATCCACTTATGCTAGCTACGGTAATTCACCCACACTTGGGCTGCGGTCTCTCTGCTATACATGAACCTCTTTGGTTGCTTTAAAATAATAGCAACCCAACGCCCCGTGCCATATTCCTTGTTTGTTTATATGCTTAATTATTTGGATTTTCTTTTGATCCGTCTGAATATGATACATAAGGGCGTTTCTACCTAAATATTGGTCCCTTCACAACCAGCCACATACATGTGTATCTTGGTTTCATTTTTAGGCAGTCTTTGTCTATTGTTTGTTGTTTTTCCATTGATATAATTTAGAAATGGCATTCACACTAGGAGAGGAGATTGACCAGGAAATTAGGGAAGCGTTTGAAAAGGACTCTGTCCAGCTGCTTAATAAAGATGATGAAATAAGGGAGGGATTTAAAGAACATAAAAAACTGATAACTAAACATCTTAATAGAAAATGGGACGTGACGTTCCTTGAAACATATATACAACACAAAATTGTTCCAAGGGGATTAAGAGACAAGACGATCCCAGCAGAACACTTACAAAACGAGAGGTTTCTTCCAAAGTGGAAGGAGCTCTGTATTAATCACGGCCTAGCAGTCATGGCCCTGATTATTGAGAAAGAAAAAATTCAAATGCTAGAATTTAAAGAGTCCATTGAACTCAGTGCTAAAACATTGGATCTTATGAAGGAAGAAGATGAATTCACCATACAAAATGACTATCTAAAAAAGGAAGTTGAAAATATTCAAAAAAACCTGAAAATAACAAAACAGTCAAAATATAGAAGATACCTGCTGGACTTTGAGAACAACCTGGTATTTGACCTTACAACACAAAGAGGTAGAAGTGGCTCCTCCAGAAGGGGGTTTAGATCCCAATCAAAAAACCGAGGGGGGAGGGATCCACCTGAACAACAAGGCGAAGACGTACAACGTACAGTGACTTTTTTAGAGAAAGAGGGGACGGGAAATATCGGCACTCACGTCCCCTCGCAGGAATACTCCCAACCTCAAAGAACACAACAAGATCGGAGACAAAGGGGCAAATCACAAAAATCAGGGAGGGGGACCTACCAAACCCGCAGCCAGGCACAATAACTGACCTGTCAGGGCAGATAACTCTAGCCACAGACAATAAAGTTATTAATCTATCTTCATTTATTATTGAAAAAAGACACATTGAACTACTACAGCGAGGGATGTCCTTTTCCCCAACCAACGATATGGAGGAGTTCACTGTTTATAAGGACATTGTATTTTTTCTGCGGAAGGTTTTCTTCAAATCACTATATCAATGTGATACAACTGAAACACTGCAAGAGCCACAACTAGACCATGATGACCAACAAGCTCTCTCAATATTGGAAGCCCTATTGGAAGAAAATGAACCCCATGGAAGGGAAATTTCCATGATGGATAGACAAGTTAAACTTAATATAAAATCCTCCAATATGCCCTCTTTAAATAAAAATAAATGGCTGAATATCTTTCTGGAACTGGTACAAAAAGATCTTGAAGAGATCACCTGGAAAACCAAGAACTTTGACAATCTCACTCAACAAGAACGACAGGCAATGAAAGAATTAAAGGAAGCAAACAATCTAATTATTAAAAGAAGTGACAAAGGAGGTAATGTCGTACTCATGGATGAAACCGATTACGAAGAGGAAGTGAAACGACTCCTTGGGGACATAAATACATACCGAAGACTAGAAGGGGATCCTTTCCCCGATGTGGTGAGGCAACTCAACAGTAAACTTGATGACACTGCGGAGGCGGGGCTTTTAAAGAAACGGGATTTTGATCACCTAAAAGTGAAAGATTATAACATCCCAATCTTTTACTGTATCCCCAAAATACATAAACGCCTGACTAAGCCACCGGGGAGACCGATCGTGTCCGCAATTCATGGTCCATTGGACAGAGTGGGGACCTATCTGGACCTCCTCATGAAAGATATGGTTCAAAAATTAAAATCATACGTGCAAGATACACGCGATGTCCTTTCAAAAATAGCAACCATTATGATTGAGGATGAGGCATGGCTTGTTGGCATTGATGTTGAATCGTTATATACATCTATCCCACATGAATGGGGAATCAGAGCGACCAAGACTTTTCTAGACAAACATTACCCCTTGTTGGGTCATCAAAATGAATTTCTATGTGATCTCCTTGAATTTGCTCTGGTTAACAATTTTTTTCAGTTTGCATCTTACTATTACCAACAAATCACCGGTACATCGATGGGTGCAGCTTGGGCCCCGGCCTATGCCTGCCTACACCTTGGCCTATGGGAGGAAGAGGTTATCTATATCTCCCCCATGTACCTCAGCCATGTCCATACATGGCTGAGGTACATCGATGACGTGCTCATGGTCTGGACGGGGAGCCTTGAGGCCCTCCATGATTTTATCACTGAACTTAACATCAACGATCGCAACATACGACTAACATATGTCTGTGATAAAACACAAATCTCTTTCCTTGATCTGAAAATCGATAAGAAGAATGGGAAAATAACTACCTGTACCTTTCGCAAGGAAACGGCCGCCAACACCCTATTGAGGGCAGACAGTCATCATCCACTTTGGCAAAAGAACGGGATCCCTACCGGCCAATTTATGAGGATCAAACGTAACTGCTCTGAAACCTCAACCTATTATGCGGAAAGCAAAGATCTATATCAAAGGTTTCGGGAAAGGGGATATTCCCACAGACAGATTAAACTGGCTAAGCTGAAAGCAGCACAGAGGAGCAGAGTTAGCCTACTCTCAACTGATAAAAAAGAACACACAAAAAATGAACCATCAGGACCAGTGAGGATGATTACTACATATGGCCCCCAATGGGGCAATGTAAGGAAGATACTAATGAAGCATTGGAATGTTCTGACCAGCAATAGATCTTTGGCCAAAATCGTTGGTGAAACCCCCATGATGGTGGCACGAAGAACAAACAACCTAGGTGACATCTTAATTTGATCTGAATTCATTAAACAACCAAACACTTCATGGCTATCAGACTACCCACGCAGCATGGGAATGTTTGCATGCTCTAAGTGCCAAATATGCCCATTTGTGGATCGAACAGACACATTTAAAGATGCCCTAGGACAGAAGGTATATGTAATCAAAGATCTAATTAACTGCTCCACGGAGAGGGTAATTTACATGTTAACCTGTCCCTGTCACAAAATCTACATCGGGAAGACAAAGAGACAATTACGAATAAGAATCGGAGAACATCTACGTGACATTAAAAAAGAAAAAATGAGGAGTCAAGCAAACCCCGAAAAAATGCATGAAAGTCCGGTAGCAAAACATTTTGCTGAATACCATGAAGGGAAACCTGATGGTTTAAAGGTTAAGGGGATTTATGCAATAAAACTGTCAGCCAGAAGAGGCGACTTTGATAAAATTTTATTACAGAAAGAAAAATGGTGGATTTTTTCTCTCAAATCTTTGGCCCCCATAGGAATGAATGTTGAAATGAATCTACAATCTTTCCTATGAAAGCCAGTCACTCTCACCATCTTTAATTCTTTATGACATAGGTTATATGATATATTACACTGAGAAACCTACCAGTCTAGTCCTATTCTTTCTTGACCTATAAAAACGTTGGGCTCATTATCTTCCAACCAGATTAGACTTCTGATTATTTCTTATCCCACATCAATTTATTTTATAGAATATATTTTTTGTTTTCCTGCTATTATCTTACCGAGCATGGCGTAGCTAGAACAACACTGGCCGTCATAAGCTATATTATTTCATTAATTAAGCATACATATACCCACATAGGGGGGTAAAACAACCTCTCTCATACTTTGCATAGACTTTGCCGGCATAATTCTGCTATGCCTATACAGAGTATCTCTGTTTGATAAATCCTTCACCCTATCCTTCCTCTGTTTCTCTCCCCCCCTCCTTCATTTACATAAACCTCCAAAAATTAAGTAATTGTTTGCCTTGTTTATGTTCATGTTTTTGTCTTTCATGTTTAAATATTTTTATTGAAAAACAAGCTTGCAGCGGTACACAGAAATGCGAAATAAGATCGGAGTAAGAGAAACAACAACAATTAGCCGAACCAAAAAAAAGCTTCAGACATTAAACACAGGCAAACCAATACATAATAACAGGAGTACCCGCCCAAGCCACCCCCGAGCCCCCAAAGGGAACACACTGCCTCAGGAGTGAGCGGTCTAGGGACCCCCCGATTCACCATCTGGCCCGCTAAGAGCAACTTAAATGAGGGAGGGCATGCCAAATATGGCAAAGCTCCGATCCGAGACAGACTTGAACAGTTCTTAAGGGTCAATATGGCAAAGGGTACAAAGGAGCTTGATATGCACCAAAAAAAAAAGCCGAAAAAACTTTTGATGACCTTAAAAAAAACCACCATAAACCCTTATTGTAAAAGAAATAAAATAAAACATAGCAAAACTGCAACCAATGAAGATATATAAGACAAAACGGACCCTCACGGCCCGAACTACATCGTTATTCTAATTGTAGAAAATCGAACAGTTGAGAAGAGGGAAGGGAGCAAAAAAGAAAAAGGAGAACAGACAAGAGAGAAAAAGACAGAAGAACAAGGAACAGGGGACACACGGAAGGCCAAGCCAGCTGCAAATTCCAAGAGCAAAATAAAAGAATCAGAGGAGGACTCCTACATACGATGCCCAAGGTTCCCAGATGAGCTTAAAGCCCTCAACAGAGTCAAGGATCATGTTAGAGAGCCTCTCGTTGGACATCATCCACGAGATCTTTCTCTTAGCCATTAATAGGGAAACCGAAGGAGATTTCCAAGCCTTGGTAATAGTCATCTTTGCCCCTAGTAAAATAAAAAATATTAGCGCTTGTGTACTTTTGGGGATTTTAGGGACTGGGCTGTTAAGTAGGGCAATGGTAGGATCAAAAGCAACTCCTACTCCCGTAACCCTTCTAATAAGGTGAAAGATTTTGTGCCAGAAGGACCGGATCCTGGGGCACTCCCACAGTATGTGAAGGAATGATCCAGAAAGCCCGCAACCCCTAAAACACAAGGGAGAGGACTGCGGATAAAACTTGGCAATACGGGTGGGAACTAAGTACCAGCGGGTCATGACCTTGAGGCTCGTTTCGGAAAGCGCCACATTCAAAATGCTCTTGTAGGAACGGGCCACATTCGAATGCCACCGTTCCATTGGCCAATCGAGGTCAAGGTCACGTTCCCAGCACTTCATGTAAAGCGCTTTCTCCATAGGCTCAGCTAAGGCTGAATAAATTAAAGAAATACCCCCCTTTGTGTCCATGGCTGAGGAACACCACTGCTCATAAGGGGTCACAGAGGGTTGTTCCGGGCAGAGCCTCCTAATCTGTTGTAAGAAGTGGGAGAGTTGAAAAAAGCGAAATTTCTCAGACGGGGGCATTTTGAGCTTAGAGGTGCAATAGCCTAACGTAAGGGGTCCGTTTGAATTAAAAAAGTGGCCAATTCTGTATAATCCTTTGTCAAGCCACCATTTAAAGGCTACAATGTCTAACCCGGGTTGGAATCGGGGGTTGTGAAAAATATGTGCAAGTGGGTGCCAGTGGGATACCAGTGATGTCAGTTTATGCATTGAGTCACATAGAGACATAGAGTGGGACAGTGTAGGGGCTAAAATCGGTGGTCGGTTCCTAGGATGGTTCCATAAAAGGAAATCTAGGGTGAATCCTGGGGTCGCAGCTCTTTCCATGGAGACCCAATCTGGCTTGGGTCCTTTAAGGTAAATTATAGAAATCTGGCTAAGTTGGGCCGCACGGTAGTACCACCACAAATTGGGGAGCCCGAGGCCACCTTTTAGCCGAGGTCTAAAAAGCACTGTCTTAGAGAGGCGGTTACCCTTTTTTTCCCAGATGAATTTAATTATAGCAGATTGAAGAGAGTCAATATACGATTTGGTGACTGGGATGGGAAGGGAGCGGAAAAGGTACAAAATTTTGGGCAGGAGGGTCATCTTAACTGCATTCACACGGCCCAGCCAAGATAAATTATACAGAGACCATTGACGTAGATCATTCAATAACTTTTTAACCATGGGTGGGTAATTATGTTTATGGAGAAGCTCAGTCTGTGAAGTGAGATTAATACCTAAATATGGAATAGAAGTAGAGCTCCAGGAGAATGGGAAGCGATTTTTCAAACTATCTACTTGGGATTGAGGAAGAGAGACATTAAGAGCTACAGACTTGGACATATTGACTCTCAGGCCTGATATCCCACCAAAATCATTGAGGAGACGTATCACGTTAGGGGTCGTGGTGAGAGGGGCAGTGAGAAAGAGGAGGACGTCGTCCGCGAACAAGGCACATTTATGTGTCGATTGTCCACATCAAACTCCTTGGATACCAGGGTGATTTCTGATCGCGATGGCCAAAGTTTCAATGGCCACCGCGAAAAGAAGGGGGGAGAGAGGGCAACCTTGTCTCGTACCCTTTCTGATAGTGAATTGTTCCGAAAAGTGACCCTGAAATCTGACCTGTGCTCTCGGTTGGGAATAAAGTGCTTCTAAAATTTTGATAAAGTCAGGCCCAAAACCCCAGTGACGGAGCAAAGCAAAAAGATATGGCCATTCAACCGTATCGAACGCCTTTTGCAGATCAATAGAAAGCAGATAGCCTTCTTGGGGAGAACCACCATCCCAGCCTGATCTCATAAGGGAAATAACATCCACTGCTCTCCGTATCTGGTCCGGTCCCTGTCTTCCCGGGATGAAACCCACCTGATCTTTGTTAATATAAGTACCAATAAAAGATGCCAATCTATTGGCTAAAGCTTTTGTCATTATCTTCATATCGTTGTTAATTAACGAGATTGGCCTGTAGTTACTCACTTCACTGGGGTCCCTCCCTGGTTTGGGAATAACTGATATGAATGCTAGGTTTGCAGAGGGATCCAACAATGGATCCCTACGTAAGGAATTAAAAAACCGGACCAGATAGGGGACCAAAATTTCAGAAAAAGTCTTATAGTAATGATTAGAGAATCCGTCGGGGCCTGGGGCAGAGTCAGTCTTAAGGTCTTTAATAACATCACTAATCTCTGTTACCTGGAATGGTGAGTCAAGGATGGAACGATGGGATTTCGAAAGTCTGGGGAGAGGGATATTCTGTAAAAAAGTGTCAAGGTCCGTCTGGGAATGTCGATCATCAGAGGAATACAGGGATGAGTAGAAGGACTGAAAAGTCTTGAGAATCTTTTCGGGGTTCTGTGTCAAATTGCCGTTCGAGACCTTAATCTTGGGGATTGCAAACGTCCTCAATTTAGGTGAGAGTTTAGCCGCTAACTGTGGGCCAAACTTGTTCGCGCGCATGTAAAACTTGCTGTTCTGCCATAGCAGATGTTTGTCCGCCGAGGAAGTGAGTGCCAAATTGAGCGCCAGCCTGGCTGAATCAAGTTTGACAAGGGATGCCCGAGAGGGGAAACGTTTATGGGTCTTACTTAGAGTCTCAAAGTCTCTCTCGAGTTTCAGAATGTCCACCTTATGTTCCCGCTTCAGTTTTGACGAAAGCTGTATGATCTTCCCCCGGAGTACTGCCTTATGGGCCCCCCAGAGGGAACTGGGGGAGGTCTCACTATTGTCATTGTTCGCAAAATATTCCCGAATTTCCTTCTCCAACATGGTACAATGGACCGGGTTAGAGAGAAGCGAAGCGTTAAGGCGCCACGGACGAAACCCAGGGGGAGAAATTGTATTTGCAAGTTTAACAAGCACCAAAGAATGATCAGACCATGGGACTTCAAGAATGGACGCAGAAGACGCGGTTTGGACCTCTGAGGCATGTAAAAATATATGATCAATTCTTGCATAAGTTTTGTGAGGGGCCGAGTAATGCGTGTAATCTTTCATCGTAGGATTAAGTTCTCTCCATGTGTCTATGAGTCCTAAGGAGTGTAGAAGACGGGCAATATGAAGGCTTTGTTTCGGGGGTCTTTTGAGGTGGGGGATCCCAGCTATTGATTTATCAAGGATATTGTCAAAGGTAATATTAGAGTCACCTCCCAATATCACCCTGCCTTCAAAATGCGGCGCCAGGGTAGTAAATAATTTGGAAAAAAAATGAGTTTGTCCAGTGTTTGGGGCATAATAGGAAACTAATGTGTGAACCTTGCCTTCGATCGAGCCCTTAACAAGGATATAACGCCCTTCCTTGTCCGCGACAGTTAGAGAGTGAACGAAGTGGGTCTTTTTTGAAAACAGTATAGCTACCCCTCTCTTTTTAGTTTCAGCATTTGCCAAATAAAAAGTTGGGTATCCGCGGTGCAAAAAAGGGGGGTTATAGGTGATGGGGAAATGGGTCTCCTGGAGTAGAACAACGTCAAGGCCCTTGGAGTGATAACTCTGGAATGCCTTGCGCCTTTTGAGCGGGGAGTTTAGGCCTTGAGTATTGTGCGAGGCTACCCTAAGTGCAGCCAATCTGGGAGGTGTGTCAGCCATGGACCAAAGAGGGTGTGTGCGAGCAAACCGGAGAAAGGCTTACCTTAACCCACGAGGTACCGGGAGCGTACAATGAGGAATCAGGTGGAGATCGCGTGTAAATTCTCAGCGAAGTGTAGGCCCTCCGTGTGCTCTTCTGAGGAGTCAAGAGAAAACAAAAAGAAAAACATGAGGTACAAAATCTAGACATTAGGGTAAGGAAATACGGAAAGAAAGAAAATAAGTAGAGGAAAGAAGCCTAGGAAAGACTAATTGGGAGAGAATGTAGACAGGACTGGCCAGCCAAGTCCTGAATATGAGTCCAAAACAAAGATGGACCCAGTAAGGTGACAACCCTAAAAGGGGTTGTGTTCCTGCAGTCGCAAGAAGAGCGAGCTCTGTCCTGTTACTGCAGAGGGAGTGGCATGCTAGTCCGCCCCAGCCTAGAGGCCCACACTAAAACATTTAAACTTTGGCTGGGAGACCTCCAGGCCATAGGCCCAGAAAAAGACATCAAACATTTTTTATTACACTGAGGAAGGTTAGAGCAGAAACAATATGGCAAACAGATTAATACTTGCTAACACAACAGAACAAAAACCCTATCATCCCCGGAAGGAGAACAGGGTCAAAAAAAAGAAAAATTAGACAAATCTTGTTGAGAAGACTAGTCTTGCTAAGTTAAGAAATTCAAGGTAACTTGAGTAGCACGATCTCGGTGGGTATAGGGATCAGCACTATACCATCAGGAGACATGACACCCGATGCAGGGTGTAAAAGAACCAAAGAGATGAAGCCAGGAAGAACAGTCATCTAGGAGGACGAGAGTCTCTGGACCTCTTTGTTTGATGCTTATTCCACAGCGGGGTGATGGGGCTTCCAGTGGGAGGTCTTTTAGTTGTACCAGGACGAAGAGAAGACTCCTGAGGGGGCAATTCTTGATTGATAAGACCAAGGCGCAGTAGTAGCTGTTCACCATCCATGAAGCTTGAGAAGCCATATGATTTATCCTTATATTCAAACTGGAGGCGAAATGGAAAAGACCACCAATATTTAATGGAATTCTGCATAAGAACCCCTAAAAGGGGCTTCAGGGACCTCCTCTTCTGAATAGTGGCTGGTGAGATGTCAGCAAATAACTGTATCTTGTTCCCCTGAATGTTGAGGTCAGCTATGTTACGGGATCTCCTCATTACCTCCTCCTTTACACTATAGTAGTGGGGCTTGACCACGACATCCCTCGGGAGCCCGTCTTGGCGAGGGGGCTGTAGGGCTCTGTGGGCCCTGTCCAGCTCAAGCTTATGCTCAGGAATGTCAGGGATAACATTTTTGATGAAAAGTTTCACCGTCTCAGGGATATTGGTCACCCCCTCAGGGATCCCTCTAATGCGAAAATTATACCTCCTGCTGCGATTCTCCAATTCATCAATTTTGGCGAGTGCAATTTCAAGTTGGTCCTGCAGCGACTGTATGCAGTTAGAATTCTGGTTGGTGCGGGCCGTGGTGTTGTCTACTGCTTGTTCAATGGCTTCCATACGGGCTCCTATATTCTGCAGGTCAGCCTTAATGGAGGATGTGATCTGTGCTGCAGTCTGAGTTAACCCCGCTGCCAGCATGTCAGAAAAGCAATGAAGAAGCTGTGCCATATCAGTTTGAGTTGGTTGAGGCATGGGGGATGGTAATTGGCAGCCAGCCTGACTCATGGGGGATTGCAGCATAGGGGTGCCCATAATGTCCGCGATAGTGCGTTTTATAAGCGATTCCGTGGAAGCAGGGGATACTATGATGGGAGGTTCACTACTCACAGGAGTTGCCAGCAGAGGTAGGATGTGCTGGATCGGGGACGATGGGTCTGCAATAGACTCTGTATCTGTCGCGTCACCTCGAGGAGATGCCACGGCCGCCATCTTAGGGTCTGAAGGAGCCGCTAGGCCAAAGTCCAGCTGACGGCTGAAACCCCTCCTTTCGCTGCTGCCTGACATCCAGGGCAATGCACCACTATCCCCGCTGCTCACACGGACCTTCCTCGGGATAAATCTCCCAGTATCTCGGGTGCTGTGAGCCTCGATGTGCTAGGGCGGTCCGGAGCTCCCGTTCAGCACGTCTTCCCGGAAGTCCCGCGCATGCGCGTCTCCCGGTTATATCTTATTATTTTTCTTTTTTTGTTTTAATGTATATTGCTTACTTACTTACTGGAAATAGTGGAGGGGCCTTACTCTTTTTGAATATATTAGTCCCTGTTTCCGGATATATGTTTGTCGTTTTTCCGTGAACAATAACTAACCTAAGACTGCCATTAACCCAAGACATCATCTCCAACACACGGGGTGGAACCCATCTATCTAACTCTGTAACTTGAAAACATAAAAACATTCATCCAGGAGGGGGCGTGCGTTGACGGCACATATAGGAGCAGCGCACGCCAACCCCCCTATCGTCCAGAAGAAGCTACATGATTACGTCCAGCGAAACGCGTTGACGTCAGAGGTCCAGGACGTTTGTGTGTCTGATCCCCCGGAGCAGGCTGTAGCGGTAGACGGGACATGGAGACACTCTAAACATATAGCTGCCTACACACCAACTATTTCCATCAGGACGACATATGGCACTACAGTGATCTCCTTAAAACCCCTTTTTGCAACCACGAACCTGGACCTTCTCTCCCGCTACGATCCACAGCTGATCCAACCATTACCGCACATGAAGTAAAGTAAAAACGCCATCTTATCACGGACACGGCGGATACGGTAATGTGAAGTACATTTGATATATTTGGAGACTATTTTCAGATCTGTATGACAGTATCTCTTGGAGAGACATGCTCTAACATCTCATCAAGCAATAGATTGAAAATATCTTTATTGGTGCCCGGTCTAGAAATTCATACATGAAGATATTCCAGTGATTTATACTATTTCAAGTTTTGAACCATCTTTGACCCTTGTGGCATCAACCATAGGACTATAACTATTTTTGATACATCAGCAACCTATCGTGTTATGTTGTTGTTTTTTTGAGATACCATCGATGTTTCATACACAATTACTTTTCATTCAGGTTTATGGCTACATAGCAATTTGGTTGCTGTTTAAGTCCCCCTTTTGGTTATCTCCATCTCCACTATTTCCATACCCCGCGGGGACGCACTCAGTGGAATTATTCCCATATACATACATACTTGATTTATCATTATATTGCGGTGATATTACCGCTGGGAATTCCAACTAGTGCGTACACACACGTCTGGACATTTGTTTTTGTTTTTGTTTTTATTTATTTTTGTTGTATGTCTGTATTTGTCCTTGTGTGTTGGTAACCAACACGTACACAGTGAGCTGGTTGCTCACTTATGTACTATTGCTTGTCACTCTGGAGACCTATATGTTATTGGCTTACTCAGCCACCTTATTAGGCATCGGAGGTTCCAATTAATTCTGTAATAAATGTATATTATTTTATATATTAGCGTGTATGACCCATTATTGCCAATAGTAGCTCCTTTTATCAACTGTGATCTCCTCCTCCTTTGGAGATTAACTGTTTGGTAGCCTTTTCTTTTGATCCACTTATGCTAGCTACGGTAATTCACCCACACTTGGGCTGCGGTCTCTCTGCTATACATGAACCTCTTTGGTTGCTTTAAAATAATAGCAACCCAACGCCCCGTGCCATATTCCTTGTTTGTTTATATGCTGATGGAGGTAAGCAACCAGTCTGCCTTCCAGCCCACTACACCTCCTCTGGAAGACCATATTAAAACCTTTCAAACTCTGGGCCAGCCTGTGTCAGAAACAACACTCAAGGACATGCTGCTATCCTCGCGAGCCTCACTTCAGACAGATTTATTCTGTTACATACATAAAGCTAAAACAGAATTAAAAGTCCTGCAGGATAGGCTGAATGATGTAGAGGATAAATTGGGGAAGCATGTAAATTCTTCAATAGCCTGGCGGATGCCCATGAGGCCCAAAAAGATGACCTGACCTGGATCAAAAATAGAATTTACTGACCTTAAAGACAGGTCACTGTGCAACAACATAAAAATATGCGGCGTACCAAAAAATTTCCTTTCATTACAGCTACTTCACAATATTTGTGATCTATTCTAAGCCACTGAAAATGTGGATTGTGTATATGTGACATATACTCCAGCGCTGATTATCTAAAAACCATATAACATATATATATAAACAAATGTCCATGAACACCAGTGTTAATTTAAACCATATAAATATTGTGCAAAGTTCAAATCCTGTTGGTGCGTGCTGTTGCACCTAAAAACAGTCCTTAATCCTTTAGTTTTCTTGTTCCAAAGTGAGAAAACGTGCTCTATACTGTAGACTGTAGACTGTATACTGTAGAATCAAGTATATTCTCTGTGACTTATCACCCTTACTTAGTGTCACCACCACCTCTAGTAAAGATTGCGCTCACCAGATCACATAAGGGAAACAGCATATAATATCCTTTAAGCAGCGGTTCTGCACGATCCTCTATCCTGTGTATCAGACCCGAATGGCTCTCCACCTCTTGAGGCTCCCCCAAAAAGAAAAAAGCCTCTTATGGTGTAGTAAAGTTTTAAACCAATGTTTTATTTAAGAAAGTAAAAAACTCACTCACATTTTGCAATGCCCAGCCGGCATTAGCTAGTCCAGCGTTACTGTTTGCGCAACGTGCGGCGTGCGTTCCAAGCTTAGTTTTGGATGCGATTCAACGGGCAGAAGTATCAGTGTTGGCAATGGAGGAGACTAGTGGTAAATCCGTTGTGTAAAGGGATACTGCCCATATGCCTCTACATCAGGAGTCTCCAAACGACGGCCCTCCAGGTGTTCAGGAACTACAATTCCCATCATGCCTAGTCATGTCTACGAATGTCAGAGTTTTACAATGCCTCATGGGAAGTGTAGTTCCACAGCAGCTGGAGGGCCGTAGTTTGGAGATCCCTGCTCTACATGTTTCGCATGCACGCATGCGTCATCAGGAAGCTATGGGCACGCCTCCCTTAGGTGTTATTTATATACAATTCAATTAGCTGTGACCGGTATTTGTGTCGAAAAACCGGAAGTGCTCAAAACCCCATCTTTAATGCTGGTATACTCGTTTCCCTTGCCAGACAGTAACCCTGGACGAGCTTTACAATTAATTACCCTATCCTTTCTCCAAGGTGATATTAAAAACATTGCAGCAACATAGTTTAACTTTATTTTCGCTGACATTTATTTAAATGTATTATTTATTTAAAAGGTTAAAAAGTTTAAAAACTTAAATTTAATATAATATGACTGGTAAATGAAAGAAGTTTTGTATGAACGTATATAAAAAAGTTTTATATGGACATATGTGGGTCTTCTAGGATGATTGGCCAGTATTTTGACACTATCTGCTCAAGATAGCTAAAAGACATAGTACCTAGAAAACCAAAATTTATATACAGAAGAGCAAAAAGAATTCGGGACACCACTGTCAAGAATGTTCCGGATCCCCCAAGGAACCTGCGAACATTCTTGGACCAAAAAGGGTTTTATAGATGCGGGAGATGTAAGCCTTGTCGCACAGTAAAAGGCCCCAGGAAAACTACAGAGTTCAAATCTAATACCAACATGACAAATACAAAATAAATAAACTAATAACATGTAGTAGTACCCACGTCACCTACGTCCTAGAATGTGAATGTGGACTGCAATACGTGGGCAGGACCACAAGGAAATTATCAATAAGATTGGGGGAACACATCAGGAACATTAAAAAGGGTTTTAAATACCATAGCGTCTCCATGCATTTTAGGAAAACGCACAATAGAGACCCAACGA
Source organism: Rana kukunoris (assembly GCA_029574335.1). NCBI lineage: Eukaryota > Metazoa > Chordata > Amphibia > Anura > Ranidae > Rana > Rana kukunoris. Next base: position 130,067,331 of record CM056051.1, read on the forward strand.
AACTGTAAATGTATGCCATAGATAAGGTTGAAAAAAGTTGGAGGAACACTAATCTAAGAATGGAAATTTTGAAAAATGAAACCTATTGGATATTCAAATTAGATACTTTTAAACCAAAAGGAATGAATATAGAGTTGGACATCAACTGTTTTCTGGAAAACTATTAATAATTACTTTTATTTTTATTTTTTAATCCTATTTTCAATCTTTTTTCTTTTTCTTTTTCTTTTATTTTTATCTTTATTTATTTCTATATTTATTTTTATTTTTAGTTTTTATTTTATTTTAATTTTAATTTTATTTTTTATATTTATTTTCATTTGTATTTTTATTTTTTATTTTTAGTTATATTTTAATTTTATTTTTATTTTTATTTTAGTTTTAGTTTTTATTTTATTTTTATTTTTATTTATTTTTTCTATTCTTATTTTTAATTTTTTATTTTGTTTTTCAATCTTTTTTTTTTTTTTTTTTTTACATATGTCCATATAAAACTTTTTTATATACGTTCATACAAAACTTCTTTCCTTTACCAGTCATATTATATTAAATTTAAGTTTTTAAACTTTTTAACCTTTTAAATAAATAATACATTTAAATAAATGTCAGCGAAAGTAAAGTTAAACTATGTTGCTGCAATGTTTTTAATATCTCCTTGGAGAAAGGATAGGCCCGTTGAATCGCATCCAAAACGAGGCTTGGAACGCACGCCGCACGTTGCGCAAACAGTAACGCTGGACTAGCTAATGCCGGCTGGGCATTGCAAAATGTGAGTGAGTTTTTTACTTTCTTAAATAAAACAATGGTTTAAAACTTTACTACACCATAAGAGGCTTTTTTCTTTTTGGGGGAGCCTCAAGAGGTGGAGAGCCATTCGGGTCTGATACACAGGATAGAGGATCGTGCAGAACCGCTGCTTAAAGGATATTATATGCTGTTTCCCGTATGTGATCTGGTGAGCGCAATCTTTACTAGAGGTGGTGGTGACACTAAGTAAGGGTGATAAGTCACGGAGAATATACTTGATTCTACAGTATAGAGCACGTTTTCTCACTTTGGAACAAGAAAACTAAAGGATTAAGGACTGTTTTTAGGTGCAACAGCACGCACCAACAGGATTTGAACTTTGCACAATATTTATATGGTTTAAATTAACACTGGTGTTCATGGACATTTGTTTATATATATATGTTATATGGTTTTTAGATAATCAGCGCAGGAGTATATACATATCCACATTTTCATTTTTTCACTTGTCACAGGTGTTTACAATAACTGCAGCAGATTAATATATTTATATTACACACTTAGTTGCGCCGGTGTCACAACACACGCATATTCTAAGCCACTGTCCTATTTCTTACATCTGCTGATCTAACCATTGATGGGATTCACAGAGTCCCCAGTCCTTCATTTCTCCCTGCGCATGTCCCAAAAGATGTCCTTCTGCGTGATCATATTTATTAAGCTAAAGAGAAGCTGTTGGAGGTTTTTCGCAGGAAGTAACATCTACCTGAATGAGCAGCTAGCCTTCAATTACTTCCTGACCTTTAGGCTTACACTCTGGGCCAGTGTAAAAACCTAGATATTATCACAAGGGCCTGAGAAATAATTTAATCAGTTACCAATGGAAGCACTTGGCCAAACTTATCATCTTTCTCAATGGTAGCACTATAACTGTCAAGTCCTTGGATGAAGGTATCCACCTACTCTGTTCATGGGACATCACCCTGGCCTAATATCCTGCCTCGTCCATGAGAGGAATGGCAGGTTGTTACTCATAAGCGGTCTCACAAGCAGCACTCAAAGGAAGGCCCTAGGGAGTAACACTCCAAGCCACTATTTCCTTATATATTCCCCAGCCACAGGAGCTCACTGTGTCATTTGTTTCTACCCCCAAAAGAGTAGCAGCTTGACTAATCACAGTTCTACTTGAACCTTTTTTATCCTAAGTCCTTATTTCACCTACTGCAACCTACCTTTGATCCATCTTCAGTTTTCTACCATGTTTAACTGTTTTTGGTTTGTGTTCTTAATGTCTAGCCTCGCTTCTGCAGTGCCTGTTTTCAAGCATGTCATGGACACTGTTTTGAATACGGCTATTCATCCTGGGAGGGATCATTGCCTCAACTTGCAATTTCTTCATCATCTGGTTACCTCTCAGAAACTCCTCAACCCCCAACACATTTCGGATGCATTCACAGAGTATTACAAGTGACCTGTCAACCCCACAACCTTCAGATGATGAAATATCATGTCTAACTTGAAGCTGTCAGACTCCCACCTACAAAATTTGAATGCTCCTTTCTCACCTTTTGAAATCTCCCAAATTATCAAAATTCTACCATCAAGGAAATCACCTGACCCAGATGGGTTTACAAATGAATACTATAAAGAGATCAGCCTGCACCTAACCCCTTTGTGCAGCACAATTTTTAGTAGTAATTGTCAACCCTGGCAGGAAAAAAAAACAAAAAAAAAGACAAAGGCATAATGAGCTAGTATGCATAGCACACTAGCTCATTATGTCATCCTGGAGTTACTTCCAGGTATCGTGGCTATGGCGCTGTAATTGGCCGGAGCCGCGATGACGTCACTCCCACGCATGCGAGCTGGAGTAGCCAGCATCGGCAGGCACATTCAGGTTTAGGAGATATCTAGGGTAAAAAAAAGTAAAAAAAGAAAAAGAAAAGAAAAATAAAAAAAGTGTGTTGTAAGGGTTTACAACCACTTTAAAAGCGCATATTGTTACGCTTCCAAAGCCCCTTCCACACCAATTTTTACACTGTCCCTATAAAAAATAATTGGATCACTTCCCTTGTAATAGAAAAAAGCATCACAGGACCTCTTTAATGTGAGATATCGGGTTTTACAATAAAAAAAAATGTCCCTTTAAGGTCATTGGGCATAAGTGACGTTTGACATCACTTCCGTCATCTAACAACATCCAACATCATTAAGTCAAGTGCGGGCCATCATTCCCTCACTCGACTTACCGACGGCTCCGCTAAGGTGCGGAGACGACCGGAAATCGGCAGCAGGGCTGGTACAAGGCAGGGGCAGGAAGAGCCACTGCCCTGGGCGGAGTTTGGGAGGGGGCGCAAAACACTAGAGCATTGTGCTTTGTCTTTGCGCTGCTAATTCTGTCCAAAAGCACCGCTGAGAATGTGCCCTTACCTGGTGTAGGCTTCCACGGAAAGAACACTCTCCTGGGCACACGTTTTTCTGACAGGCTGGGCAGTTGGATCAGGACAGTGAGAGCTCCAGTACAGGTGGGTAGGGTAGCACAGACAGCAGTACACTGCAGCCCTGATCATCACTGCCCAGCTGACATTGGAGCTTCTCTCTCTCCTCATGCAGACTTAAGATAAGGGGTGACAGATAACAGACTGCTTTTTTCCTCCTGTGAGTCCTGACCTGTTCTGCTATCCACACTATGCAAATGCTGTGCTGTAAACCTGTGTTGACCCTTGCAGTGCAGGTTTACTAAAGTGAAAGTAAAATGTTTATGAATAGGTTAGAAATATACTGGGACTTTTCAGACTGTACATAGATTTATTGCACACACACACACACACTGTATTTTAATAAAAATCATGCATTTTAATAAAATATAGTGTGTATGTGGAATACATCTATGTAGCAACTGAAAATTTCCAGTATATTTCTAACCTATTAAGATCACAAACAGCAAGTGATGGGATGCAGCCAAACTCCAGCAAAGTAAAAAATGTCCACTCTGTAGTGCTGGAGGAATTAGGAAAGCTTGTACTTGCTTCAGCGCTCTCCCCCTTCACCCAAGGCCTCAGCATCATCATACCATGCAGGAACATTAACCGTGTATGGTAGGATGAGGCTGGAGTGTGACAACAGCTGCTCACAATTCACCCAGGAGCTCCACAGAACCAATCACAGCACTGGGAGAGCCTACTGGAGCAAGGAATAAGTTAAAGCTGGGTACACACGGATCAAAATTTGTTTGGTTCAGCAGGAACCAGCTGAATTTTGATCTATGTGTGGCCTTGCCTGTTAGAAGGCGCCCCATCAGATCAGCTTCTGTAGAATGGGACTGCTGGAACATTGTTCGACCAGCAACTTGCAGTCAATCAACTGCAGCACTGATCAGTAAATTCTGACAGAGAAGAGTCCCCACTGTCAGAATATGTCTCGGTAAATGGGATTTATGCATTCACCTCTGTTGTGTGGATGGAGGAATCTGTTAGGCTGGGCTCACTCTGCTGTGTGGAGCAGCTCACAACAGGGGTCTGATGCATTCCTATTCTCCATTTCAGATCTGATTTTGGTCAGAATTTTTGGCTGAATTCGGACCTGGAATGAACCATAAAACACAAGTTCCAATGTGCTAGAAGAGGTTCTTTGGTTCTTGTTTTGAAACAACATTCATTCTTTCTTAAAAAACGGAGGGGGGGGGCGTAGTTTGCCATTTTCGCCCTGGGCACCAAATGGCCTTGTCCCAGCACTGCTCGGCAGGCACCTTTCACGCTGCCGATAAAAGTGATCTCTAGGCAAATCCAACCCGAGGAAAGCTTTTATCTTAAAGCAGACTGCATGCAGTTTCAGAAAATACCGGGGTTATGGCAGCTATAGACACAGAGAAGGCATTTGATATAGTGCATTGGAGGTAAATGACCCATGTTCTAAAAAGATTTGGCTTTCAGGGACTGGTGCTCTCAGCCATACTGGCATTGTACTCTTCCCCCTCTGCCCAAGTATAAACATCCAATCTTTTGTCCAAGTCCTTTTGCATCTCCAACTGCACAAGGCAAGGGTACCCGTTGTCCCCGCTTATCTTTAATCTCATAATAGAAATCTTAGAAGAGACTATCTGTTCTCATCCTTATGTTACAGGCTTTATAGGCAATAGTATTGCTGACAATGTGATTCTTCTCCTAACAAACTCAACAGAATCCTTACAACAGGTTCATCGAGTCCTCACACGCTTTAGTTACATCTTCTATTACAAAGTGAACTTTTCCAAATCGTTCATCCTGAACGTGGGTATCTCCAGCAAGCATCGGGCTCCCTTGAAACAACCCTTTCCCTATACCTGGACGACATCTGGGCTACCGTATCTGGACATCACTGCTAATCTAGCCAGCTGTGGATGTACGCCCGTGCGCATTCGCATGCACACTCGGTAGCCATGCTTTAGCGCCCAGTGGCCTATAAAGATGCTTCAGCTGCACTAGTTCCTTGCTGTTTCATCTGCAGCTGTACCCTGTGTTCTGATCTTGTGCCTGCATCTGATCCAGTATTGACCTGGCTTCCTGGCCACGGCATCCACTGTGCTGCATCCTCAACACACTAGCAAGTCCACAGAGTGGTTCAGGATTATGTCACAAACTTCAGACATTGGAGAGCAGATACTCAGTTTAACGGTGCAGCCCTGTGGCACCAGTTTCGTCTTAGCCTATCTGAAAGTTTAAAAAATGAACTAGCGGAGGCGCATGTGTGGGGCTCTGGAAGATGGGCGTGTAGTCTCAGAGCTCTGTCCCGCTCCGGTCCTTCAGCACTCCATATAGCACGCGGCACAACACGATCTGCCCCAGGTACGCAGCCTATCAGATGGTACACCTCCGCAAGCCACTTACACGACCACGGGGTCGATCAGGCGTGATTTACGGGCACAGTTTTAGCCGCAATCCCACCGCAATCATGAATAACTGGATGCTGCCATGTTAAAAATTGATGACCTCGAAAATAGGTCTAGAAGGGATAATAATAATAATAATTTTCGAATCAGAGGCTTGCCCGAACCTATTATGGATATACCTGCAGTGGTTCATTCCCTCATTAAAGAACTTATCCCAGATATCCGCTCACACAAGGTTGGAACTTGATCGAGCTCATAGGGCCCTAGGACCCCCCCCGGTTGGATGGTCTACCTCGTGAAATTTTTGGCAAACCTCACTTTTACACAGTGAAGGAAGACATCATGAAAAGTGCAAGATCCTCCTCACAACTACAGATCTTGGGGCACCCAATCCAAATCTTCACTGACATCTCCCCCTCCATGATCCAATGCAGACGGGTGCTCAAACCCCTACTGGCGCCACTCACTCAGCAGAATATCAAATATTGGTGGCTATTCCCCTCCGGCCTTAAATTTTCCACATTTCCTGAAGGAGAACATCTACTTCAGAAGTTGGGCATAATTTCCAAGGACCCTCCCTCTCTGATGCAAACTTCATCATCTAGCTCTTCCAAGTGCCCTTCTCCAGCTAGCCGACTTACCACTGTTTGGCAAAACTCCAAATTCAAAAAACCTAAGGAAGGCCTTCTCATCTGAAATGATTCCGGGACACTACAACTGTTTCTCCCTCTCTTTTTGACCTAAGATTTGTACCTACAATCCCAGTATTTCTGACTACTTCTAGATCCCCGCTAATACCGTGATCCACTGCTTATGTTCCTAATGTGGCCCCTATTTCACTATCCTGTGATACCAGCTCATCACCCTCTGGAGAAGAGACCCTTTTTTTTCTTTTCTCAAGAAAGCAGCCTCCAAAATGATCTACCATACATAATTTCTGCAACCCAAGGGAACACTCCCGGATCACATTTGCCTCTCTATGACTATTAAATCCTGCAGACGTTGCTTCTACATGACTATAATCCACTCTGCTGGCCCACAAACTCTCTCAAAGTACCTTCGAGACTCGCCTAGCCAGCACTCTTCTCGCCTTCCAGGACCATGGTGAATATATTCCATGGTCACCAATCTGAAGTTGTCTACCCTTTAGAGACTCAAACATGTTCTTGCTCCATGTTCCCTTTTATAGGCCTGACCCCCGTTCCCTTCTTCCCCATAGCCCCCCTCCCTTTCTAAGACAAAACCACATTTTCCTCCTCCAAGCTTATGCTTCCACTGTACCACCCCAAAACTGGTTTCAATATGTTTATGCTTTTAATTTTTAGAAATCCATGTTGATGCCCTCACTGTTGCATCTTATCTTAGTTCTCCACATAGAAGTGTGATGACCGGAACGGTGCACATGCACCTCCTCCTGACCCTGGAGACACAGATGTTTCCTCTCTCCTCCCCTTCTTTTTAGAGAGACACACGTTCTTGTTTTTATTTATTTTTAATATTGTTATTAAGATTAGAATGGGTATTCCCCACTTCTTTATCTCTGTTTACACCATGTTTCACTTCTCTACTCTTTATGGACTACCTCTATTTTCTTGTACTAATCTTAATTTTTTCCCTAGTGATCCAGATGGGCCTGTACCTCTATTGGCTTCCGGCCCACCACACATCAAATTGCCTCAAAATACCACTCTTTGAATCTCCCACTGGTTTCAGGGTAAGTGATTGGTACTTATTGGCTTTTTCTCCTACACTGCTCCATGGCTGATTCTACCACACCAAACCCTCCCCTGCGCATTGCATCTCACAATGTCCAGGGGTTGAACTCGCCAGTTAAACACAGAAAGATCTTTCAGTATTATCATACCCAAAAAATAGATATATTGTTTCTCCAAGAAACACACTTTCCAAGCACCTATACCCCCTCATATATTCATCCCAAATTCCCTAAATGTTATCTTGCTAGTGCAGACACAAAAACAAAAGGGGTGGCGATATTCTTCTCCCGTACCTGCCAGTTTCATTTTAGAGTTAAAATATCCTGATGGCAGATTTCAACTGGTGAAGAGCCTCATTAATAACCAACTATATTCCCTAATATCATATTACGCACCGAACAGAGGGCAATCTCAATTCTTTGCATCTCTATTTCGCTCTTTAAATCCACTAACTGAAGGCACATCATATACAGGGGAGACTCTAATATAGCCTTCGATATGGGGTTGGATAAAACCCGCCCCATGGGTAAGGGGAATATGCATCCCATCCGGCAGAGCCTTAAAGTGGCTAGACAAATCTACCAACAAGGACTGGTGGATGTATGGAGGGAAGTTAACCCGACTGTACGGGACTACACCCATTTTTATTTCCCTCACACCAGAATTGATCACTTCTTCATCTCCACATCCAACATCCCAGTGGTAAATAAATCCTACATAAAAGACTCTACCTGGTCAGACCACTTGCTCCTTTTTCTAATACTGGATCGACCCTCGGGACAGAACAAACGTTTCATCTGAAGATTGAACGCCTCAATCCTTAGTAACCCGAACCATGTCCTTGAGATAGAAAGATATATTCAGGAATACTTCCTTTTAAATGATGTAGAGGATGTCTCCCCAAGTCCACTGTGGGCAGCCCATAAAGCTACTATGAGAGGAAAAACGCATTCAATTGTTATCTCGACTGCGTAAAAGGAGAAAGGCTGACATAGAGAAGTTGGAGATAGAATTCCTAAGCCTTAACAAACAATATAAACAAAACCACGCTTCGGTATCAATAAAGAAAATAGATGTTGCCCGCACAGCCTTGAACTTAGCTCTAACCGATATAGCTGAAAAAAGCTTACGTTGGAGTGGAGCCTGCTTTTATCACCAGAAATACGAGGTGGGATCTATGTTGGCCGCCAGATTGATTTCTAGATTATAAACTCACACCTTACCTAAAATCAAGAGCAATGTCCTCTCCCAAAACCCTCAAAAAATCATGGAAGGTTTCCATGACTATTACAAGAAACTATATAGCGAGAGAAAGGCTACCCAGGATTCCTCCCTTAATTAATTTCTTAATTCCATTAAAATTCCCAAGCTCAAGGACCACCACAGGGATAGGTTGGAGGAACCGATATCGGCAGAAGTGACACAGGTTATCAAACATTTAAAAAAAACACTCTGCTCCAGCCCGGATGGTTTCTCAGTATCATAATATAAACATTTTACCATTACCTTAACCCCGTACTTGGCCCATTTTTTTAACCAGCTGCGTACAGGGTCCCATCTTAATATGTCCCTAAACTCTGCCTTTATCACCGTGATTCCCAAACCAGGCAAAGAAACTAGCTTAGTCTCAAACTAACGCCCCATTTCTTTAATAAACAACAACCTCAAAATACTGACCAAAATTATGGCGGACCGCATTGCCTTGTTCATCAGTCTTTATGTCCACAAGAATGGTTTTATACCCGGATGCCAGGGCCCTGACCAAATCCGTAGAGCATGTCATCTCCTTTCTGAGGTCCGGATGGGACGGTAATCCTCCCCAAATGGGCTTTCTGCTATCACTGGACCTCCAGAAGGCATTTGACTCACTCTCCTGGTCATTCCTTATACCGATATTGCACCACTGGGGATTTGGGCAAACCTTTTTGAACATAATAGGGTCCCTCCATTCGAATCCCGAGGCATACATTTGTCTACAGGGATATTATCCTGACTCATTTCCGATCTGGAACGGACCACAGCATTATAACACTGGCCATTGCCATTAGAGACCACCCGGACATTCATGGGGTACAGTGTGGCCCGCAAACTCACAAGTGCACCCTCTTTGCGGATGATATCCTACTCTTTGTCACTGACCCATGGATCTCACTACCTAACAATTGCAAGCTTTTAGATAACTTCAGTGCAGTTGCGGGACTCAAGGTTAACTACTTTAAATCTACGGCGTTGAATCTCAACTTACAAGAACACCTTGTTGCACGCCTAAAGGACAAATTCCAATTTGGATGGCACGATTCGTGTATTCCCTAGTTGGGGGTCAATCTGGCAGCCTCAAAAGACCGCTTATATGAGATTAACTTCCCTCCTATATATCGCAAACTAGCAAAAAAACTCTCACATTGGAGTATATTAGGAATTTCTTGTGTAGCACTACCCCCGGAGGAGCTGCTGGTTGTTTTGGGTGTCACATTTACCCCGTGGCTCTTCCGAATTCCTAGGGGTGAATGGCACATATAGCAATAGTAAAAGAATGTCCACAACAAGTGTCTTTTCTGTGCTCTTTATTACCCAGCCGGGTAAAAACAATGAACTGAAGATGAAAGGGATAGAGTTTGCAAGGAGAAGGAGAACAGCAGATTCAGGCGTAGTATTTGGAACAGTCCTGCTCCAATGTACTGTATAGCACTTTCTGCACCACTTCTGCCTGAGTGGGTTTAGTGTACCCGGACAGGCCTCTCTCATTAACCTGGCAGCCAGAGTATCACTCGAACCTTTGTAGGATAAAGTCTCTGCCACAGATCCTCCTAAAAAGACGTCAGGGAGACACATCTGCCACAGGCCCCATCTGATTGCAATTACAAAAGTAATCCTCCTTAGGTGAATTACGCCTGGATCTCCTTCTTAACGTCACCCAGGTAGCGACTGAAAGGTGATCAATCCTTCAGTGTCCGGCTACCTTGATCCCCGGTGGTTTGTCGAAATCCTTTTGGATCGCCAACCTCTCATTGGCGCTCCTCAGATGGACTCCCCACCGAATAGCTATACTGCTTGGGATCCTCAAAGGTGGGAACCCAGTTGATCACTGGGTCCCGTCGCTGCTCAAATGTTCCGGACCAACATGGTCCCGGAACCAGGAACACCACATGGCACGCACCCCCTGGGCAGGTAGGCCATAATGCCGGGGCGCCGTGATGTGGTCGCCCTAAAAGTGGTGTCACACTTCTTGGTGTCAAGAAGAACCAGAACCAATGGCGTCTGCCCCATAAATACCATCCCCCATCATGCACAGCGAGGCTCAACCCTCTTGATTGGCTGCTGGGGAAGAGCACCCAAACCTTGACTCCACTGCTGCCATCTACTGCACTGTGGTGGGAAGAACACCCCACCACAACAGAATGAGCCCACAGCACAGCCAAGCTGAGACAGAGACCCTGTTTTGAACATAACAATTTGGATCAGAGTTTAACTACACTCTGATCCCCCTCTAAATTTAAATAGCACCGGTACTCTAAAGTAACCAGGCGCTACACTTAATTAGGCAGAGTGAACTCTATCAAAATTAATCTATTACCACGCATCCTTTATCTCTTTAGGGCACTCCCAATCATGATTCATAGGGACCAACTGAGGAAATTTCAGTCTAAAAATCTTAGATTTATATGGGGTACAAAAGGTTATAGAATTGCCAAGGGGACTCTTTGTCGAACAAGACATAGGGGTGGAATAGGCTTTCTGAATCTTGTCTGGTATCACCAAGCTGCCCAACTGGCCCAACTTTTAACCATTTATTCCAAGTCACCGCATTCCGGACTGGGTTCACATGGAAAGGCAAGCAAACCCTAACTACACACTGGACTACCTTCAGTGGTGCCCACCTAAAATGAGACCCGCAATCATGGTACCAACATTATCTCACTCACTAGCAGGGGCGGACTGACCATTGAGGCACTCGGGCACTGCCTGAGGGCCCCATGCCATTAGGGGGCCCGATCAGGGTTGCCAGGCTCAGTAAAACCAGGGACAGTATGTAAAAATCTGTGTTTTTTTTACATCTGTCCCTGATATGTCCAAAACCGACATGCTTTTGATGTGAAAATCCCGAGATTTTAGCTGCCCCGCCTCTGTACTGCCTCCTGGCTTGGTGGCCATCTGTAAGCCCGGGGGCCCCATAATCTTCTATTGCCCGGGGGCCCCATGAGTTGTCAGTCCGCCCCTGCTCACTAGTAACATGGGACTTCCTCAAAAACAACCCTCACGGGTGCGCATGCGCGGGACTTCCGGGAAGACGCACTGACCGGGAGCTCCTGACCGCCCCAGCACATAGCGGCTCATAACACACGATTTACTGGGAGACCGGAGGCGTGCAGGACCCTTAAGGAGAACGAAGGGTGCGGAGCTCACTCCTGGATGTCTGGCCCCGGCGACAAGAAGGGATTCAGCCGACAGCTAGACTTCGGCCTAGCAGCCCCTTCAGCCTCCAAGATGGCGGCCGCGACCTCTCCGCATGGCGACTCGGCAGGCCTTGATACAATTGCGGACCCTGCGTCCCCGTCCCAGCATGCTATACCCCTGCTGGCAACCCCAGTGAGTACCGCCCCTCCTTATTTAGCCTCTCCAGCCTCCACTGAGTCGCTCCTTAGCCGCACAATGGCAGACATGCTAAATACCCCCATGCTGCAATCCCCCATGAACTTCCAGATACCTTCCCCCATCCCGCAGCCCCCCCAATCTGACATGGCCCATCTTCTCAACTGCTTCTCAGACATGCTAGTGTCAGGGCTGAAGCAAACAGCAGCACAGATCACATCCTCCATCAAGGCGGACCTGCAAAACATTGGAGCTCGCATTGAAGCCATTGAACAAGCAGTTGACAACACTGCAGCCCGCACTAACCAAAACACTAACTGTATACAGACACTGCAAGACCAACTTGATGTCGCACTCGCTAAAATTGACGAGTTGGAGAATCGCAGCAGGAGATATAATTTTCGGATTAGGGGAATCCCTGAGGCGGTTACTAATATCCCTGATGCAGTGCAACTTTTCATTAAAACTGTTATTCCTGATATCCCAGACCACAAGCTCGAGCTGGATAGGGCCCATAGAGCATTACAGCCTCCCCGCCAAGATGGTCTTCCGAGGGATATAGTGGTTAAGCCCCACTACTACAGTGTTAAAGAGGAAGTTATGAGGAGATCCCGCAATATTGCTGATCTCAACTTCCAAGGGGATAAAATACAGATCTTCGCCGATATCTCCCCAACTACAATCCAGAAGAGGAGGTCCCTGAAGCCCCTTTTAGGGGTCCTCACACAGAAGTCCATCAAATATAGGTGGTCCTTTCCTTTTCGCCTCCAATTCGACTACAAGGACAAATCGCATAGTTTCTCAAGCTTTGGTGACGGGGAACAGCTGTTGTTACGCCTCGGCCTCATTACTCAAGAATTACCCCCCCAGGATTCCTCTCTATGCCCTGGCTCCTCCAAGAGGCCTCCCACAGGCAGCCCTATCACTCCGCTGTGGAACAAGCAGCAACCAAAGAGGCACCGAGACTCTTGTCCCCCGAGATGACTTTATTCCTCCTGCTCATCTCCTGGAATTCGCTGTGTCCTAGGTTGGACGATTCACCCCACGTCTGTATAGTGTTGGTCACTATACCCACCATGTTTTGGTTTTTGTAACCCACATATTTTTTTCTGCTTCAGGGCTCTAAGACTGTTCTCCGAATTGTGCATTGCATGCTCAGCCCAACCTGCCCCTTCCATGATGAATGCAGGACATTTCCCCGCTAAAGTGTACCCCCTTGCAACCCTCCCTTTGTTTTTTGTTCTTTTTTTTTTGCTTACTATTTTGTTTAATCGTCTTTCCCTTCTATGTTAGGGGGCAGGGGATGGACAATCGCGAAGGTACGGGACAGAAATGATGTTGGTAGAACCATGTTTTTTTTTTTTTTTTTTCTTTTTATGCTCCTTAATATTGCAGTTTATGGTTTACCTCTGGTTCTGTATAGTTGCTATCCCATTCTCTATCCCCACTCCTGCAACGTCTCCCCTCCCCTCCCTGCCCTTCCTCCTTCCCATCCTCCCCCCTTTGTTTCTCACTCAGCACCGAGATTTTTATGATATTGTTTATACTGTTTGCCATTCAGTCTATGCTCCATCTTTGTTTATGGTTACAGTTTTTTTTCTTTTTTTTTGTTTTGTTTTAGCTTAAAGTTTGAAGCTCCAGCATAGAGGTCTACTAATTTCTGTTTTACTATATTTTTGGGGGCCTGTGTGCTGGGGCGGACAGTCATGCCACTTTCTCTGTAGTTCCGAGTAGGAGCTCGCTCCTCTTGTGACTGCAGGTGTACAACCCCTATAGAGGTTGTTGCTATTCTGAGCCCCCCCTCTCATTGGGACTCAGCACAGGACTTGACCGACCGGTCCTGCACACGCTTCTTCCTAGGCGTCTTTACCTAGGCCTCTTTTCTTTTCTCTCCTTTTTCTTTTTTCCCTTTTCTCTTTCCCCTGCTCTCTTCTTTTTGTTTCATGTATAAGTCTTACTTATCCTGCTTTTCTTATCATTATTATTTACCTACACAGGATTTTACACGGAGGGCTTCCATTTTTCCCAGACATGAATTACGATCTCTCCCAAGACCTTCTGTGCACGCTTCCAGTCTCTCAGGGATCAAGGTAAGCCTGTCTCCAGTATGCTCGTGCCCACCCTTGTGTGTCCATGGCTGATACATCACTCCATCAGGCGGCCCTTAAGATAGCCTCCCATAATACCCAAGGCCTGAATTCCCCAATCAAAAGACGTAAGGCCTTTCAGAGTTATTACTCAAGGGGTCTAGACATAATCCTACTGCAGGAAACCCATTTCCCCAGCAGCTACAACCCTTCTTTTCTCCATCGCGGGTACCCCACCTTTTTCCTGGCAAATGCTGATACTAAAAAGAGAGGGGTAGCTATATTATTCTCTAAAAAGACCCATTTTGTGCACTCCCTGACTGTCACTGACAAAGAAGGGCGCTACATCCTAGTCAAGGGCTCTATAGAAGGTATGGTACACACCATAGTTTCCTATTATGCCCCTAACCGGGGACAAACTAAATTCTTCTCCACTATGCTTAATACTATTACCCCTCTCTTTGAGGGTAGGGTTGTTTTAGGCGGGGATTCCAACATTACTTTTGACAATATCTTAGATAAATCGGCGGCAGGGATCCCCCACCTCAAAAAACCTCCTAAACAGAGCCTCCACATTGCACGTCTTCTCCACTCTTTGGGCCTTATTGACACGTGGCGGGAACTTAACCCTTCAGGGAAAGACTACACACACTACTCAGCACCCCATAAAACCTACGCCAGGATTGACCATATCCTCATGCCCTCATCCGTCATACACGTTGTATCCCATGCCTCCATCCATGAAATCCCGTGGTCTGACCACTCCTTGGTTCTCCTTAGGCTTTCTAACGTGATATCCTCCCCCGGACACGGTCCATGGCGCTTAAATGCATCTCTCCTCTCCAACCCGGTGCACTGCGCTGTGTTGGAGAGGGAGATGCGGGAATACTTCAGGAACAATGACAGGGGAGATATCTCTCCCATTTCCCTTTGGGGGCCCATAAAGCGGTAATAAGGGGTAAAATCATTCAACTTTCGTCGCAACTGAAGCGAGAAAGGATGGTGGACATCGCAAAACTTGAGAGAGATTTTAAAATCCTTAGCAAGAGCCATAAACGGATCCCCTCTAAGGCCTCCCTAGCCAAACTTGACTCGGCCAGGTTAGCGCTCAATTTGGCTCTTACCTCATCAGCGGATAAACATTTGCAATGGTTGACTAGTAAAACATTATATGCGGGCGAACAAGTTTGGCCCACAGCTGGCGGCCAAACTGACCCCCAAACTACGAAATCTTACAATTCCCAAGATCAGGGGGTCGGATAACTCCCTGACCCAGAACCCTGTGAAGATTCTTAAAGCTTTTCAGTTGTTCTACTCCAACCTATACTCATCCGATACCCAATCCCCCCAGACCAGTCTTGATGCCTTCCTACAAAATGTCCCTATTCCTAAACTCTCTGACGCCCACCGCTCCATCCTAGACTTGCCTTTTCAGGAAACTGAGATCTGCGCAGTCATTAAAGACCTTAAGAAGGACTCGGCTCCAGGCCCTGATTTGACACGGTTGCATGGCCCTATCTTTTCACCTTACTCCAGAAATGGGGATTTGGTCCAGGTTTCATTAAGACTTTGGAGGCACTCTACTCCCAACCCATAGCACAGGTTAGATTTCAGGGTAATTTCGCTGATCAATTTCCCATCAGGAAGGGTACGAGACAGGGCTGCCCCCTTTCCCCTCTCCTGTTCGCGGTTGCCATCGAGACTCTGGCTATCGCGATCAGAAATCACCCGGACATCCAAGGAGTTAGATGCGGACAATCGACACACAAATGCGCTTTGTTCGCAGATGACGTCCTCCTCTTCATTACATCTCCTCTCACCTCAACCCCTTCTGTTACCCAACTCCTCAAGGATTTTGGCAGCATATCTGGCCTCATAGTCAACATGACTAAATCAGTGGCTCTTAACATAACAACCCCTCAAGCCCAAATAGACAGTTTGAAAGACCAATTCCCTTTCTCCTGGAGCTCTGTTTCCATTCCCTACTTAGGCATTTACCTCACCTCACAGACTGAACTCCTGCACAAACATAATTACCCCCCCCCTGGTTGATAAGCTTACGGAGGATCTTCGCCAATGGTCCCTTTACAAATTATCCTGGCTAGGCCGCATAAATGCAGTCAAGATGACCCTCCTACCCAAAATTTTGTATCTCTTCCATTCCCTACCCATCCCAGTCACAAAATCATACATTAACATTCTCCAATCTGCCGTTAATCGCTTCATTTGGGACAAAAAAGGACACCGTTTAGCTAAGACCGTCCTCTACAGACCTAGACTAAAGGGGGGCCTTGGGTTACCCAATCTGTGGTGGTACTACCGAGCTGCCCAACTTAGTCAGTTCTCGACAATCTACATGAAGGGGCCTAAACCAGATTGGGTTTCCATGGAGAGGTCAGCGACCCCGGGATTTACCCTGGACTTTCTTCTCTGGAATCATCCCAGACACCGACCCCCGATTCTCGCTCCTACATTATCCCATTCAATGACACTCTGGGACTCCTTGCATAAACTAAAGCCCCTGATATCCCACTGGCACCCACTGGCCCATATCTTCCACAACCCGCGGTTTCCCCCTGGGCTGGATATTTCAGCCTTCAATTGGTGGACTGACAAAGGCCTTTATAGGATCGGACACTTTTTTAACTCCAATGGGCCCCTATCCCTAGGCTTTTGCACCTCTAAACTTAAAATGCCCTCTTCTGAGAAATTCAGGTTCCTTCAGCTCTCTCACTTCCTTCATCAGATTAAGAAAACCAGTGTTGACCCTCCCTCAGTTACCCCCTATGAGCAGTGGTGCTCCTCAGCCATGGACACAAAAGGTTTTTTTTCGCTTATCTACTCAGCTTTAGCCGAGCCTTTGGAGAAGGCGTCTTATATGTCTAACTGGGACCGAGACCTTGACCTCGAGTGGACGATGGAACGGTGGCACTCTAACTTAGCTCGCTCATTTAATGGCATTTTGAATACCTCGCTGGTAGAAGCGAGTATAAAGGTCATAACCCGATGGTACCTAGTCCCTACTCGTCTTGCCAAGTTCTATCCACAATCCTCCCCCCTGTGCTTCAGGGAGTGCGGTCATACAGGATCCCTCCTCCACATAATGTGGGAATGCCCTAGAATTCGGTCCTTTTGGTATAAAACCTTTAATCTCATCCGAAAAGTCACAGGTGTGGGGGTAACCCGAGACCCTACCATTGCCTTACTCAATGACCCAATCCCTGAAACACCCAAGAACACGCAGACTCTGATCTTCTTCATCTTACTTGGTGCCAAGATGACCATCACCAAGGCCTGGAAAACCCCAACAGTCTCCTTCCCAATGGCCAAACGAAAAGTCTCCTGGATAATGTCGAATGAGAGGCTATCCAGCGTTATCCTTGATACTTCCGACAAGTTCAAACTCATCTGGGAACCTTGGGCTTCATATGTTGGAGTCCTCCTCTGATCTAACCCTGACGCTAGTCAGAGAATTCTGCGATATTACGCTTGAATCCTCTGAATCCTTGGCCCTCCGTGTTCTTCCGAACCCTTTTTCTTTCTCTTCCTCTTTCTCTGCTCTCTTTCCCTCTGTCTTTTCTTCCTCTCATGTCTTGACCCATATAGTTAACATAACATATTGGTTGAGGAAGCTTTGGACCATAAGGGTCCCCTCGTTCCGCTTCTCTTAGTTTTGTTTTGTAATTATACCCATAGGGCCAGATTCAGGTAGAGCAGAGCATCTTTGCTCTGGAGTAACGCATCTCATTTGCGTTACGCTGCTGAAATTTTAGGAGCAAGTGCTGTTATTCAGGAAGCACTTGCTCCTAAAGTTGCGGCAGCGCATCGCAAATGAGCCGGCGGAATTCAAATTGGGCGGGTACGGGGCGTGTAGTATTCTAACTAAGCGCGATCCCGCCGCCAACGTACTGCGCATGCGTCGAGTGTCCAAACATCCCCGTGCGCATGCTCCAAATTCTGTGAATGAACGTCAATGACGTCACATTCCCATTCATGAACTTTTTACGCAAGCGACGTGATTTTTTTTTTCCCGACGCGATGACGACGCCTATACCTAACATAGGATACTCCAACCCCATGTAGGTATATCTATGCGCCGCGTATCCCGTCCGGAAACGTCGTACCGTCATTGCGTCGCGCCGGAATTCGATCGTGAATTGCCGATTTCCGCTCATTAACATATTTTTTGAGCGTAAATCGGCGGGAACGCCCCCGGCGCCATTTTTAAGTTGAAGTAACGATGCGATGGCGAAACTCAGTTACGCTGCTCGCATCGGAGCTTCAACCCGGCGTTTCTTGTTTTCTGGTTACAGAAAACAGAAACGCCGGCTCAAAGTCACAGTTAGGCTGGTGGATCACTGGATCCGCCAGCCTAAGTGTTCCTGAATCTGGCCCTTAGTGTTTTGTGTCACTAGTATGCAACTAGTCGGGACCTGAGGAGTTTGGAATCATTTCCTTCCGCCTGTTCTTAGAATTTCCAGGACCCTAGTACCTTGTTAGCCTTCATTCAGGTATCATTCTGTTAGTGGTTTAGACTATCTATCCACTTTCTGGCTGTGTATCCCGGAGCAAATGCTACATGGGGGGTGGTTAGCTCCAGGCACCTCCTGCGCAGCATGGTCCCATTTGGGGCGCGGAGGGAGAATGGAGCAGAAGCTACAGACGCCTTAATTTGTAATTGCTAGATATGCTCTTTCATGCTTTTGTGGATACGATTTCTCTTTGCCTTATACCTGAATCTGACCAATGTTTGCCTTACCTTGTATTATTATAAACCTTCAATAAAAATATTTGAACAAAAACAACCCTCACTTAATCTCTAAATGGAAGCCACTCTCTCACCTCTTCCGCAATCCTTTCTTCGCCCAAGTATGAATATAAGAGCATTTAAATGGTGGCTCGATAAGGGGCTCTATAGGATTGGACATTTTGTCAACCCATCGAGTCCCCTTACATTTACACACTGTGTAAGCAAATTTGAAATGCCGACAACTGAAAGATTCCGTCTCCAACAAATCTCACACTTTATCCATAAATTATGGACCACAAAACCTGACCCACTAACTATCAGGGATTACGAGCAATGGTGTGGACAAGCCATGAAGCAGAGGGGGGACTATCAGTAATCTACCAGGCAATTGCTAGGGTGGATTCAAAGAACCCATTCATGCTAGAATGGGAGAAAGAACGGGGACAATCCTGGAGCTTGGTTGACTGGCAAAAGAAACCTTTCTCAGCCTCCCAAGGGATATTGAATATAGCATTAACTAAAGTGAAAGTCATAATGACATGGTATCTCGTCCCACTGAGATTAGCTAAAATGTATCCGTCCTCTTCTCCGCTGTGCTTCCGAAATTGCGGATACACAGGATCAACGTTACATACTGTATATGGTGGGATTGCTCCAAGATCAGGGGGGTATGGAACAAAAATTTGGAAAATTACGGGCATTCCCATACCCCAGCTTCCCCAATTATCGCTCCTCAATTTCCCAATTACAGGCGCCTCCAAACTGATCCAATGCCTTATTATGTTTATCTTCCTAGGCACCAAAATAACAATTGCTAGAGCCTGGAAACAACCTCACGTCTTCTTCAATACAATTAAAAGGAAAATTTCATGGATTTTGGTCAAGGAAAAAACGACAAGCATTTTACTGGAAACCAGTCAGAAATTTGAAGCTATGTGCTCAATATGAGCAGATTCAACTCTACCCATAATACGGCCTTCGTCTCTGGGGTAGGAGCGATTCTCATTTGGTCACTAGGCTCACCTGTCTCTTCTCTGTTTCTCTCTCTTCCACTTGCCTTTCCTTTCCCACCTCTCTTCTCTACTACTATGTTCCAAAGTTCTCCTGTCTTCACAAGGGCTTACATAACAACATAACAGCCTTTCTTGTCATACTTTCTTTCTATGAGTATGCATGCAAGCTACTGAGCATAAATCCATAGAAAGGAAACATATGAAATTTTCAGTAACACACCCCATCATTCTGGATACTCACATATAGTCAACAGCTGAGGTTTTCACTTTTCTGCTGTCCCTTGCCAGGTAGACGTGGGACAATACACGCTAGAGCATACGCTAGCCACACTCTTCGACAGCAGATGGTATGTTTTTATCTCCATTACGCCTGTTCACACTTTCCCCTAAAGCCTCGTACACTCGATCAGTCCATCCGATGAGAACGGTGCGAAGGACCGTTGTCATCAGTTAACCGATGAAGCTGACTGATGGTCTGATGTGCCTATACACCATCGGTTTAAAAAACGATCGTGTTAGAACGCGGTGATGTTAAACACAACAATGTGCTGAAAAAAATGTAGTTCAATGCTTCCAAGCATGCGTCGACTTGATTCTGAGCATGCGTGGATTTTTAACCAATTGTCATGCCTACTAACTATGGGTTTTGACCTATCGTTAGGTATCCATCGGTTAAATTTTAAAGCAAGTTGGCTTTTTTTTAACCGAAGGTTAAATAACCTATGGGGTCCACACACGATCGGTTTAGACCGATGAAAACGGTCCATCAGATCGTTGTCCTCTGGCTATCCTATTGTGTGTACGAGGCCTTAGTCTTTACACATTCAAACTTGTATATGACCTGCCATGTTTGGTTTTATTGATCTACTTTACACACTGGTTGTTAGAATGCTGATCACGGGTTGCGTGGTTCCCCCCTCACTCCGGGACACAGTTAGTACCCATTTGGGGTGTCTGGAGTATGGGGACCCGACCCACCTTCAATATTATATACTTGCGAATAGGCTACAAGACTCTTATCTTGATAACTGTTATGTAAGTTTTTGTTGTACTATGGATTTAATCATTTTATCTTCAAATTTATAAAAGACTGTACCATTGTCTTTTTCTACCTTCTGAAAAATGTAATAAAAACTATTTTAAACCAAAACATGAACTAGCCCGGGTCGGTGTTCCAAATACATTGGTGGCCCTAATCACTTTGACTAGGACAGAAAGGGCTACCCAGCAGTCCCATCCAGCCTTGACATTCCCCAGGGTGCCAGTTCCTGCTTCCACCAGTCCTGTTTTATCTAACCCTGTCCTGGTAACCAGATGCCAGATACTTCCGAACCTATGCAACTTGAACTGATGATACCTTCTCTATCAGCTGAAGAACAGTTACGCAGGCGACAGAATAACCTTTGTCTGTACTGTGGGAGGCCGGCCACTATGTATGCTCATGTCCAGCAAAGCTACGTAAGTGTCTGTCTTTCTCCCCTTCCAGTTATTCATCACCTCCTGCTAACACTCACCTGGCTCTATCCATCTCATTTTAGCTTCTGGAAGGAACAGCAGCAGTTACCGCAATAATTGACTCTGGGGCATGTAGTTGTTTTATTGATTTGAACTCTGCAGCATTTTGTAGGCTTTGCAAACATTTACGGGAGATTCATCAAGGGATTCTCCGCGATTATCTCCCTAATTACCCAGCTGACAAAACCAAATATTCGGTTACAATGGACTTCCGAGGCGCAGGCTGCCTTTGCAACTTTAACTACTTGCCGATCGCCACCGGGCACACACGATCGCTCGTTACAGAGCGAGGACTGGGGCTCCCGGTCCTGTCAGGGAGAGAAATGTATGAACAGAAGATCAATCATTTTCCCATGTCAGTCCACCCCCTCTTACAGTTAGAACACACCCAGGAACATACTAAACCCCTTCCCCGCCACTAGTGTTAACCCTTCACTGCCAGTGGTATTTTTATAGTAATCAATGCATTTTTATAGCACTGATCACTATAAAAATGGCAATGGTCCCAAAAATGTGTCAAAAGTGTCCAAAGTGTCCGCCATAATGTCGCAAAAAATAATGTCAAAAAATCGCTGATCGCCGCCATTACTAGTAAAAAAAAATATTAATAAAAATGCCATAAAAATACCCCCTATTTTGGAAACGCTATAACTTTTGCGCAAACCAATCAATAAATCTGCTTCCATCCTGAGTCATCCAGATCCTGCACTGCTTAATCTACTCGAGGTAGACGTCTCTGAAACAGCAGTAGGAGTAGTTATTTCCCAACGCCAGGGCCTCAAAGACTTGATGTATCCAAAGCCTTCTTCTCCTTAAGCTCTCACCAGCTGAGAAAAACTATGATGTGGGGGACTGAGAGCTTTTGGCCATCAAAGCTGCACTTGAAGAATGAAGGTATCCATTAAAAGGAGCAGCACATCCCATACTCATTTACACAGATCAAAAAAATCTGGAATACCTGAGAGCCACCAAGCGTCTGAAACCGCGTCAAGCGCGGTGGGTATTATTATTTTCCAGATTCTCCTTCCACATTACTTACCGGACAAAAACATTAAAGCGGAGGTTAAGCCGTTAAAGCTGACGGCTTCACTGCCCAATTCCGTACTGCGTATGCGCCCTGTCACTGGTCCCAGCTCTCTCCTGGGAACAGTGTTTCCCAGAAGACAGCGGAAGACGTGACATCACAGGCTGGATTCCCTGTGGTGATCAGACCCGGAAGTGGTGCAAATACCAGTCTCAGAGAGGTATCTCCCCCCCCCTCCTCCTGAAAGGTGCCAAATGTGTCACCGGAGGGGGGGGAGGGATCCAAAAAGTGGAGTTTCACTTTTTGTGTGAACCTTCGTTTTAAGCCAGATGCACTTTCTTGCATGTTTGATGACCCAAAAGAAGAAGCACCAGATACCATCCTATCAGAAGGTAACTTCCTGCTTTTACAGATGGACCTGGTGGCTTAAAGCAAACTTCAGCAAATGTGCCCTGTCCTCCTGGAATTACCCTGATACCCAAGGATGGGTTGCTATGGAAGGACTATAATATTTTTGTGCCAGAAGGTGTATCAGGATAACAGTGTTAGGCCTTTGCCATGACCATACCTAGCAGGCCATTTCGTAATTTACAAGACTCGAGTTAATACAGTGTATGTTCTGGTAGCCGGATCTCGAGAATAGTTGTATGTAATGAATATGTGAATTTATGTGCCACCTGTACTCTAAACAAAAATGCTAGAAGCAAGGCATGGGGTCTGCTCAGACAACTACTGGTTCTTGATAGGCCATGGAGATTGATCGCTATGGACTTTATAGTAGAACTGCCCCCATCAGAAGGATATTCGGCTATCTTTGTAGTGGATGACCGCTTTTCTAAAATGGCCCATTTCATGCCTTGGAAGAATACACCTTCTGCCATGGAGACTGCTCGGGTCTTTGTCTAGTTGAGTTTGAAAGCAGCCCAGTAACCACTGCAGAAGAGATATGCCCATACATACAGCCGTGCTTTGGTGCCCAGTGTCTTATAAAGATGCTTCAGCTTGCTGTTTGATCTGCAGCTGTACTTTGTGTACTTATCCTGTGCCTGTACTGTATCTGATCCAGTATTGACCTGGCTTGCTGACCACGCTGGTTTCTCCAGTCCTGGTCTTTGGCTTGCTGATCTTTCTACTCCTGTCTGTTTGCCTGATTTTCCGTTGCCAAACCCAGCCTGAACTCTGATCACTCTCTGCCTGCTGTTTATGCTGACTGATCCTCTGTGTATGACCTGGCTTGCATGACTAATTCCTCATGGCAACAACAGTAAACAGCAACAGAATGAATTCTGTAAAATGTCTGACAGGTCGTTTACCAAAGGCCCTATGGAGAAAAATTGGTAAATACCTAGGTATATACACTCACCGCGCTACTAAAACACTAAAGCAGCCAACATAACTAAGTGATCAATTTAGCAAAACACAATATAAACAAAGAAAATATGTAGCGCTTAACCATATATAGAATAAAAGAAAACAAGTGATATAAAGTCCACAGGGGTCAATACAGTGACTTGAGTGAGAGTGATCCACCACCATAGGATAAGTTGAAGAGGCTTACCAGATGAATAGTGACCACATTAGGTATACACCTATTGGTCAACTATAGCTTAAGGTTAGACGCTGTTCTCAAAAGGACTCAGAAGGGGTGAATAACAAAGGTGACCGATCGTTTGAAGAATCAGACTTAAGGTTTTCCCTCTTCTTCACAATGCATTCAGCCAGAGACATGACTCGGAAAGTCCAATGGCAAAGAAAAATAGAGCAGACATAGCGTAACTCTGATAAAAAAGTTTTACTTGAATAAACAAAAAATAGTACACTCACATTTGATATGAACAATCATGGGCGCATAAAATGTACAGGCAGTAGGGTCAATCGCTTCCCGACGCGTTTCGTTTCACAAACATCTTCATGGGGATTGTCCTACTGCATAGAGAGACCCCTAGATATATACTAAGCCCCCCCAGATAATTGGCAATGAAGTAAATTGTACAGAGTGTTTCACTACTTGGTACTTCCGGGTGGGGGTAAGATGGCCGCCACGGCGTGCGTTCCAAGCCTCGCTTTGGTATAATGATAACAAAAAGCACATCAGGGCATATAAAACAGACCATCGCTACTAAATATTCCGGAATAAGACATATAAATAAAACTCACAATGATGTGAGTCGATATAAGGCCCATTCATGTAAAAATTTATAATGTATGTACCGCTGTGCGCTCCAAGCCTCGCCTCACACACAGCAGCGCGGCAGAGGGGCGCACAGGACGCAGGTGCGAACCAACCACCCAATCATATGGTGCGTCGGACGTCATCCAGTCACACGGCACGTCGCGCATCACTGGTTTAAGGACCGCGATGCATTCCACTCCTCGTTGTCAAACGAGGAAACGGAACGTGCCGCGCGATGACGTCACGCGTCACTGGTTAGAAGACCGCGATGCGCTCCACGCCTCGTAATCAAACGGGGAAACGGAACATGCTGTCGGGTCGCACGATGACGCTGCACCAACGAGAGGGAGGGAGGGTACAAATATTCATAACGTTTACCAAAGGCCCAGTGGGCAGACAGATTGGATGGAAGCTAGAGATGAAATAGTGGGGGAGATGGCTTAAACCAAGTGGATGCAAGCTGAGGAGGACATAGTGGGGAAGATGTAACAGACAGGGTAGAGGAGATGAAGTGGACAGAGTCAAGGAGATGGATCAGATATGACACTTTAAGGAGGACAATTTCTTTAAAAAAAGACACCCACATACAAAAGTTAGTCAGATAAGGAGAAGAGTGAGCCATGGAATGCATGTGATGTTTTTTATTGACGTTCTTAAGATTTTTCTAACCTTTTGTTCTTTGTTTTGCTAAAAGCGTGTTTTGAAAATTTAACTGTTGGTGCAAATAAGTAGTCGTGCAGGGATAGTACTGAATAGTGTTGCTCACAAATATTCACATTGCGAATATTCGCTACGAATATTGCATATTCGAGTATTCGCGAATAACTCGAATAGCGCGGTGAATATTCGCTATTTCGAATATTCGTATTTTTCAAATTTCGCAATCAATTTCGCAATCAATTTCGCATTCGCACTAGCGAAATTTCGCATTTTTTTTTTTATAAAGTATAGCGAATATTCGTGATATTTTATCCAAAAAAATAGCGAAATTTCGCAATCATTTTCGCATATGCAAAATTTTTCAAATTTCGCAATCAATTTCGCATTCGCGCTAGCGAAATTTCGCATCTCCAAAAAAAATAACGAAATTTCGCATTGGCGAAATCTCGCATTGGCGAAATCTCGCATTGGCGAAATTTCGCTATTTTTTTTTTTTTTATAAAATATCACGAATATTCGATATTAACGAATATTCACGAATATTCTTTGAAATATTCGCGAAATATCGCGAAATCGAATATGGCGTATTCCGCTCATCACTAGTACTGAATTGTTTTGTTGCAAGTGCACTATTACAGCTTCAATCACCTTAAACTTAGAGGCATGAAAATCACAACTTCCTGTTTTGTGGATGGCCTTGCATCTGTGTGAAAATAGCTTTTTGCATCTGTGTGAAAATAGCTTTTTTAAATAAATCTTTTCTTCCCTTTGTACTAAATGAAACTACAAGATCACAAGAAAACCACATCTAGATACAAATCATGTAAAAGCAATATAGCTAAACACCATCACTAAGCAAATTAGAAAGAGAACAGAGACAACAAGGGGAAAGGAGGGGTTTAAAACTTCTAAAGGAATCCCTCGCTTACACATCATGCTAAACTTGGGAATAAGTAGCCATACATCCATAACTCAAGGTGCTCTCTTCTAAAAATAGACAAAGATATTCTGACAGTTTTGAAGAAAAATAATAATATCTGTAACCTAAAGCCATAAAGAAACATGGAAAGGCAAGAATCTTGTTCATTCAACTGTTTAGCTGCCACTGAAGGCATATGGCTGAACAGAACTACTTCCAGGTGGCCAAGTCAGCATGCCTTACATTGGCTGCATTCATCCTGCTATACAGTGAGCATATTGCTGATAAAGCTATTCATTAACCACTTGCCTACTGTGCACCTACACCCCCTTCCTGCCCAGACAAAATGTTAGCTTCCGGCACTGCGTCGCTTTAACTGACAATTGCGCGGGCTTGCGATGTGGTTTCCAAACAAAATTGGTGTCCTTTTTTTTATTTTTCCCACAAATAGAGCTTTCTATTGGTGCTTTTTGATCGCCCGTGCGGTTTTTATTTTTTAGGCTTTAAACAAAAAAAGAGCGACAATTTTGAAAAAAGACACAAAATGTTTTGCTTTTTGCTACAAAATAGGGGACATAATTATGATTTTTTTATTTATTTTTTTACTAGGAATGGCGGCGATCTGCGTTTTTTTTTTCGGGATTGCGACATTATAGCCGACACATCGGACACTTTTGACACATTTTTGGGACCATTCACATTTATACAGTGAACAATGCTATAAATATGCATTGATTACTGTATACGTGTGACTGGCAGGGAAGGGGTTAACCACTAGGGGGCGGGGAAGGGGTTAAATGTGTATCCTAAGGTGTGTTCTTACTGTGGGGGGAGGGGGGGTGACTGGGGGAGGTGACCGATTGTGTCCCTATGTACAAGGGACATAATCGATCTCCTCTCTCCCTGACAGGGACGTGCAGCTCTGTGTTTACACGCAGAGCTGCACGTCCCAGCTCAGTTACACGAAAATCACGGGTGCCCGGCGGCCATCGCGGCCGCCGGGCACGCGCACGGTGTTCTTAGTTACCCGATGGGTGCGCGCGCGCGGCACCGGCGGCGCGCGCACGCCACCTAGTGGCTTGAATTGACATCACGTCATATGACGTGATGTCAGGATAATTCAGTATCCCGCCCGCCGTCATTTCACGGTGGGTGGGTATTAAGTGGTTAAAAAGGTGACCCTGCTGCTACCAATGGTCCAATGCCCGCACTTCATGTGTGTGTGGCGGCAAGCAGACAAGGAGTACAAAGACAAGTGTGTCATGCCTACAGTCAAGCATGGTGGTGGGAGTGTCACGGTTTGGGGCTGCATGAGTGCTGCCGACATTGGGGAGCTACAGTCTATTGAGGGAACCATGAATGTCAACATGTACTGTGACACACTGAAGCAGAGCATTATCCCCTCCCTTCAGAGACTGGGCCGCAGGGCAGTATTCCAACATGATAACGACCCCAAACCACAACCATTGCCTTGCTAAGGAAGCTGAGGGTAAAGGTGATTGACTGGCCAAGCATGTCTCCAGACCTAAACCCTTTTGAGCATCTGTGGGGCATCCTCAAGTGGAAGGTGGAGGAGCGCAAGGTCTCTAACATCCACCAGCTCCATGATGTCATCATGGAGGAGTAGAAGAGGACCCCAGTGGCTTTTGCGCAAAAAATATCGCCTGAAAAGCTCCTGAAAACTGCTTCCCATTAATTTCAATGGATGCTTTCACACAGGGGCGGTGCACTGGCGGGACGGTGGAAAAAGTCCTGGAAGCTGCATCTTTAGAGCATGTTTGAATCACTTAGAAAAGCGCCTCAAAAACGCCCCTCTCAATTAAAATGAATGGGAAGCTCTTCAAAAGCGACTGAAAAGTGCACAAAAATGCTTCAAAAGTGCAGCAAAATGTTTTTTTTCTTAGACAAGCAATCTTAAAAAAAATTACACCGCTGACGCTGCAAAAGCACCACAGAAATTCCAGTTTTATTGGCAGTTTTCAAGCGCCTCAGTGTAAAAGTCTTACTGTGGGGGAGATTTACTAAAACCAGTGCGCACATAATCTGGTGCAGTTGTGCATAGTAACCAATCAGCTTCTTACTTCAGTTTGTTCAATTAAGCTTTAACAATAAAACCTGGAAGCTGATTGGTTACTATGCACAGCTGTACAAGATTCTGTATGCACCAGTTTTGGTAAATCTCCCCCAATGCGTAATTCAGTGTGCTTTAACAAGAAGAAAAGTCCTTCCTGATCTCCAAGGTAATCGGAAAACTCCCTGAATCAACATATTGTAATATAGATTTTACAAATAAACCCCTTCCAATGCAGTCCAGTAAAAAAGACCTTTCCATATGCAGAAGTTATTTTCTTGGTAAACCTTAGCTATTTTAAAGAAGGATAGCTACTCACTAATTTCCACCATGTGGTACTTGGCGTGCCATTCATCTCTCTCTCTCTCTCTCTCTCTCTGCTCTTCACAGTACCTTCACATTGACTATGGACCCAAACTCCAGAGTGTGCAAGCCACTATTGTGCCATCTCTAACACTACAGCACTCTGTTTTCAGGCTATCTAGCAGTGTCACATAGTGTCAACTTTCAATCCCCCATTTTTGCACGTCTTCACAAACTCCTCACCTGGAGCCAGTGGTGTTAAAATGGGGGGCTGCCACACATTAGGGGTTGTCAGCCTGGCGTCCCCCACCCTCCATGAGTGAAGTCGGGCGACAGGCAAAGGCAGCAGCGGTGGCGCTGTGACAACCAGGACAGGGAGAGGTGAGCTATGACAAGGTGCCTGTGTGGACCATACCCAGGTGACTGACACCCAGAGCCGGTCGCCGCTTTCACATTGCGCCACACAGCAGGGGAGAGAGGCAGTGAAAAGAGCTGGAGAGAGGACAGCAACTGCTGGACTTAACTTTTCAAGTTAACCAGCAGGTGATTGGTTGCTAGGTGGCCCTAGCAACCAATCATTAGCATTGTTAATTTGAAAAATTAACTCCAGCAGTTCTGGTCCTCTGGTCTGTGCTGCTGTGTCTCTAGCTCTGCATGCATGCCTCAAGTAAGGTAGAAAGTGTGCAGGGGTCCAGAGCTGGGGGTGGGGGGCAATGTGCAGGGGTCTCGAGCTGGGGGGCACAATGTGCAGGGGTCCTAAGCATGGAGGGGCAATGTGCAGGGGTCCTGAGCTGGGGGGACAATGTGCAGTGGTCCCAAGCTGGGGGGCAATGTGCAGGGTTCCCGAGCTGGGGGGGGGGGGCAATATGCAGGGGTCCTGAGCTGGGGAGTAATGTGCAGGGGTCCTGAGCTGAGGGGTCAGTGTGCAATGTGCATGGGTCCCGAGCTGGGGGGGCAATATGTAATATGCAGGGGTCCAGAGCTGGGACTGGGGGGCAATGTGTAATGTGCAGGGGTCCTGATCTGGAGGGCAATGTGTAATGTGCAGGGGTCCAGAGCTGGGGAGGCTGTGTAATGTACAGGAGTGCAGAGCCGGGGGGATATGTAATATACAGGGGTCCAGAGCTGGGGGATGTGTTATGTACAGGTGTCCAGAGCTGGGGGGATGTGTAATATGCAGGGGTGCAGATCTGGGGGGTGTAATGTCGAGGGTCCAGAGCTGGGGGATGTGTAATATGCAGAGGTCCAGAGCTGGGGGGGCTGTGTAATGTGCAGAGGTCCAGAGCTGAGGGGCTGTGTGTAATGTGCAGGGGTCCAGAGAGAGCTGGAGGGGGATGTGTAATAGACAGGGGTCCAGAGCTGGGGTGAGTGGCAGTGTAATGTGCAGGGGTCCAGAGCTGGGGGGATGTGTAATTTGTAGGGGTTCAAAACTGGGGTGGAGGGCTGTGTAATGTGCAGGGGTTCAAAGCTGTGGGGAGGGCGTGTAGTGTGTAGGGGTTCAGAGCTGCAGGGTGGGAGCTGTGTAATGTGCAGGGATCCAGACCTGTGGGGGGCTGTGTAGTGTAAAAGGGTCAATAGGTGCAGTGGTGGAGAGGGGGTACACAGTAGTGACAACAAGATATTGGGGGGTGCAGAGGTATGCATGGAGCACAGTGGGGTATTTTTACATTTTAAAGTTGGGGGGTGCCAGCTATAGGATCCGCCCCAGATGCCAAATGCTCTAGATACGCCCCCTGCCTGGAGCCACTACTACCAGGCTCTGGTAGGATTTGTAGCATTAATTAAATAGGACTATACCTCATTAAACTACGTGGGCATCTAACCGGCTAAAGCAAAGAATTATTATTCATTGAGCTCTAGATTCGGTTCAGGATCAAAGCTGCGAGAGTCAGAGCTTAGGCTCATAGACCTAATTTTGACTTAAGAGTTTGGCTTTTAAACTCTTTAGCAAATTTATTGAAATATGCCAGCTCAATTTTGAGTACTGTACTATATTTTATAGAACTAAAATGCACAATACAAAAAAAATACAATGGCTATTCATAAATCCAGTCAAACAAAAAGAGAAATACATACATTAGTTGTCAAAAAAGTTTAGCATTTTATTGTTAGTTAAATGTTCCTTTACTTTTAGTGTATTGCTCATGTATACACATTCTCAATTTTGTCTCTGCAAAAAGATTTATATTTGCAACTGGAGCAGTGGACCATAGTTTCTGTCCAGTTAAATCAAATCAGAACAGTAAGCATATCTGTGAGTTTTTTTTTTTTTTGAGTTACTAGAAATTCTGAATCAAATTGCACACTGCTGGACTGAAAGACTGCATTAGCAGCAGCTGCTTTGCTAGAAATGACGGTAGTATTTGTCAGCCTAGAAGAGTCTTGAGGCTGCTTCTGAGAGATAGAAGGAGGCAACTGATAAGAAGAGCATCAGAAGGGCAGTTAATTGCCTCCAGTCTCTCGGTGCCGGGAATATTTAAAATCTATGGGATTAAAGGCAGATTAAAAACTGTGGAAGCAGGGGCCCAATAGCGCTGAAAGATCATAATCAGCAAGGGTAATGGCAGAGAAAAAATGAACGTTGCAAATAAAATGACAGATAGGAAATTCAGATCTGCTTCTAATGCTCAGAGTTCCATCTTGTAAGCACAATTCATCTACGTGTAAATCATTTTTGGCTTCAAGCTTATCAGACAATCGTTGAATTAAAAATGCTCTTTCCTTGGAGGATTAAAGAGGTTGATTGAAGTCACTGTGAAAACTGGTTAATAAGTCTGGAAATGTCAGGAGGGTGCTTTATAAAAACTCAGTGTACTTTTAATATCAGTTCTATAAAACAGGAAGTTTAAAGCTGTTCTATATTGGGAAATGTATTTGAATATACTTTTTTTTTTCTCTATTGGCCTATGTGTGTTATACTGTATTCTACATTTTAAACTTGTTGTGTGTTTGGAAGGTAGACAGATGCAAAATGGCTTTTTGCGTGCCTCAATGGTGTTTAGATTAAAACTGTACCATGCAGTGCATTGTTGGAAATAAACTTATTATCTGTTGATGGTTGAAAACACAAGGGATGAATAATAATATTACATTTTTTGAAGAACTTCTTTAATTGAAAAACACTTTTCCAATTGTAATGCAGAGTAGAATTCTGCTGGAATAAAATCCAGACAATGTATTTCAGCACAGCAAATCCCAGTGGACGAATAAATAAATTATCTTGCTATTAGCCTTCATTCCCATAACTCTGGTGGCTCCCCACTCACAGGGCTTTCGCAAGCCATTATTTGGTTAGGAGCTGGAAAGGGGAGTTAACAAACACGATCCCAGGGGTATTGCTGACAAGTAACAAGGACATGAATTAAGAGTTCTGGAAATAGTACATGCTAAAACTGTCTCTTTTGCTAATAACATTGAACATATTTGGTTAAGTACATGAATTGCTTGCTTTATGTTTATATACATACACACATATATATATATATATATATATATACATATATATATAGGGCCAGATTCAGGTAGATGGGCGAATCTTTATTTTGGAGTAACGTTTGTCATTTACATTACTCCGCCGAAACGTTATGAGCAAGTACTGTTATTCACATAACACTTGCTCCTAAAGTTGCGGCGGCATAGCGAAAATGAGCCAGCGGAATTCAAATTGGGCGTGTAGGGGGCGTGTATTATTTAAACTAGGCGCGATCCCGCGGCGAACGTACTGCGCATGCGTCGACTGTCAGTGCGCATGCTCCAAATTCTGTCAGTGAACGTCAATGACGTCAATCCCCATTCACGGACGTTTTACACAAACGACGCTAAACTTTTTAAATTCGACGCGATGATGACGGCCATACTTAACATAGGATACTCCACCTAGGGGGCATGTTTTTCTTTACGCCGCGTATCGCTTACGGAAACGTCGGAAAGTCACTGCGTCGGGCCCGCGTACGATCATGAATTTCCGTCTCTTGCTGATTTACATATTCTTGGTGTAAATCAGCGGGAACGCCCCGAGCGCCCATTTTAAAATTGCAGTTCCGATACGACGGCGAAATACAATTACGCCGCTCGTATATGAACTCAATCCCGGCGTATCTTGTTTTCTGACTACAGAAAACAGATAAGCCGGCTCAAAGTGTGAGTTATGCTGGCGAATCACTGATACTCCAGCGTAACTCTACCTGAATCTGGCCCATAGTGGAAAAAATGTGTAGCGCTAGTGATGATGAAATTTCAATGAAAAAATTATATAAAAATAAATGAATAAACAGAATTAATTGTGCAACACCACGTGTGAAGTGATAATATGAACACTAATTAAAGTCCATAAACATTCAGAGATTGAATATAAATGATAATAGAATCTGGACAATGTCAGAAAAGTAAAAGTGAATAGAACCATTCCTAGAGGAAAAAGTTCATAAATAAAAAAATCCAGTGACTGAATGATTTAGGCAAAATCCAACGGTGATTTGAAAATACCACCACTTATGACAGGGGGCTTACCGAAAAGATTGGACCCAGAAGGGCATATACCCGCTAGGCCAATCATGCTTGTAAATACGATACACTATATGGGTATACCACAGATGTCACAAGGTCAGGAATCTTTGAGGAGACCTCAGGCACGAAAAAATCCAGGAAATCACACCAGGTGATGGTTTACAGCAAATCCCAGAAACGCCACATCAGATATCCCAATGAAAAATAAGAAATTAGGGAGCTGTGGTGGCTCAACGCGATTGGCACTGCGCTGACAAGCTATTCACCTCTACAGCCAAGGGTTCGGATCCCGATCTCGGCTACATGTGAATTGAGTTTGGTGGTCTCAGCCCAGCTCCCGGTGGGTGTGCTATGCAAGGTACGCCTGTGCTTAGTACGCCAACCCCCCCACAAAAAAACACCACACTTGCACGCACACGAAATTGGTTTAAAAACACACGCACTTTGGCCATGCGGTCTCCTAAAATAAAGAGAGGCGAAGGACCTACGGGGCTGGCTGGGTGGGCTAGGCCCCCTCACTCCCTCATAGGGGGAGTCCCTCTGCCCCATTGGGGTCCCGCTGGGCCCCATTTGGGCTCCCAAGAGGAGCAGGTAGGGTGGGGTGAGTGGGAGGCCCCCCCTCACACCCGCCATTGCCACCAGGGGCATGGAGAAGGATGGCGATTGCCTCCGGGGGGAGGGTCTGCCTACTCCCAACTCCTGCAGTCCGGCTCCTCTCTCTCGAGTTCACGCACAAAAATACACACTTAGAAAAAAAATAAAAAATAAGAAATTGGAGTGCACATAGCGTAATTCCGTATGAATAACATAAAATGTATTAAAAGAAAAAAACTCACATATTGCAGTGGTAACACAAGCTCATAAAATCAGGGTAGCAATGACAACAGCAGTCCTTCCCGACATGTTTCGTTGCAATAGAACATGATTGGCCTATCACAGCGCGAAAAAAAAAATGGAGAGCCATAATTGGACAAAGCCAGGGTGGCTTTGGCCAATTATGGCTCAGGGGGTTTAGTACACGCCCCACACTATGCAAGGCGGCCTCGTGTAGTGTGTTGCGGGTTTGTTAAAGAGATCAGTCCTATAGAGAGAGATAGAGAGAGAGAGACAGTGTCTTTATTACTAGATAGATAGAAAGATAGATAGAGCAGGCAGGCTAGTCAGTTTAGTTAAATTTACAGTGTGTAGAGGATATATATACATCCCAGGAGTTGTACATATATTTATACACTGTATAGCTTGGCTAGATCAGTTCTTCCTAATTTACTGGCAGGCAGGTGATTGTGCTATTTAACTGCTTGCCGACCGCCCGCAGTCATATTACTGCGGGACGGTGGCACTGTCTCGCGGGAGCACGTAGCTCTACGTCCTCTCTATTTTGGCCACTAGGGGGCACCCGCGATTGCTCGTTACAGAGCGGGGAACGGGAGGTATGTGTGTAAACACATACCTCTCATTCCTGTCAGCGGGGGAAACGCTGATTTTCTGTTCATACAATGTATGAACAGAAGATCAGTGATTTCCCCTAGTGAGGCCACCCCCCCCATACAGTTAGAACACAAATAGGAACACACTTAACCCCTTCCCTGCCCCCTAGTGTTAACCCCTTCACTGCCAATGGCATTTTTATAGTAATCCAATGCATTTTTATAGCATTGATCGCTATAAAAATGCCAATGGTCCCAAAAATGTGTCAACAGTGTCCGATGTGTCCGCCATAATATCGCAGAAAAAAAACGCTGATCGCCACCATTACTAGTAAAAAAAAAATATTAATAAAAATGCCATAAAACTACCCCCTTTTTTGTAAACGCTATAAATTTTGCGCTAACCAATCAATAAATAATAATAAATAAATTGCGATTTTTTTTTTAATGAAAAATATGTAGAATAATACGTATCAGCCTAAACTGAGGAAAAAAAATGTTTTTTTATATCTTTTTTGGGGATATTTATTATAGCAAAATGTAAAAAATATTGCAGTTTTTTCAAAATAGTCGCTCTATTTTTGTTTATAGCGCAAAAAATAAAAACCGCAGAGATGATCAAATACCACCAAAAGAAATCTCTATTTGTGGGAAAAAAAGGACGCCAATTTTGTTTGGGAGCCACGTCGCACGACCACGCAATTGTCAGTTAAAGCGACGCAGTGCCGAATCACAAAAAGTGCTCTGGTCTTTGGACAGCAATATGGTCCGGGGCTAAAGTGGTTAAAGACGTTATCACAGGTATAGACACCCAGCAGGTACAATATTTAAAGGAATTTTTCATTTTTTCGGAAGGCGTGACATGCCTTAGCAGCCCGTCAATCAACTCCTCTTGGCTTAGGAACGCCCATTCCCCACAAGATTCCCCGCTCAGAGCCGGATAACAACGGCTCATAAAACGATAAGTACAAAAAAAAAACAGCATACTTCAGATGTTAGCAGTATGCTGGATCTAATGTCAGAAAGTTGATTTTTGGGTGAACCTCCGCTTTAATAATAGAAACATAGCAAAAAGTGTAATTTACAATATTTATTCCTGAGGAAGGGTCCATAAACATCTTGGGCCAGATTCTGAAAAGAGATACGACGGTGTATCGCAGGAAACACCTAAGCAAGGGTAATCTTTATCATTAATAGCCTCCTTTGTTTGGAAAACTATATAAACTATATAAGGTCTATAAAGAAAGGGTAAGAGGGTTGCATGCTGCCCCTGCAAAAAAAAATACTCTTAGTACAAGGTTTCTTTAAATAAGGCCATCATTTTAGACCTAGTGGACACAAGAGAGGAGTGGGAATCCTCCTATCCCCACAGAGCACCTTCCAGGTTCTTCACTCTCCTCCCTCTCTGTCCCTCTTTTTATTTGAAGCTCACTGTATGGGTCTATTTTCTTAAATGTCCTTAAGAATTGCTGTGATCTAATGACCCCATGTACCAGTATCAACTTTCTCTGATGACTTCTCTGCTTGGCTACCCTACATTCTCTTTTCTGAAATTCCCACAATCATTCTTGGGGACTTCAACATTAGGGATGAGCAGGACACCCCCCCCCCCGGTTTGGTTCGCACCAGAACTTGCGAACAGACAAAAAATGTGTGAGAACATGTGAACACCGTTAAAGTCTATGGGACACGAATGAGAAAAACCAAAAGTGCTAATATTAAAGGCTTATATACAAGTTATTAGAAAAAAAGGGGGGAAAATTAGGCTCCAAGGGCTTATATGCAGTTAGAAACATTGTAAACTCGTAAAGAAAAAAGGTTTGTGTAAATTAATTTATTAATAAATATCAAAAGTATCAAAAAAATATTGTACAGGATGAAGGAAAATGGATCCAATACATACAAGGACAACTCCTCAAATGGTGATAGGACAGTGCATGCATCCTTGATCAGTAGCCACTGGCAGACTGAAAACCATCCTTTGAAGACTGCTGCGTGTTATTCTCAACATCCATGCTGACACAATCCTCCTCCTCTTCTTCCAGTGTGTGCAGTCGCTGCAGCATTTCCAATGTTGAGTTTCACCTGGTGGGTATGTCACAAATGAGGCTGTTGATGGGCAGGTTGCACTCCCTTTGAATGTCAGCCAGCCGAGCACTGGCATTTATCATAGACTTTTCTGGCCTGCCTCATGAGATCTTGCAAGCCTGGGTACCTGGTGAAGAAACGCTACACAACCAAATTCAGAACGTGTGCCAAACATGGAACATGGGTCAAGTGTCCCTGTCAGAGTGTACTGACCACCAGAAAATCTGACAACAAACCATTGTCCATCAAAAATTTGACGGGTTAACATGACCAAATCCCAAGCATTAAATATTTCCTTACAACCTACAGTGGTCGAACAATTGAAACCCTCTTTCGAATTTAATAGACTGGTTCCTAAATCCGATATTTAGGAATAAATCTAACCCCCAAGTTTGAACAACTATACCAGGCAAACTTTCCACTCCACTCTGTCAAGATGACATTACTCCCCAGACTCTGCTACCTGTTTAGGTCCCTCCCAATAGCAATATGGAGAGATCACCTCAAGTCATTCCAGGGGAAAGTAATTAAGTTCATCTGGGGTGGGAAAGGATACATACAGTATTAGCCCAATGTATTCTTTATAGCCCCAAAACA
Organism: Rana kukunoris; assembly: GCA_029574335.1. Taxonomy (NCBI): domain Eukaryota; kingdom Metazoa; phylum Chordata; class Amphibia; order Anura; family Ranidae; genus Rana; species Rana kukunoris. The sequence goes on from CM056051.1 coordinate 130,104,383, forward strand.
CGAGGGGGACTAGGACTCCCACATTTGTTACTTCCAAGTGGCTAGGCTGGCCCAACTATCGACAGTCTACTTGAAATATGAGAAACCCGATTGGATTAATATAGAGAGACAGGCGGTCCCAAGAAAAACACTAGACTACCTATTATGGTGTCCCCGAAAATCCAGACCCCCAATAATGTCACCTACACTGTCCCACTCCATCAGAGTATGGGATGACCTGAAACACCTCCCTTCTTTAACATCTGACACTCAACCTTTAGCTCACATCTTCCACAACACTCAATTTAGTCCGGGCATGGACATCAAATCGTTTCAATGGTGGCTGGACAAAGGTATGTGCCAAATTGGGCACTATTTCTCAATCTTGGGCCTGTTATGACTGAAAAAATGCGTGGAGAAATTGGAACTGCCGGACTGTGAGAAGTTCCGGCACTCCCAGATTTTCCACTTCCTATCCTCTATTTAGAAAAACAAACCCAATCCCCCAGAATTCACTCACTATGAGCGATGGTGTGGCCAAGCAACGGAGTAAAAAGGAGCATATCCATAATATACATGTCATTATCGGAACCCACATCCAAATTCTCTTACATGGAGGAGTGGGAAAGAGACTTGCAGGTAACCTGGGACCTGGAGGATTGGCATACAGCGGGAACGAGAGCTTTCAAAGGTATTTTGATTATTTCCCTTATAGAAACAAATCTGAAAGTATTAATGAGATGGTATCTGGTCCCCACTCAGGGCTGATCCGCCCTATAGGCTCACTATGCAAGCTGCTTAGGGCCCCGCAAAGCTGCGCGGAGGGCCCCCCAAATTAATGTAAAGTAATGAAATTTGTAATGTAATGAAATGTAATTTCCGACAGCAGAAAACCCCCCCGCTTCTCAACTTTAATCTTTAATGTGACATGTCACTGTCGGCAGTGCCCCCCCCCCCCCCCCCCGCTTTTCAACATTATATGTCATTCTCGGCAGCCCCCCAGCTTCTCAACTTTAATGTGACATGTCATTTTGCTTAGGGCCCCAAGGATGTCAGGATCGGCACTATCCCCACTAGACTAGCGGTGCCCAGGGTTGTATGCTTCATATATGGTGGGATTGTCTGAGAATCAGAGGATTCTGGAATACATTTTTCAAACTCATGCAGAGGGTTTCAGGCATCCCTGTAGCGAAATCCCCCCAAATAGCACTGCTTCATGCCCACATCCCCAAGGTTCCTAAACACACTCAAAAATTGATATATTTTATGCTCCTGGGGGCAAAAATTAGCTAGAGCCTGGAAACAAACTTCAGTCTCTCTCTCGGTGGCCAAGAGAAAGATTTTGTGGATCATGTCCCAAGAGAAAATGGTCAACTCAATATTGAACACCTATAAACTATTTGAAGCAATATGGGAACCCTGGGCTAAATATATAGGAATCTCCCCCATTCCTGGAGTCCCAGCGACTTAAACAAGCTCTCAAAGTCTAATACTGGCAATACCCTCTTTTTCCCCCTCTATCTTCTACTTTCTTCTTCTCCTACTTTGTTCTGGTTTTATGTTACAATGTTTGATAACAAAAAGTTTACACTCTAACCGCCTGAGTTAGGCGAGGTTGCTCCTTCAACAGTATCACTATTGCAGGAGCTCATACGCAGTTGAGATAATATCTTTAGGAAACTCCCCGCTCAGCCAAGCCAATAGAGTTCGGATACATGCCTCTCACCTTAGGACTCTCACGCAGCTCTGGAAGCTACTGTTATTGCGTAGCTGCGAGACCAGTTCTGACCCTAACTGCACAATTCTTGTAGCTAACGAACCATTCAGTCCCTGACACAGTGTGTACCCATATGGGGTGTCGAGACTGATGCCACGTACACACGATCACTTTTTGTGATGAAAAAAAACGACGTTTTATGTGACAAAACAAAACGATGTTTTTCAAACTTCATTTTCCAAAACAACGTTGCATACACACCATCGTTTTTCCAAAATGCTCTAGCAAAGCGTGGTGACGTACACCACGTTCGACGGCACTCTGTTCCATTGAAGCTCCGTCTCATAACTTGCTTCTGAGCATGCGCGGGTTTAAAAACATAATTTTCAATGTCGTTTTGCCCACACATGATCACTTTTTATGACACAAAAAATTACATTTTGAAAAACGACACAACAAATTCAAGCATGTTCGAATTTTTTTTTTGGTCGTTTTTTTGAAGACATAAAACGACGTTTTGCCCACACATGATCATTTTAAATGACGTTTTTGAAAACGTCTATTTTGTTCATCACAAAAAGTGATCGTGTGTACGCGGCATGATAGTCGAACTAAGTGCACTTACAGTGCGGAAAATAAGTATTTGAACACCCTGCTATTTTGCAAGTTCTCCCACTTGAAAATCATGGAGGGGTCTGAAATTGTCATCGTAGGTGCATGTCCACTGTGAGAGACATAATCAAAAAAAAAAAAATCCAGAAATCACAATGTATGATTTTTTTTAACTATTTATTTGTATGATACAGCTGCAAATAAGTATTTGAACACCTGAGAAAATCAATGTTAATATTTGGTACAGTAGCCTTTGTTTGCAATTACAAAGGTCAAATGTTTCTTGTAGTTTTTCACCAGGTTTGCACACACTGGAGGAGGGATTTTGGCCCACTCCTCCACACAGATCTTCTCTAGATCAGTCAGGTTTCTGGGCTGTCGCTGAGAAACACGGAGTTTGAGCTCCCTCCAAAGATTCTCTATTGGGTTTAGGTCTGGAGACTGGCTAGGCCACGCCAGAACCTTGATATGCTTCTTACAGAGCCACTCCTTGGTTATCCTGGCTGTGTGCTTCGGGTCATTGTCATGTTGGAAGACCCAGCCTCGACCCATCTTCAAAGCTCTAACTGAGGGAAGGAGGTTGTTGCCCAAAATCTTGCAATACATGGCCCCGGTCATCCTCTCCTTAATACAGTGCAGTCGCCCTGTCCCATGTGCAGAAAAACACCCCCAAAGCATGATGCTATCACCCCCATGCTTCACAGTAGGGATGGTGTTCTTGGGATGGTACTCATCATTCTTCTTCCTCCAAACACGGTTAGTGGAATTATGACCAAAAAGTTCTATTTTGGTCTCATCTGACCACATGACTTTCTCCCATGACTCCTCTGGATCATCCAAATGGTCATTGGCAAACTTAAGACGGGCCTTGACATGTGCTGGTTTAAGCAGGGGAACCTTCCGTGCCATGCATGATTTCAAACCATGACGTCTTAGTGTATTACCAACAGTAACCTTGGAAACGGTGGTCCCAGCTCTTTTCAGGTCATTGACCAGCTCCTCCCGTGTAGTCCTGGGCTGATTTCTCACCTTTCTTAGGATCATTGAGACCCCACAAGGTGAGATTTTGCATGGAGCCCCAGTCCGAGGGAGATTGACAGTCATGTTTAGCTTCTTCCATTTTCTAATGATTGCTCCAACAGTGGACCTTTTTTTCACCAAGCTGCTTGGCAATTTCCCCGTAGCCCTTTCCAGCCTTGTGGAGGTGTACAATTTTGTCTCTAGTGTCTTTGGACAGCTCTTTGGTCTTGGCCATGTTAGTAGTTGGATTCTTACTGATTGTATGGGGTGGACAGGTGTCTTTATGCAGCTAATGACCTCAAACAGGTGCATCTAATTTAGGATAATAAATGGAGTGGAGGTGGACATTTTAAAGGCAGACAAACAGGTCTTTGAGGGTCAGAATTCTAGCTGATAGACAGGTGTTCAAATACTTCTTTGCAGCTGTATCATACAAATAAATAGTTAAAAATTCATAAATTGTGATTTCTGGAATTTTTTTTTTTATTATGTCTCTCACAGTGGACATGCACCTACGATAACAATTTCAGACCCCTCCATGATTTCCAAGTGGGAGAACTTGCAAAATAGCAGGGTGTTCAAATACTTATTTTCTGCACTGTATATGGTATACCCCCATTTACATTACCCTTGGGAAAAATTTACGTGGGGTATCCTAATTACTACCGAGTGACATTTGTACTCTCATTTGACTATTCTTGTTTATATTATGCTTTGCCCGAGGGTGAACTGGTGGCGTTAAGATGTATTGTACTGCTTTTCAATAAAAAAAATAAAAAAAAGGAGCATTCTAACGGTCAGCCTGTCAACAGACAATCCACTGCCAACAATCGGATCATGTGTACAAGGCTTAAGTTTCACAAAGACTTCAACCAATATACAGTAAAGAATGAAGGGCTAGTGCTGCACTGTGTGGGGTGGGGGGGGGGGGGGGTAACGTGCAGAGGAAGTGTGGCAACTCTAAATATATGAAAAAAATGTGATCATAGGTAACAATAGTAGAAAATGGCAGTGGTAAATTCTAACAGGTAGATAGCATCAAAATAAACGTGCTACAGTGCAGCCAAAGCTAGCTGCCAAAATGTGAAGTAATAAACAATTGTCAGTGCAAATAGTAACAAAAGTACTGATACACAATGGGGTGTACAGCGTGCCAGGTACAATACACAGTGGTGATTTAAATTAAATGTCTACTTTTGTTACTATTTGCACTGCCAATTGTTTATTACTTCACATTTTGGCAGCTAGCTTTGGCTGCACCGTAGCACATGTATTTTGATGCTATCTACCTGTTAGAATTTACCACTGCCATTTTCTACTATTGTTACCTATGATTAGTGTTGCTCACGAATATTCGCATTGCGAATATTCGCTACGAATATTGCATATTCGAGTATTCGCGAATAACGCGAATATCGCGGCGAATATTCGCTATTTCGAATATTCGAATGTTTTAAAAATTTTTTTAGAACAGATCACATCCTAGAGATCCCCATCGACGTCTAAAAGCATTGCTGGTATGATTAGAGACCTTGGGCCGAGTAGCTGCAGCGCTCATTTTATATTGCCGAAAAATCGCAATGCGATTATTCCGTAATAGCGATATCGCGCGATTATTTTATATTGTAATATATCACGAATATTCTGAGCCAATCAGAGTGCTCCATTTCGCATTTCTCGAAATTTCGCAATTATTGTATATTGTAATATATCACGAATATTCTGAGCCAATCAGAGTGCTCCTTCCGCATTTGCCGAATATTCGCAATTTTTGTGTATTGTAATATATCACGAATATTCTGAGCCAATCAGAGTGCTCCTTCCGCATTTCTCGAATATTCGCAATTATTGTGTATTGTAATATATCACGAATATTCTGAGCCAATCAGAGTGCTCCTTCCGCATTTCTCGAATATTCGCAATTATTGTGTATTGTAATATATCACGAATATTCTGAGCCAATCACAGTGCTCCTTCCGCATTTCTCGAATATTCGCAATTATTTTGTATTGTAATATATCACGAATATTCTGAGCCAATCAGAGTGCTCCATTCCGCATTTCTCGAATATTCGCAATTATTTTATATTGTAATATATCACGAATATTCTGAGCCAATCAGAGTGCTCCATTCCGCATTTCTTGAATATTCGCAATTCGCAATTCGCAATTCGCAATTCGCAATTCGCAAAAATTCGCGAAAAATTCGCAATCATTTAATTTCCAAAAAATATCACGAATATTCGTATTTAGCGAATATATGTCGAATATTCGACTATATATTCGAGATATATCGCGAATTCGAATATGGCATATTCTGCTCAACACTACCTATGATCACATTTTTTTCATATATTTAGAGTTGCCACACTTCCTCTGCACGTTACCCCCCCCCCCCCCCCACAGCGCAGCACTACCCCTTCATTCTTTATTGTTCCTGGCGTGAGACACCATTCAGTGCAGCAGCTGTACCTCTTTTCTCTCCCCCTCCTCCACTCTAGTGGTAAGCGCGGTAATACTCACCCCACCAACCAATATACAGTACCTTAAAAAGTATTCATACCCCTTGAAATTTTCCAAATGTTGTCATGCTACAACCGTAAATGTATTTTATTGGGATTTTATGTGATAGATCAACAGAAAGTGGCACATAATTGTGAAGTGGAAGGAAAATGATAAATAGTTTTCAATTTTTTTTACAAATAAATATCTGAAAAGTGTGGTGTGCATTTGTATTCAACCCTCCTGAGTCAATACTTTGTACAACCAACTTTCGCTGCAATTACAGCTGCAAGTCTTTTTGGGGATGTCTCTACCAGTGTTGCACATCTAGAGAGGGAATTTTGTGCCCATTCTTCTTTGCAAATTAGCTCAAGCTCTGCCAGATTGGATAGAGAGCATCTTTGAACAGCAATTTTCAAGTCTTGCTACAGATTCCCAATTGGATTTAAGTCTGGAGTTTGACTGGACAATTCTAATGCCGTGTACACACGATCACTTTATGTGATGAAAAAAACGACGTTTTGTGTGATGAAACAAAACAACGTTTTTCAAAGTTCATTTTCCAAAATGCTCTAGCAAAGCGTGGTGACGTACACCACATTCGACGACACTCTGTTCCATTGAAGCTCCATCTCATAACTTGCTTCTAAGCATGTGCAGGTTAAAAAATGTTTTTTTTGCCCACACACGATCACTTTTTATGACACAAAAAATGACATTTTGAAAAACGAGCATGTTCGAATTTTTTTTTGGTTGTTTTTTTGAAGACATAAAACAACGTTTTGCCCACACACGATCATTTTAAATGAAGTTTTTTCAAAGTGATCGTGTGTACGCGGCATAACACATGGATCTGCTTTGATCTAAGCCTTTCTATTGTAGCTCTGGCTGTATGTTTAGAGTCCTTGTCCTGCTGGAAGGTGAACATCTGCCCCAATCTCAAGTCTTTTGCAACTTGTTTACTACTTTAAAAGTTCTCCAGGAACATGAAATCCAGTACAACTCGGGTTTTCCAGCCTGTTTGATTGGCAGAAAGGACGGCAGAACGGCAAGATTGCGGTTTATGGAAGAGATACCAGAATTTTGCCAAAAATTGGATATCCCTAAACCAAATTACTTATTAATGAAAATTTCGGTGTGTGTGTGTGTGGGGGGGGGGGGGGGGGGGGTTGGGAGGGATGGACCGAGATCGGAGGAGAATACTGTCCTTTTTTGGAGGTGGTCTTTTTTTTCTCTCCTCTCGCTCTTGATCCCTCCCCCTCCCCCCCTGGGCCTCGTGGCTGTGCGGGGGGAGGGGGCGTGTGGGTACGGTGTGGAGGGTATATAGGGGATTAATGAAGTAAACAAAGACATATAGTGAATGGAGGGGGAAAGGGGATCAGGACTCGTGGATTGTTCTGGCACTACTGCCCTAGCAATAGGGGAGAGGAGGCTGATTGTGCTAAACAAAACTCCACCTCAGTATAAGGAGTATAGAGTGCCAAGGAGGGCCTCAAAAGAGCAAACTCCATACTGAGACCACAGGGTCAAAGCACAAACAGGGGAGGGGGTGGGGGGAGCAGGGGGTAGGGAGAGGGGAGGGAAGGGGGGAGTAGTTAGAAAGCAATTAGGATCTGTACACCTTAGAACTAGGGAAAAAAGGAAAAGGAAAAAAAAAACATCTCTCAGAAAGGGATAGGAAGGTAGAGGAAAGGAGGGAGAAAAAAAAAAGAAGGAAATAGATGACTAACGTAAAATTTTATTACATATAATGTTAGAGGTCTTAACTTCCCAGAAAAAAGACACATGGTATTAAAAGAGATAGAAAGGTACTCTGCAGAAATTGTTTTTTTTTACAGGAAACACATATTGCATTAGACTCCAAGGTAAGGCTCTATTCTCAGGCAATCCCAACCTGGTACTATGGAGATTCCCCAAACAAAGTAGGGAAAAATATTAGCTTCACAGTGGAAGAGTGGATTGTTGACCCAGAAGGTTGTTACCTGTTCTTGAAAGGGATCCTATATGGTAAAAGATATACACTTGCAAACATATATTGCCCCAACAAAAACCCCCAAAAATATCTAAAGGGAATTAATCTCCATAGGGGCGGGGAAAAAGAAGGCAAGAGAATTAACAATGAAAAACACAATAAAGGAGTTATATCAACTGGAACAAAAACATAAAATATATCAAGACAGGGAAATATATAAAAAAATAGTGATTAATGAGCGGACACTCTCTAGGCACAGCTTGTTCCCCATAGGGGTGCCCGGAGTGGTCTTCCGATCTCCACTGAAGGACTTGTTGCTTTAGGATGTATAATTGAGCTGATATTTGTAGCTTGGTTTTCCCAGGTGTTCTTATGTTCTTTGTGTATTGTAATTTGTCTTGATTATGCCTCTCATCTTTTAATGCTTGTACTTTGAGTTTGTTATTTCCTTTTTTGAAAATATTTTTTTTTTTTTAAAGAAAAAAATAGTGATTAAGAGGGCCCAGCTTGGAGACTTGATGGAACAGGAAACAAGAAAAAAACTTCTGAAATCGCAAAGGTCTTCCAGCCATATTATAGTACATTATATTCTATTAGAAAGAACAAAACTCGACAGCAAGAGGAAAATAGAAGAAGTAAAATATGGGAATATCTGGAGGAAGCTAATTTATCAAAGATCTCCCAGGAGAATGTGAAATTATTAGAGGAACCAATCACTCAGGAGGAAATATATAAAGCTTTTCAGGAAACAGAAGGTGGAAAAAGCCCAGGGCCGGACGGAATACCGATTAAGTACTATAAAAAATGTAAAGAACTTCTGGTCCCAGAGTTATGTAATTACCTAAATAAAATAGGAGAAGAAGAAGATATAAGAAAATAATTTCTCCTTGCCAATATTCCAGTCATCCCAAAAAATGGAAAAGATGGAGCTCTCTGCTCCAACTATCGGCCAATAGCGTTATTAAACGCAGATATAAAAGTATATGCAAAAATATTGGCAATGAGGATAAAAACCTTACTGCCCAACCTGATCAATGTAGCTCAGGCAGGTTTTGTAAAAGGAAGTGAGGGAAGAGATAATAGCATAAGAACCATACTGTTGTTACAAAAAGATTAAGAGAAGAAACCCCCAGCCGTACTCATGTCAATAAATGCCGAAAAAGCATTTGACTGAGTCGACTGGGGGTTTATGATGGATACATATATAGGTCTGGGACCTAGATATATGAAATAGGTAAGTAATTTATACAATCAGCCGACTGCCAGGGATCAATGGGAGTGTGTCGTCTGTGTTTGAGATGACCAACGGAACTAGACAAGGGTGCCCACTCTCCCTCCTCCTATATATAATATCACTGGAAGCATTATTAGCTAAAATACGAAGTAATTCAGACATAGGAGGGGTGAGAGTGGGGGAGGAAGAACATAAGGTGGCTGCCTATGTAGACGACATACACCTATACTTGACCAAACCAAGATTGTCATTACCTAATGTAATAAAATAAATAAAAAAATATGGGGGACTTTCGAATTTCAAAATTAACCCCATAAAAACTGTAATCTTAAACCTGGGACCAGACAAAAAGGAAGAAAAAGCCTTGCAAAAAGAATTTCCATTAACTTAGGAGAAAAAAGCCTTAACATACTTAGGAATCAAGATAACGCCTACAGTAGAAAAACTTTATCAGGCAAATTTTATCCCCTTAATAAATGAAATAAAACAAGATCTGAAAAACCTAGCGAGGAGGCCTGTCTCATGGATAGGAAGGGTCAACGCGTTTAAAATGATGACCCTACCCAAAATAATTTATAAGTTTCAAATGCTCCCCATAAGAATACCACAAAGGGGTCAATTCACAAAGAGAAACGTTATTGGTTTTCTTCAGGTGTTAAATTAGCACTCCTTATTTAACGCTAGCAAACATGGTATTCACGAAAGCTATAATCGTTATTTAACACAGTCGTTATGGTTTTCAACTGACTCTTTATCCAAACGTTATTCTAACTACTCAGACGTTATTATTAAGATTCGGGACGTTAAAATAACTCTTAAGATCGTTAAATAATGCTGGAGAGATGCATTCTGGGAGCAGAAGGGGAGGAGAACAGCTGCATGTGGAAAAGAGCAGATACAGAGAGAGAGAGGGAGACACAAGCAATACACATGGAGATTGAGCACGTGATGTGCAAAACTTCTAGTGTGTGCTTTTCTAAAGCCATGTGTATTTCCTCATACAGAGAATAAATCATGGGAGATGATAATCGGAATTTAGCTATCACCTGGGTTTCAGAAAAGTCATCCAAAATAGTATGTGAACGGAATACAGGTTTATAAATCTGAACAACATTCTAACGTGTTCTTCTTCGCCTCTGGATAATTTTAAGTTCAAATAGAGCACGGTTCTAGCTTGCCCAACACTACACTACACTACAAAAATCGCCAAAAGCTTCCTCTAACAACAAAATATCGCCTGGGAAATGTCATAACGCCACCCTGAGGGAGGTGTTAATTTAACGATTGCTTAACGATTGATAACTGTCAAAAAAATCTTTGTGAATTGCACTTCTGTACATATTTAACGATTTGACTCTTTAAAATAACGATTTGACTCTTTAAAATAACGATTTGAATCTTTAAAATAACGATTTGACTCTTTAATAAGGATCCACACCTTAAAATATCGGTTCTGTGTAGGGAAACGTTATTTGATGATTTTTCAAAGCGTTAAATCGTTTAGTGAATTGAACTAGCTTCAATAACGTGCAAAATCGTTAAAATAACACTCGCAATCTGAAAATAAAGCTTTGTGAATTGACCCCAAAGTCTCTTCAAGATATTGAAAACTATAATTTTGAAATACATTTGGCAGAGGTAAAAGGCTAGAGTAAATTACACACTTCTAAGCTGGAGAAAAAAATGGGGGACTGGCACTCCCAAAAATAAAAGATATTACCATGTGGCAATATTAGCAAGATTAGCATAATGGGCAAACCTACACACTAAAAAGAAATGGGTACAAATGGAAGACACATTAAGTTTGACACAATTACACAAAAAAATTTGGATACCCCCTAAATATAGGACACTAGATATAGGCACACACACTATAACAAAGAATGTATTTAAATCTGGGATACAATACACAGGCGGGAAAAATGGGAATACAACTCTCCCTAATTCCACTAGCCGGCACAAATTTTTTTATACCAGGAAATAGGACACAGATGGGAAAACAACTGGGAGTCATACAGCTTAAGGATATTACAACACAAGGTAAAATAAGACCAAGACAAGAATTAAGAATAGTAGATGGGGATCGACAGTTGAGTGAATGGGAATATTTTCAATTAAAGCACTTTATTAGCACCTTACCACAGCCAATCAGAGATGGCAAAACACTAAATCCAATGGAGAGACTTTGTAGTATAGAAAAACCACTGAAACATGGAATATCGCAAATATACGAAATATTAACAGATCTAGAAACACAGGGAACACAGAAGTGTATAGAAAAATGGGGACAAGATATGGGTAAAAAACTTGAAGAAGCAGATATGATAGGGGCAGTATTTAACTATGCATCTGATATTGGGACAATTGAAGCAAACTACAAGTGCATGGTACGTTGGCATTTGACGACAGAGAGAATAAATAAAATTCATCCAGATAACTCTTCGTTATGCTGGAGGAACTGTAAACAAAAAGAAATGACCATGCATATTTGGTGGGATTCCCCCGAGAATACAAGAGTATTGGGAGGAAGTATTGGGGTACATAGAAGAAATAACTGGGGAAAAGATCCCACAAAACCCCCTGACATGCTTATTTCATGGCACAAATAAAAAGGGAAAAAATAAGGCAGGATGTATGTCCTTAGTGTTTTTTGCTCTCCGCGGAGGATCTGGTCCTACGACCAATGTTTGCTTGTTTTTTACATAAATAATTCTCTAATAAAGCTTTATAAAAACAAAAAAAAAAACCCTGGGTCAATACTTTGTACAACCAACTTTTGCTAAAAAAAACAGCTGCAAGTCTTTTTGGGGATGTCTCTACCAGCGTTGCACATCTAGAGAGGGAATTTTGTGCCCATTCTTCTTTGCAAAATATCTCAAGCTCCGCCAGATTGGATAAAGAGTGTCTGTGAACAGGAATTTTCAAGTCATGCTACATTTTCCCAATTGGATTTAAGTCTGGAGTTTGACTGGACAATTCTAATGCCGTGTACACACCATCACTTTATGTGATGGAAAAAAACAACGTTTTTAAAAACGTCAATTTAACCACTTGACCACCAGCCGCTGTCAAATAACAGCGGCAAGGTGGTTGCTTAACTCTGGGATCACGTTATATAACGTGATCCCAGAATCGCGCTCCCGCGCGCCCCCGCGGGCGGATCGCGGTAAATTGCCGCTGCTAGCGGCCGTTTACCATGTGATCGCTCCATCCAACGACGGCGCGATCACATGTAAACAAACCGGCGTCATTTGATGACGTCGGTTCCTCTCTTCTCTCTCTGTACCGAGCGGTACAGTGTGAGAGGGGGGGTGCGGATGGCAGCAGCAGTGTGGGATGGATCTGTGACTATTGCAGTCACAGATCCATCCATCCCTGCTCAGCCATCCCTGCATTAACCCCTGAAATACTGTGCATTAACCCCTGCAATACTCTTGCTTCCCTGCGCCATACTCTGCAATACCCTCTGCGCCATACTCTGCAATTCCTCCTGCGCCATACTCTGCAATTCCCCCTGCGCCATACTCTGCAATACCCCCTGCGCCATACTCTGCAATACCCCCTGCGCCATACTCTGCAATACCCCCTGCGCCATACTCTGCAATACCCCCTGCGCCATACTCTGCAATACCCCCTGCGCCATACTCTGCAATACCCCCTGCGCCATACTCTGCAATACCCCCTGCGCCATACTCTGCAATACCCCCTGCGCCATACTCTGCAATACCCCTGCACAATACTCTGCAATACCCCCCGCACAATACTCTGCAATACCCCCGGCACAATACTCTGCAATACCCCCGGCACAATACTCTGCAATACCCCCGGCACAATACTCTGCAATACCCCCGGCACAATACTCTGCAATACCCCCCCCCGCACAATACTCTGCAATACCCCCGGCACAATACTCTGCAATACCCCCTGCGTCACAATACTCTGCAATACCCCTGGCAAAATACTTTGCAATACCCCCCGCACAATACTCTGCAATACCCCCCGCACAATACTCTGCAATACCCCCCGCAAAATACTCTGCAATACCCCCCGCAAAATACTCTGCAATACCCCCCGCAAAATACTCTGCAATACCCCCCGCAGAATACCCCCTGCGCAATACTCCCTGCGCAATACTCCCTGCGCAATACTCCCTGCGCAATACTCCCTGCGCAATACTCCCTGCGCAATACTCTGCGATCGTTTTTTTTTCAGGCTTCCCAGCCTAGAGGTGAGATGTGGGGTCTTATTGACCCCATATCTCACTGTAAAGAGGACCTGTCATGCTATATTCCTATTACAAGGGATGTTTACATTCCTTGTAATAGGAATAAAAGTAATCAAAACATTTATTTTTTGGGAAAAAACGTGTCAAACTAAAATAAATAAAGTAAAATGAACAATAAAAAAAAAAAAATTACAGCGCCCCTGTACCCGTGTGCTCATATACAGACGCGACCGCACACGCAAGTCCCGCCCACATATGAAAACGGTGTTCAAACCACACATGTGAGGTATCGCTGCGAACGTTAGAGCGAGAGCAATAATTTTGGCCCTAGACCTCATCTCCAACTAAAAAGATGTAACCAGTAAAAACATTTAAACCGTCGCCTATGGGGATTTTTAAGTAGCGAAGTTTGGCGCCATTCAACAAGCGTGTCCAATATTAAAGGGTGACATGTTGGGTATCTATTTACTCGGCGTAACTTCATCTTTCATATTATGCAAAAACATTGGGCTAACTTTACTGTTTTTGTTTTAAAGCACATAACTGTTTTATTCCAAAAAAAACGTGTTAGAAAAATTGCTGTGCAAATATCATGCACGATAAAAAGTTGCAACGACCGCCATTGTCTTTGCTAAAAAAAAGCATATATAATGTTTTGGTGTTCTATAATTTTCTAGCAAATAAATGATGATTTTTACATGTAGGAGAGAAATGTCAGAATTGGCCTGGGTGCTCCAGAACGCCTGATGGTGCTCCCTGCATGTTGGGCCTCTGTATGTGGCCACGCTGTGTAAAAGTCTCACACATGGGGTATCGCTATACTCGGGAGGAATAGCAGAATGTGTTTTGGGGTGTAATTTGTGGTATGCATATGCTGTGTAGTGTTGCTCACGAATATTCGCATTGCGAATATTCGTTACGAATATTGCATATTCGAGTATTCGCGAATAACTCGAATATCGCGGTGAATATTCGCTATTGTGAATATTCGTATTTTTTCAAATTTATTTTTAAAACAGATCACATCCTAGTGATCTCCACCGACGTCTAAAAGCATTGCTGGTATGATTAGAGACCCTGGGCCGAGTAGCTGAGGCGATCCTTTTATGTTGCCGAATATTCGCAATGCGAATATTCGTATTACGAATATTCGCGAATGCGTTCTCTGCCCTTCTGTGTTTTGTGTATAAAAAAAAAAAGTCATATAAGTTTGTGTAAGTAGAGTTAGTGTTTAGTGCCTATTAGTTTAGTAATCCAGGAAATGATCTCCGTTTTCGCGTGTTGACGGTAGGGAAAATAGGGGTCCCAGGACTATGAAAGTCCCCTTTGAAGGGGTTACTCGGATGACACAGTGGTTAGACCTGCATAGCATGTATGTTCAGGTCTATGCACAGCAAAAGGTAAATCAGTTACCAATCTCCTGCTGGTAGCAGCGCTGGTTCTTGCACCGGACTGGGTCCCATTACCATACACGTTCAAGAACCAGCGCTGCTACCAGCAGGAGATTGGTAACTGATTTACCTTTTGCTGTGCATAGACCTGAACATACATGCTATGCAGGTCTAACCACTGTGTCATCCGAGTAACCCCTTTAAAGGGGACTTCCATAGTCCTGGGACCCCTATTTTCCCTACCTTTTTATGCCCATTGGGGCACATAGGTCTACCCCAAGAATTCTCTTGGCCTAGCTGCAAGGTACCTACCCATTGCCTGCCTTGGATTGTTGGGGACAGTGGAGGATGTGCCGTTAGACCGTCTCCCGATGAAGCGAAACCATTCGCGAAACTAGTAGAGACTAGAGATCGCCTGTCTCATGACTCCAATTTCTTCACCGAGATCCCCCCCTTTCCAATAGAAGGGATTGCACGACCGGTGTCCAGATTGTGGTTAAATGTGTTTCTAAATGTTATGTACTTTTTACTTTGTTTGATGTTTTTATGTGAATAAATCTTTTTTATAATCTACCCTATGTGAATTACTCTGGTTGTTTTCAACCAATTCATACAGTACCGGTATAGTCCTCCCCGCCCACCTTTTTTGTTGGAGCCTCAGGGTTTGTGGGGAATCCCTGAGTCCCCTAAATTTATATTACAGAAAACGTTGTTTTTTTCCATCGCATAAAGTGATCGTGTGATAGCGGCATAACACATAGATCTGCTTTGATCTAAGCCTTTCCATTGTAGCTCTGGCTGTATGTTTAGAGTCCTTGTCCTGCTGGAAGGTGAACCTCTGCCCCAGTCTCAAGTCTTTTGCGACTTGTTTACTTCTAAGATTGCCCTGTATTTGGATCCATCCACCTTCCAATCAACTCTGACCAGCTTCCCTGTCCCTGCTGAAGAAAAGCATCCCCACAACTTGACGCTGCCCCCACCATGTTTCACGGGGGGGATGGTGTGTTTGGGGTGATGTGCAGTGTTAGTTTTCTGCCACTACTACTGTAGAATTTTGCTTTTAGGCCAAAAAGTTCAATTTTGGTCTCATCTGACCAGAACACCTTCTTCCACATGTTTGCTGTGTCCCCCACATGGCTTCTCGGAAACTGCAAACGGGACATCTTATGACTTTCTTATAACTATGGATTTCTTCTTGCCACTCTTGCATGACTAAGGCCGCGTACACACGATCAGTCCATACGATGAGAACGGTCCTAAGGACCGTTTTCATCGGTTAACTGATGGTCTGATGTGCCTACACACCATCGGTTAAAAAAACGATCGTGTTAGAACGCGGTGACATTTACGTGTTTTAACACAATGACGTGCTGAAAAAAACTAAGTTAAATGCTTCCAAGCATGCGTCGACTTGATTCTGAGCATGCGCGGCCTTTTAACTGATGCTTTTGCATACTAACGATCGGTTTTGACCCAACGGTCAGGCGTCCATCGGTCAAAATTTAAAGCAAGTTCTCTTTTTTTTGGACCGAAGTATAACTGACCGATGGGGCCCACACACGATCGGTTTGGACCAATGAAACAGTCCTTTAGTCCGTTTTCATCGGTTTTGACTGATCATGCGTACGAGGCCTAATAGTTGTGCTGTGGTATAGGGAATAATTCTGTGCTGCCCCACAGGTAAGCACCTAACACAACAAATAGACAAATAGTAAACAAGTGGAACCAAAAAAGTGTAGTGCTAATCAAATGATCTAGTGCACATAATTTTTTATCACTTGACCCTCCCATCTAGATTGTAATCTCTGACGAGCAGGGCTCTCTAATTCTTGCTGTATTGAATGGTATTGTAGCCCTAACATTTTACCTAAACCTAAACTGTTGGTGCTATAAAAATCCTGAATAACAATATTAATAATAATTTTAAGCAAAAAACGAAAGATTGGGAAATCTGGAAAAATATAGTAGACAGAGTAAAGAGTACTCAATTTTGTGGTCCTAATCCCTATTTCCAGGTTCCGTTACCAATTTCTGTGGACCCTCATTCAATACTGTTGACCCCTAAAAAGCTTATTAAGGTTTCTTTAATCTTCAGAAATATGCAGATGCTCATAACAGATCCTGGAAACAAGTATCACTGGGATTAGCAGCCATCATACTCAGTGTTGAAAGCACACATTTTAGCACCATTTACACTATCTGCCCATCTTCCTCTAAAGCCGCATACACACGATCGGTTCAAACCGATATAAACGGACTGAAGTTATTTTTCATCGGTCCAAACCGATCGTGTGTAGGCCACATCGGTCCGTTATCCTTCGGTCCAAAAACAGATGGCTTGCTTTAAAATCGAACCGATGGACGGCTAACCGATAGGTCAAAACTGAACGTTAGTACGCACGAGCATCGGTTAACCACTTGACCACTGGGCACTTAAACCCCCTTCCTAACCAGACCAATTTTCAGCTTTCGGTGCTCTCACAATTTGAATGACAATTACTCAGTCATACAACATTGTACCCATTTGAAATTTTTGTCCTTTTTTTCACACAAATAGAGCTTTCTTTTGGTGGTATTTGATCACTTCTGGGTTTTTTATTTTTTGCGCTATAAAAGAAAAACGACTGAAAGTTCTGTAAAAAAAAAAAAACTACTTGTTTCTGTTATATTGGCAGGTTATTTCTCACACACAGCATATGCATACCACAAATTACACCCCAAAACACATTCTGCTATTCCTCCCGAGTATGGCGATACCCCATGTGTGAAACTTTTACACAGCGTGGCCACATACAGAGGCCCAACATGCAGGGAGCACCTTCAGGCGTTCTGGAACACCCAGGCCAATTCTGACATTCCTCTCCTACATGTACAAATCATCATTTATTTGCTAGAAAATTACATAGAACCCCAAAACATTATATATGCTTTTTTAGCAAAGACCCTAGAGAATACAATGGCGGCCATTACAACTTTTTATCTCGCATGGTATTTTCACAGACATTTTTTGAACGCGTGTTTTTAAAAAAAAAAAACTGTTTTGTGCTTAAAACAAAACAAAACAGTAAAGTTAGCCCAATTTTTTTTCATAATGTGAAAGATGAAGTTACGCCGAGTAAATAGATACCCAACATGTCACACTTCAAAATTGCGCACACTCGTGGAATGGTGCCAAACTTCGCTGCTTAAAAATCCCCATAGGCAGTATTGCAGAGTATCGCGCAAGGTATTGCAGAGTATTGGGGTATTGCAAAGTATCGCGCAGGGTATTGGGGTATTGCAGAGTATTGGGGTATTGCAGAGTATCGCGCGGGGTATTGCAGAGTATTGGGGTATTGCAGAGTATCGCGCGGGGTATTGCAGAGTATCGCTCAGGGTATTGCAGAGTATCGCGCAGGGTATTGCAGAGTATTGGGGTATTGCAGAGTATTGGGGTATTGCAGAGTATCGGGGTATTGCAGAGTAGTGGGGTATTGCTGAGTATTGGGCAGGGTATTGCTGAGTATTGGGGTATTGCTGAGTATTGGGGTATTGCTGAGTACTGGGGTATTGCTGGTTAGTGGGGTATTGCTGAGTACTGGGGTATTGCTGAGTATTGGGGTATTGCTGAGTATTGGGGTATTGCTGATTACAGGGGTATTGCTGAGTACTGGGGTATTGCTGAGTATTGGGGTATTGCTGAGTATTGGGGTATTGCTGATTACTGGGGTATTGCTGAGTACTGGGGTATTGCTGAGTATTGGGGTATTGCCGAGTATTGGGGTATTGCTGATTACTGGGGTATTGCTAAGTACTGGGGTATTGTTGAGTACTGGGGTATTGTTGAGTATTGGGGTATTGCTGAGTACTGGGGTATTGCTGAGTACTGGGGTA
Source organism: Rana kukunoris (assembly GCA_029574335.1). NCBI lineage: Eukaryota > Metazoa > Chordata > Amphibia > Anura > Ranidae > Rana > Rana kukunoris. Next base: position 130,122,907 of record CM056051.1, read on the forward strand.
TTGCTGAGTACTGGGGTATTGCTGATTACTGGGGTATTGCTAAGTACTGGGGTATTGCTGAGTACTGGGGTATTGTTGAGTACTGGGGTATTGTTGAGTATTGGGGTATTGCTGAGTACTGGGGTATTGCTGAGTATTGGGGTATTGCTGATTACTGGGGTATTGCTGAGTACTGGGGTATTGCACAGTATTGGGGTAGCAGGGATGGCTGAGCTGGGATGGATGGATGGATCTGTGACTGCATTTGTCACAGATCCAGCCACAGCCCTGCTGCTGACACCCCGCCCCCCCCCTCTCCTCGCACACTGTACCGAACGGTACAGAGAGGAGAGGGAGGAACCGGCATCATTAAATGATGCGCCGGGTCTTCTAGACCCGGCGAGCATGGACACTCCTAGGGGACGCGCAATCGCGGAAGTGAAGGACGACGTCCCAGGGACGTCGTGTCACAGCAACTCGACCGCGCTGTAGCAGTATTTTTGCTATAGCGCAGTCGGCAAGTGGTTAAAAATCTACGCATGCTCAGAATCAAGTCAACGCATGCTTGGAAGAATTCAACTTCGTTTTTTTCATCCTGTCGTTGTGTTTTACGTCACCACATTCTGACACGATCGGTTCATGAACCGATGGTGTGTAGGCACATCAGTCCATCAGTCAGCTTCATCGGTGAACCGATGAAAACAGTCCGTCGAACCGTTCTCATCGGATGGACCGATCGTGTGTACAGGGCTTAATGCCTGGGAATTGTTAGATATGTCAGTTTTTTTTTATGCTGTCAGTCGCAGTTACTGTAACATCCCTTGCATGCTAATTTAATAACTAGAAGGGCAGGGGGTTTGAAAAATATCATATCACATTCTGTCCTACGTATACTTTATCAGAGTTTTATAAACATTCCCCTAGCTTTAAAAAAGTACTTACAGAGAGGGATCAAACATTATTCTCAGGAGGCATATTATTATATATTCTGGCAAGCATGCACTAAGCCACATGCGCTGTGATGCATTCATTGATATTCAGTAGCAGAATTTATAAAAATCTTAGTGTAACATTTGTGATTGTTAAAGCTAATGAATTTGCAGTAAATGTTTAATATACTGTAAGAGCCTTTTTGGGGAATATGTGGTCAATGTACAATTAATGTAAAACGGAAATGAATGGTGAGTGTCAAATATAGGAGGTTAACGGGGAAAATAGTAATGAAAACACGTATTCACATTTAAGAAAATATGTTGGTTAAAATTTATGATCATTGGGCTGATAGAACAAATGTGCAGAGAATGTGCTTTAGTAATATGGTGGATGATTCGTTGGTGTTTTGCACTCACTGCTTTGTAAATATATTCCTAAATTTTCATCAGCTAAGACAACAAGGTACAGATGCTTCCTTTGGCACAATGGGCCAGATTCTCAGAGGCGTTACGACGGAGTATCTCAGATACCCCGTCGTATCGCCTTTTTTTTTTAGTCGTATCTATGCGTGTGATGCTGTGCATCACTTTTGCATAGATACGCTTCTACATCCGACAAGTGTAATCCAATTACACTTTCGGATCGTAGGTGTAATGACAACTCCGGCCACTAGGTGGCCTTTACGTTGTTTTTTCATTTGCATATGCAAATGAAGTAGTACGCCGATTCTCGATCGCTTTTACGCCGCCCCGTCGTCGCGTACGTCGTTTTCGTTCGCGTAAGGTTACCCCAGCTTCTATGTGGAGTAACCTTACGAGGTCCCGTCGGATGCCGTCGTGTCCCGTCGGATGCCATGTTAAGTATGGCCTCGGGACCGCGTCGTGTTGTGCGTCGTTTACGTCGTTTGCGTACGTCGATTCTCAATGGGGCTGGCGTACGCTGCGATTACGTCGTTTACATTGAGAAAATGTGACGTCCTTTGGAGCATGCGCACTGGGCTTTTTCCCCGGCCGGCGCATGGCGCAGGCGCATGCGCAGTTCGTTCGACGCGGGGGCGCGCTTAATTTAAATACAAGCCGCCCCATTTGAATTGCGCGGGTTTACGCTGCGCGATTTACGCGACGTAAGCGAAACCTACGGAGCAAGTGCTTAGAGAATAAAGCACTTGCTCCAGTACGCAGCGGCGGCGTAGTGTAACTGGCTTATGCTACGCCGCCGAAAATATTGGAGAATCTGGCCCAATGTTGTTTATCACCTCTATGCTAAAACACCTTCCCTTTTCCTTTAGATGTTATAACTGCAAATACATAAGCCAATCTATAAGACGGATACAATCCGCTTCTGCAGATACTTCAAGGTTCCTATTGGTAAACAAACATTAGGATAATTTTACAAAGCTTTTTTTCTTCATGTTCATCTTTATTCATATGCAAGTTGTGCAGTTGCTGTGTAAAGGTAGTCAGCTTATTCTTATTCTTATGACCCGGGCTTCAGTTTTTGACACATGACAATTACCTTGATATGCATGATAAAAACACATATATTTGAACTACTTTAGCACTTTAAAAGCAAATATATCATTAAAAAGTAACCTTAAGGCTGAATTCCACCAGCTTGGATTATCTTGGACTGGCTTGGTCAATGTAAATAAGCATACTCCACCGCTGGCAATCACTTTGGCAGCAGAGAATCAGTGTATCCTTACAGGGTAACAACAAAAACCTGGGGAATGCCCAGGGAATAACCAAGCCTACTTACCGACCAGCTAGCAGAACAACCAATTAACCTGTCTAACAATGTGCGTTAAAAACAGGGGTTTTGTCCGCACGCATTTGCAAACGCATGCGTGAGCCACAGAGCCGCGCCAAGGCACCCCATAATTCTGTGGTCCTAACACTAACAGTGAGTGTCCTCACAATGGAGGCACATGCATTTTAATGGATAGATAGGGGCAGGTGGACTGAAGGGGAGCCACCCCTCCTTAAAGGTACAGAAGCACACCAAGCACCCAGCATATAGCACAATGGCTGCAAAGGTGTTGGTGCACTGCTGGACCAAAATAAACACCACAGGTGAAACAAAACGTATCCACCGCCCCCATCTATGGCTGGCAATCACAGTAAGTAGCAATGGAAGGCTAAAGCAGATAACAACAAAAACCTGGGGAATGCCCAGGGAATAACCAAGCCTACTTACCGACCAGCTAGCAGAACAACCAATTAACCTGTCTAACAATGTGCGTTAAAAACAGGGGTTTTGTCCGCACGCATTTGCAAACGCATGCGTGAGCCACAGAGCCGCGCCAAGGCACCCCATAATTCTGTGGTCCTAACACTAACAGTGAGTGTCCTCACAATGGAGGCACATGCATTTTAATGGATAGATAGGGGCAGGTGGACTGAAGGGGAGCCACCCCTCCTTAAAGGTACAGAAGCACACCAAGCACCCAGCATATAGCACAATGGCTGCAAAGGTGTTGGTGCACTGCTGGACCAAAATAAACACCACAGGTGAAACAAAACGTATCCACCGCCCCCATCTATGGCTGGCAATCACAGTAAGTAGCAATGGAAGGCTAAAGCAGATAACAACAAAAACCTGGGGAATGCCCAGGGAATAACCAAGCCTACTTACCGACCAGCTAGCAGAACAACCAATTAACCTGTCTAACAATGTGCGTTAAAAACAGGGGTTTTGTCCGCACGCATTTGCAAACGCATGCGTGAGCCACAGAGCCGCGCCAAGGCACCCCATAATTCTGTGGTCCTAACACTAACAGTGAGTGTCCTCACAATGGAGGCACATGCATTTTAATGGATAGATAGGGGCAGGTGGACTGAAGGGGAGCCACCCCTCCTTAAAGGTACAGAAGCACACCAAGCACCCAGCATATAGCACAATGGCTGCAAAGGTGTTGGTGCACTGCTGGACCAAAATAAACACCACAGGTGAAACAAAACGTATCCACCGCCCCCATCTATGGCTGGCAATCACAGTAAGTAGCAATGGAAGGCTAAAGCAGATAACAACAAAAACCTGGGGAATGCCCAGGGAATAACCAAGCCTACTTACCGACCAGCTAGCAGAACAACCAATTAACCTGTCTAACAATGTGCGTTAAAAACAGGGGTTTTGTCCGCACGCATTTGCAAACGCATGCGTGAGCCACAGAGCCGCGCCAAGGCACCCCATAATTCTGTGGTCCTAACACTAACAGTGAGTGTCCTCACAATGGAGGCACATGCATTTTAATGGATAGATAGGGGCAGGTGGACTGAAGGGGAGCCACCCCTCCTTAAAGGTACAGAAGCACACCAAGCACCCAGCATATAGCACAATGGCTGCAAAGGTGTTGGTGCACTGCTGGACCAAAATAAACACCACAGGTGAAACAAAACGTATCCACCGCCCCCATCTATGGCTGGCAATCACAGTAAGTAGCAATGGAAGGCTAAAGCAGATAACAACAAAAACCTGGGGAATGCCCAGGGAATAACCAAGCCTACTTACCGACCAGCTAGCAGAACAACCAATTAACCTGTCTAACAATGTGCGTTAAAAACAGGGGTTTTGTCCGCACGCATTTGCAAACGCATGCGTGAGCCACAGAGCCGCGCCAAGGCACCCCATAATTCTGTGGTCCTAACACTAACAGTGAGTGTCCTCACAATGGAGGCACATGCATTTTAATGGATAGATAGGGGCAGGTGGACTGAAGGGGAGCCACCCCTCCTTAAAGGTACAGAAGCACACCAAGCACCCAGCATATAGCACAATGGCTGCAAAGGTGTTGGTGCACTGCTGGACCAAAATAAACACCACAGGTGAAACAAAACGTATCCACCGCCCCCATCTATGGCTGGCAATCACAGTAAGTAGCAATGGAAGGCTAAAGCAGATAACAACAAAAACCTGGGGAATGCCCAGGGAATAACCAAGCCTACTTACCGACCAGCTAGCAGAACAACCAATTAACCTGTCTAACAATGTGCGTTAAAAACAGGGGTTTTGTCCGCACGCATTTGCAAACGCATGCGTGAGCCACAGAGCCGCGCCAAGGCACCCCATAATTCTGTGGTCCTAACACTAACAGTGAGTGTCCTCACAATGGAGGCACATGCATTTTAATGGATAGATAGGGGCAGGTGGACTGAAGGGGAGCCACCCCTCCTTAAAGGTACAGAAGCACACCAAGCACCCAGCATATAGCACAATGGCTGCAAAGGTGTTGGTGCACTGCTGGACCAAAATAAACACCACAGGTGAAACAAAACGTATCCACCGCCCCCATCTATGGCTGGCAATCACAGTAAGTAGCAATGGAAGGCTAAAGCAGATAACAACAAAAACCTGGGGAATGCCCAGGGAATAACCAAGCCTACTTACCGACCAGCTAGCAGAACAACCAATTAACCTGTCTAACAATGTGCGTTAAAAACAGGGGTTTTGTCCGCACGCATTTGCAAACGCATGCGTGAGCCACAGAGCCGCGCCAAGGCACCCCATAATTCTGTGGTCCTAACACTAACAGTGAGTGTCCTCACAATGGAGGCACATGCATTTTAATGGATAGATAGGGGCAGGTGGACTGAAGGGGAGCCACCCCTCCTTAAAGGTACAGAAGCACACCAAGCACCCAGCATATAGCACAATGGCTGCAAAGGTGTTGGTGCACTGCTGGACCAAAATAAACACCACAGGTGAAACAAAACGTATCCACCGCCCCCATCTATGGCTGGCAATCACAGTAAGTAGCAATGGAAGGCTAAAGCAGATAACAACAAAAACCTGGGGAATGCCCAGGGAATAACCAAGCCTACTTACCGACCAGCTAGCAGAACAACCAATTAACCTGTCTAACAATGTGCGTTAAAAACAGGGGTTTTGTCCGCACGCATTTGCAAACGCATGCGTGAGCCACAGAGCCGCGCCAAGGCACCCCATAATTCTGTGGTCCTAACACTAACAGTGAGTGTCCTCACAATGGAGGCACATGCATTTTAATGGATAGATAGGGGCAGGTGGACTGAAGGGGAGCCACCCCTCCTTAAAGGTACAGAAGCACACCAAGCACCCAGCATATAGCACAATGGCTGCAAAGGTGTTGGTGCACTGCTGGACCAAAATAAACACCACAGGTGAAACAAATCGTATCCACCGCCCCCATCTATGGCTGGCAATCACAGTAAGTAGCAATGGAAGGCTAAAGCAGATAACAACAAAAACCTGGGGAATGCCCAGGGAATAACCAAGCCTACTTACCGACCAGCTAGCAGAACAACCAATTAACCTGTCTAACAATGTGCGTTAAAAACAGGGGTGAGCCACAGAGCCGCGCCAAGGCACCCCATTTGTCCGCACGCATTTGCAAACGCAGAAGCACACCAAGCACCCAGCATGCGTGAGCCACAGAGCCGCGCCAAGGCACCCCATAATTCTGTGGTCCTAACACTAACAGTGAGTGTCCCACAGAGCCGCGCCAAGGCACCCCATCACAATGGAGGCACATGCATTTTAATGGATAGATAGGGGCAGGTGGACTGAAGGGGAGCCACCCCTCCTTAAAGGTACAGAAGCACACCAAGCACCCAGCATATAGCACAATGGCTGCAAAGGTGTTGGTGCACTGCTGGACCAAAATAAACACCACAGGTGAAACAAATCGTATCCACCGCCCCCATCTATGGCTGGCAATCACAGTAAGTAGCAATGGAAGAGCCGCGCCAAGGCACCCCATCTAAAGCAGATAACAACAAAAACCTGGGGAATGCCCAGGGAATAACCAAGCCTACTTACCGACCAGCTAGCAGAACAACCAATTAACCTGTCTAACAATGTGCGTTAAAAACAGGGGTTTTGTCCGCACGCATTTGCAAACGCATGCGTGAGCCACAGAGCCGCGCCAAGGCACCCCATAATTCTGTGGTCCTAACACTAACAGTGAGTGTCCTCACAATGGAGGCACATGCATTTTAATGGATAGATAGGGGCAGGTGGACTGAAGGGGAGCCACCCCTCCTTAAAGGTACAGAAGCACACCAAGCACCCAGCATATAGCACAATGGCTGCAAAGGTGTTGGTGCACTGCTGGACCAAAATAAACACCACAGGTGAAACAAAACGTATCCACCGCCCCCATCTATGGCTGGCAATCACAGTAAGTAGCAATGGAAGGCTAAAGCAGATAACAACAAAAACCTGGGGAATGCCCAGGGAATAACCAAGCCTACTTACCGACCAGCTAGCAGAACAACCAATTAACCTGTCTAACAATGTGCGTTAAAAACAGGGGTTTTACAGGGTCCCTAAAGGATTTTTTTTTTAGCTAAATAGCTTACTTTACCTTACTGCAGTACTGGTTTCATGTCCTTATTGTTCATTTGTGCTTTGAAGTTGCTGTAATCCTGCTCTGATCTTCACACTTCCTGCTTGTCTGTTTCCTTATAACCACAGTGCTGGGAGCTTTCTCACGGTGGTCTAAGCTGTCATTACTGTGTCTAAAACTTCCCAGAACCAATCAGATTCATTTTAAAAACAAAACACTGCCCTGGATTTGTTTGTTTTTGTTCTGTGTAACTATTTCAACTTCACAGAAACATGAAGCCAGTTCAAAAGTGAAACTAACCTGCAGGCACATTATATGATTGATTTTTATCTATTTTTAATCACTTTGAAAAGGAATCAGTTAACTTTTATTTCTCTATACCCTGTAAACAGTAATTTCAGCAAAACAAATAAAAAATTCCTTTAGTGACCCTTTAATATCATCTAGGTCCTGTGCTGAGCCGCTGCCCTGTTGCATAGTTACCAGAGGGAGTTGCATGCTCAGCATGGTTGCCATTCAAAGAACGCCTTGCATTTTTCTCAATGAATGCAAATCAGTCTTTGATTGAAGGTGAAGAGGTTGGGCAGTGACATCACACTCTCCACCTCCTCCAATCAATGAATGCCTTGTATTCATTGAGAAACATGCAAGGCTTTATCTGAAGGGCAGCTATGTCAAGAGGGCATCCCACTGTAGTTACCTGACCTAGTGGATGTTTTTGCTTAAAGCTGTCCATACACCATACAATTTTCTCATAAAATTGTCTTTAGATTTACCTTCAACACGTGGTGTAAAGCCCTGTACACAGACCGATGGACTGTTTTCATCAGACAAACTGATCGTGTGTCGGCCCTATTGGTTTGTTTTCCATCGGTGAAAAAAATAGAACATGTTTTTAAATTTTTCCTATGGATAAAAAAACAACAGAAAAAAACGATCGTCTGTGTGGAAGTGCATCGGTCAAAAATTCACGCATGCTCAGAATCAAGTCGACGCATGCTCGGAAGCATTGAACTTAATTTTTCTCAGCACGTCGTAGTAGTTTACGTCACCGCGTTTTGGCACCGTCAGATTTTTGACTGATGGTGTGTAGGCAAAACTGATGAAAGTCAGCTTCATCAGATATCCGACGAAAAAAAAATCCATCGGATTAGATTCCATGAGATATCCGATCGTGTGTACAAGGCTTAAGGGTCTGTCTTTATGCATACAAATTGAAAGTGTTTAGGTTTGACCTCATATTCTATGGTTTCGGTAAATCTAAAGGAAAGTTGTACAAGATAATTGTATAAAGTAGGGCCAACCTTAAAAATACTTAAACGTTATCTTGTCAGGGTAGTAAGAAAAATTCAAATTTAAGTTGTCCCGTAAAAGAAGAGCTCTTAGGCGGCGTACACACGATCGGACATATCCGATGAAAACGGTCCGCGGACCATTTCCATCGGATATGTCCGATCGGGAGTTTGATCCGATGGCGTGTACACACCATCGGATCAAATTCCCCGCCGCCGGACGGCGCGGTGACGTGGCGGTGACGCGGCGGTGACGTTGACGCCGCCGCGTCACCGCCACGTCACCGCACCAGGAAGTAAAACACTTCCGCGCATGCGCCGAATCCATTCGGCAGCGGCGCGGCGGCGGTGGGGGCCGACATGTCTGCTGGTAAGTGTACTAACCAGCAGACATGTCGGGCGGACAGATTCCCACCGGATAGATTTCAAAGCTTGCTTTGAAATCTGTCGGGTGGAGAAATCTGTCCGCTAGCCCATACACACGAGCGGAGATGTCTGCTGAAACGGTCCATCGGACCGTTTTCAGCGGACATATCCCCTCGTGTGTACGCGGCCTAACACTCACCTCTCTGGCAGCTCATAACTCTACTATACTGTAGCACTGCAGCTTCCACCAGTCTCTTCAACATTTGACCATTAGGGAAAAAAAGAGGATGAAACCATGGCCTGCAGCAGGGAACACGGGTCAGGCTGTTTCTAGAGAAGGCAATCCTTCTGCCGCGTACACACGGTTGGAATTTCCGATGGAACAAATCAGACAGGAGCTTTCCATCAGATATTTCGACTGTGTGTATGCCCCATCTGAATTTTTCCGTTGGAATTTCCAATGGACTTAGATAGACAGCAGGTTCCCTATTTTTCCGTCGGAAATTCTGATGGAGTTTTGCCTGGTCAAAAGTCTGACCGTGTGTACGCAGCATTAGACTTGTGCTTATGGGAGCCCAACTAGGGACATTACCTTGTGTGACAAAACAATGACAATTTCAAGCACAGTAATGTATGATTTTCCTGATCTGAAATCCAATTTTGAAAGTTTTGACTTTTTGCCATTCTGCATCACTGTATCATTTATATTTATTTTTATAAACATGGGAACACTTGGTTTTATCAGACTTGCCATATATGTGGGCGGACATTCAGTGTTGTATAATCTTGATCTTGCTTAATCATAAATTTACTTCCGGAATAAGCTACAATTATTATCTGATCTAACAGTTTGTGTGGGTTATTCCAGGAAAACAGAGTTGCAAACATTTTTTAAACCATATATTTGGATAAAAACATGATTAATATGTTACCCTCTTTATGATTCCCAGAGGTGATGTTTCCACTGCACATTGGTTTCTTGTTTTGATTTATTTGTCTAATACTAAAGAACTTTAATTTTGGAATGAACTTTACCTTTTAAAATCATATCCTGTAACTAAGCACTGTGATTGACTATCACAGCAGTCACATGATGCACTTACCTCTGCATCCTGATCACAAACAGTGAGTTGAAGTGTGTGTTTGGAGCATGCAGCACCCTTAGCACGGTGCCCTGGAGCCTGATGCATTCATATATGTGGTGGCCCACCCACACTACCATCAGGTATTTGTATTACACCGCTGGGATGAGGTTAATGGGAAAAAAAAGATTTTTTTTTTTTTAATGTTTATGTGAATGTTATCAGCTTAAGCACTTAAGACCCGGACCAATATGCAGGTTAAGGACCGGGCCCCTTTTTGCGATTCGGCACTGCGTCACTTTAACTGACAATTGTCTGGTCATGCGACGTAGCTTCCAAACAAAATTGGCGTCCTTTTTTCCCACAAATAGAGCTTTCTTTTGGTGGTATTTGTTTTTTAATTTTTGTTGCTATAAACAAAAATAGAGTGACAATTTTAAAAAAAAAATCTATATTTTTTACTTTTTGCTATAATAAATATCCCCCAAAAATATATATAAAAAACATTTCTTTCCTCAGTTTAGTCGAATATGTATTCTTCTACTTATTTTTGGTAAAAAAAACGCAATAAGCGTTTATTGATTGCTTTGCGCAAAAGTTATAGGGCCAGATTCAGAGAGCAATTACGCCTGTCTAACTGGTGTTAGACTGGAGTAATTTCAAATTTCGCGCGCCGTATCACTAGTTTGAATCCTCAAACCATGATACGGCGGCGTTGGGCTTCGATCTGACAGGCTTACATCTTTGTACGCCTTCGGATCTACGCTGCGATATTTTTGCAGCCGCTGGGTGGAGTTTGCGTAGTTTTCAGCGTCGGGGTATGCAAATGAGCTTTTTCCGGCGATCCACGAAGTTACGAGCGTCGTTCGCAATCGCGTACGTCATTTTTTCGCTACGTAAAGTTAAACCAGCTATTAGCTGGTCTAAAGTTACGCGGCCCATGTTAAGTATGGCCGTCGTTCCCGCGTCTACTTTCAATTTATTTTTTATTTTTTGCGTAAGTCGTCCGGGAATAGGAATGTCCGTAAACGACGCTACTCAAAAAAAAATGACGTAACGACGTGATTTCGCGCAATGCACGGCGGGAAATTTCTGAACGGAGCATGCGCAGTTCGATCGCCGCGGGGACGCGCTTAATTTAAATGCCTCACTCCCCCTATTCGCGTAGTTTGTTTCCGCCGGGAGAAATACACTATGCCGCCGTACCTTATGGGCCAAAATCTCTCTGAATTCCTCCTAGAACCAGGTAAAGTACGGCGGCGTAGAGTATCTCTGATACTCTGCGGGAATCTAATTCTTTCTGAATCTGGCCCATAGTGTTTACAAAATAGGGGATAGTTTTATTACATTTTTATTAATATTTTATTTTTTACTAGTAATGGCGGCAATTTTTTTCATGACTGTGACATTACGGCAGACACATCAGACACTTTTGACATATTTTTGGGACCATTGTCATTTTCACACGAAAAGTGCTATAAAAATGCACTGATTACTGTGAAAATGACAGTGGCAGTGAAGGGGTTAACCACTAGGGGTACTAAGGGGTTAAGTGTGCCCTAAGGGAGTGATTCTTACTGTAGGGGGGCGTGACTGGACGTGTGACGTCACTGATCGTCATTCCCTATAACAGGGAATAGACGATCATTGACACTGACACAGAGAAGAACAGGGAAGGTGTGTTTACACCCACCTCTCCCCGTTCTTCAGCTCCTGTGACCCAATCGCGAGACACCGGCGGCGATCGGGTCCGCGGGTCCCGCGGGCACGGTCACAGAGCTTCGGACCGGGTTGCGAGCGTGCCGCCAGCAGGGCGGGCGTGACCTACGGCTCGGCTCTTAAAAGGCAACGTACCTGTACGTGCCTGTGCCTAGCTGTGCCATTCTGCCAACGTATATCAGCATTAGGTGGTCCTTAGGTGGTTAAAGTACATAATCTCAAAAGTGAGCATTACTGATTTAAAAACATTGTCCCCATATTTTTCGTTTGAAGATGCATTGGAGCAGCCATGTTTTCTCATTACATATGCATGATCAACTTCTTGCATAATAACTACATACAGGACTGTATAAAAAGCCTGCAATGCACTAGTAATGTTAGTTTATACACTTTTGTGCACATGGCAGGTTTGCTAGGAAGTGGTGGTCATATGATTTTCAAATGATCCTTCAAAAAGTGCTTGTCTATTAATTAGCTAATTAATATAAGACTAATTAATTAAATAGTCAGTTAATGCCCTGATGCCAGCTTTATCACAAGGAACAAGTGTGTTTGGCTTACTATTGATTATTATTCCAAAATATGTAGTACTATTCATCATCCAATAAGAAGTAAAACAACACCAGAAGCAGCAATGCTGCAACCTTAACCACTTCAGCCCCAGAAGATTTTACCCCCTTCCTGACCAGAGCACTTTTTACAATTTGGCACTGCATCCCTTTAACTGACAATTGTGAGTTCATATGATACTGTACCCTAATTTTAGTGGTACTTGATCACCTCTGCGTTTTTTTAGTTTTGCGCTATTAACAAAAAAAGAGAGACAATTTTGGATTATTTTTTTTTACTATAATAAATATCCCCCAATTTAAAATAAATAAATAAAAAATCTTCATCAGTTTAGGCCAATATGTATTGTTTTACATATTTTTGGTAAAAAATCGCAATAAGCGTATATTGATTGGTTTTTGCAAATGTTATAGCGTCTACAAACTATGGGAAATATTTATGGCATTTTTAGAGCATTTGTATTATTTGTTTTTACTACTAATGGCGATGATCTGCAATTTTTTGCAGTACTGTGACATTGCGACAGACAGATCGGACACTTTTGACACATTTTTGGGACCATTGACATTTATACAGCGATCAGTGCTATAAATATGCACTGTTTACTATATAAATGTTACTGGTAGAGCAGTAACATTTCTAGGGAGCGATCAAGGGGTTAAATATGTGTTCCCTCAACGTGTTCTAACAATGGGGGGATAGGACTGACTAGGGGAAGAGACGTATTATTGTTCCTATTTAGTAGGAACAACCAAGGTCTCCTCTCCCCTGACAGAACAGGGATTTGTGTGTTTACACACACAAATGTCTGTGCTGGCTCTCGTGCACGCGATCGCGACCGTCTGCCACGCACATCGGGTCCCCCGCCATGTAGCATGCGCGCAGGCCTCCAGCGGCTCGTGCGCACCCTCTGGCGGCTCTTAAAGGTAACCCCGGACCCATATGGGGTTTCGGGCAAGGGGGCCATTTTGCTCCTGTAAAAATACGTGAGCTGGTCGGGAACCGGTTGTCTTTAGTATGCAGTGTGATAAGGTGTGAGGATCAACTTAGTGTGTAAAAATAAAAAGTCAATAAACAGATATTTTATATCATTTCTATTTGTATAAAACCCTTATATTACAAATAAATAGAGTACATGTATTAGGGTGCTTTCATGTTTTAGTGTAAAGTGTGCTGGTTTGCCAAATATAATAGCCCAGCAACAGATTTTTTTTAGGCCAAAGTTTTAGGAAAATATATTAATCTCTACTTGAATATGAGGAGAAGTTTTCATCTGTATCTTTGTATGTGTATATGTGTGTGCAATCTGAAATTATGTTATTCAGATCTGTATTCACAGTAGAGCCTGTGGTGTTGATCAGATTGTAGAAGCCATGGGGCACTCTTGGAAACACTGAAGAATAATGCCACGTACACACAATCGGTTTGTCTGATGAAAACGGTCTGATGGACCGTTAACTAACCGATAGAAAAAAACGATCGTCTGTGGGCACGTCCATCGGTTAAAAATCCACGCATGCTCAGACTAAATTAGGGGACGGGAGTGCTCGTTCTGGTAAAACTAGCGTTCGTTATGGAGATGGCACATTCTACATTTTTAAAATGAGTGCCTCGTTTATTGCAGCGCATTTTTTTCTTCGTTCTATTGCTAGAATAAAGAGGTTGTTTTGCTGATGGTATTTAAACAGAGTTCTCACATACTGACTTCTTTTAATTTTTGCTTGTGATCTCATAAATTTTTTATTTTTTTTTAAAAGCCAGATCTCCCTAATCATTTTCCTTACTCCACATCTCCTTGTTTTGTTTGTTTTCAGGTGATATTTTTTTTTATCACGTTATCACAACAACGCCCGCCCCCCCCCCCCCCCCCCCCCCCCTCAAGGAGGTTATGTCCTTTGTTAATTACATATTGTATTTCTAAAAAGGTTTTATGGCCATTCATCGGAAAAACACATAGACAAGTATTTAACTTAAATTAAATGTCCATTTATTCTGGACCCAAAAATTAAAGATGAAGGGCAACAATTGAACAATCAGCCAAATATATGCAGACTTTGGACCCCAAAGGCAGATTTCACCATGATAAACAACAAAATAAATAACAAGAGGAGTCCCTCTAATTGGGATCACAATCTGATCCCCAAATCACAAAAATCAGGAGCAACAGCAGATATCATACATGTCCCCAAGCTGTGGTTTTCTGGCAGATCAGCTTGAAGCCAGGGAATCACTTTCTGGTCTTCCTTGAAGCCTTCCCTCCACGCTTCCTTGCAGCATTCCTTTCACGGCTCCCTCCATGGCCCCTTGCAGGCTGTGGCGCTGGTGGTGAGAATGTGGCAGCAGAAGGAGGAGAAGGCTGGGCCAGGTCACTGAGGTGTGTGGTCTCAGTCAGCAGGCCCCTTTTTCCCCTCTGAATCACAGTGGCAAAAAGATCTTCTGCCAGTGCCCGTTGTCCCTCCTCCATTCTCTGCAGTTGGTCTGCGAGGTAGCAGCTGTAGCCCTCTACAGGGTTAAGGGGTGCTTTTTATGATCGCAGCTGCCTCCCTAATGACCTGCAGAGACTCCTCCTCCAGCTGGGACATGCGTTTAGGTCTTTTTGTTCGCATTTGGAGGGGAGGCACCTGTGATTCATTGCTCCCACTGGGCCTGGGCACCTGCTGAGTGCCACTTGGCCCAGCCTCCTCCTGTCTGCCACTCACCCCTTCCTCCTCCTTGCTGCCACATTCCGGAGCCTCCTTATCTTGGCTGAGCTCTTCCTGTGTATAAAAGGGACATGTTTTTTTTTTTTTGCTTCATCAATCACTCACATTTTCAAACTCATGGCTGTTGCAATTAGAATGTTTTTTTTTTTTTAATTAAACAGACTCTCATTCTGACCCCTGCAGTTGGCATTCCTGTCACAATAATTTCTGCATTTTTTTTTTGGTTTCAAGCTTTCATTTTGGTTCAAAAAACATCTCGTTAAACCAACAATAATTTAAATGGAAAAGAAGGGTGAATGGGACTTTAAATGAGGGAGCGCCATGTCAAGGGGAATAAAACCATAAATCAGATATACAGTACATGATATATGTATTACATTATTAAATACATGTCAGATATTTCATATCAGGTAGATAGTCACAAGACTTATACTAACTGTGC
Source organism: Rana kukunoris (assembly GCA_029574335.1). Lineage (NCBI taxonomy): Eukaryota > Metazoa > Chordata > Amphibia > Anura > Ranidae > Rana > Rana kukunoris. Next base: position 130,138,317 of record CM056051.1, read on the forward strand.
TGCTCTTAGCATGCAATACAAAAAAAATGTGTATTGCATGCTAAGATTAGGGATGGAGGCCGCCATGTGTTTTATTTTGTGTGACAGATCACATCCATTCACTGTACAACAAATAATTGGGTTCATTGCCCTTTTACTAATGTCCAGCAATAGATTTAATATTATAACTTCCCCATATAATATGCTCAACCCGATTCTCTATTTTTCATTTTTTCAACCCCTTTATTTTTTATATTTTTATTTATTTTTACTTTACCAGACCACTTTTTTCAATCCTTTGTTCGGCCCAGCTGGGGTTTGGGGGGAGGGGGGGATTGTGCGTTTTCTCTGGCTCCGGGGTTGCGATGCGCAGCAGCCCGACCCTCCCCTTGCCCTCTGGTAGGGGCGGGTACTGTACTCCTGCACATCGGCGTCATGCATTGATGCTGCACTGCAGCGTCATGGACATCCATTGATGTCCCCTTTTCCATCTCTGACCATGCACAGACAGGGCGGAGAGCCCCCTGCTGATGGCTCCACCATGCGCAGCTGGGTTACCCCTTCCCCTGTGCAATTGGCCAATCACACATGACGTTGATGGGGCTCCTCCCGGGGATGGGCTTTATAGCAGCCTTGCAGCAGCCGTTTGTTCATTTGCCTGATTCAATCACAAGGAACCACACTTGATCTTACACACAGGTCATCCTCACTGCTGCAAGCTTAGTCACCACTTTTTGGTATGTTTTTCCTCCCTTGTTTGGCTTTGTTCCTTATACACTTCCCCACACATTCCCCTTATGGGAACACATTGATATCCCCATTTCATCATTTTTCTTTAATTATTTATGTATTTTTGCCACACCTGTTTTAGGAACACTATGCGCTTTATGTGCACACATAGCATTTTGGATCAGGCTGTGACCACCGTTCTACGCTCCAGCTGCTTTTCCTCGCCCTTGGTGGATGCCCCATCTCAACCCCGGAGGAGACATCATGCCCGAAACCCCCCTCTTTTCTCCCTGGCAGATACCGGATTGGTACTGAGGTTAATAGTAAGTCCCCTTACTGTTTCCACTTTGCTGGGACGTAGTCCCTGCACCTCCCTACTTTCAATGCATTATCATGAATTTTTGTTTATTTTTTATTTATTTTTTATTTTATATTTTTTTCAGTATACTGCTTTAAAACACTCCTGATGATTGGCTTAAATGCCAGGAAACGCGTAGAGTGCCACCAGATGCTACTAATCACCTGTTCATACCTCATATATGTTGTCTAATTGATTCATTTTATTATGTATATCTGCCATGTCTCCTTTTTGTATTTTTTGTATTGCATGCTAAGAGCAGCACAGTTAGTATAAGTCTTGTGACTATCTACCTGATATGAAATATCTGACATGTATTTAATAATGTAATAAATATATCATGTACTGTATATCTGATTTATGGTTTTATTCCCCTTGACATGGCGCTCCCTCATTTAAAGTCCCAACAATAATTTAAAGGCCAAGAAATATGTTGTAAACTACTATACCTGACTGAAGATGTTCAGATCTGGCTCTTTAATCTCAGCCTGCTCCTCGGCACCCTCTGCAGGGGTAGGTGGAACGCTGAAGGGAACGGTGGAGGGAAGGGTGGAAGGAAGAAAGGGAAAGTGAAAGTGATTCTCTGGCCTCTATCTGATCATCCAGAAAACTGAGGTGTTTGTAGTACCACAACTTTGGCTCCTGAACTTGGTCTGCTGCTGCTCCTGACCTCCAAGAAGCGCTGACCTCTTTAAATCGCTTCTTGTAAGCATTCCTGATGTTATTGATTTTGTTGTTTATCATGGTTGAATCTGCCTCTGGGATCCATGTCTGCTTATAAAGGGACAAATGCTCAATTGTTGCCCTTCTAACATTGCTGTTATAATAATGCTTGTTTTTAATCTCCCCCAAGTTTCTCAGTTCTCTATATTTATCAATGAACCTCATCATGTTTTCAGGCTCACATAATTTATCCATACTGTAAATTTCTAGAAGATAAAAACAAAAACAAATAAACACTAGGTCAGCTTAAATTGTCCTAATCCTATCACAATCTAGACCTTTAAACACAGTGTCTACTGCTGCCACTAAATGCTGCCCAGCTCTGCCCCATTGTTGTATAATGTTGATTTTCCTGCAGACACTGTGTTTACATCTAAATAAATAAGTGGCATTAATATGCTAAAGTAATTAGAGCATTCATTAAGGCACCATTCATGTGTATATATCATGCCCCTCTGCATTGATGAGATGATACACTGCTTAATTACCTCTGTCCAAGAATCACAATCATTGGTCAAGGGTCCAATCAACATAAACCCACCATCCTTGACTTGATATCACGACTCGTATATATAGGACAATGCTGGCCCCATTTTCATTTTTACCTTTGTTTCAGTCGGTTGGCACTTTCGCTCGTCCTTACTCCACGTAACCAACGTAGTCACGTCGTTGTCCTTATATATCCAGTGCATGCGTGAAATGCCGCCCTCTTCGCCCATCCATGACAGACTTTTTCCTCTATTCCACGCCCCTTTTAGTGTGAAACGACAATATGGCGGTGTCACATGTGCGTGGTATACCCCGTGCCGACGAGGAAAGCCCGGAGGCGGAAACGTCCCGATCCAGGCCCAGACGATACAAAGCAACAAATATGTCACTTGAAGAGATGGTGGACATACTGCGGAGGAAAGATTACGATGGCGATCATGGCCCATACCACACCCCTAATCTGAGGAAAGCCCAAATACTGGACAAAGTGGCGAAGAGTCTTTACCATAAATTTGGGGTCAGGAGGTCCAAGGAGCAGTTCCGTAAAAGGTGGTCTGACCTGAAATTGCGAGAGCCAGAGCAGTATAGATCAAGAAAATTATTGACAAAAGTACGTATTTTTCATGTGTTTTTTGCAATTTTCTGTATGATATTTTTGCATGTTTTTACCCATGTGCTTGTTTGCCCTGGTTGTACTTGTGAACATGGCAACTTTCAGGTTAGTGGCCAAAGTGTAGTATTTTTACGTTCGTAGTAAACATCGTTCCTCCAAAATCCAATGTTTTCCGCAGATCCAGGAAAACCACACATGGTCATGCCTATTTGGTGGAAAACAACGTTTATAAACATTGTTGTAAAGATGAAGGGCCAGATTCAGAAAGTATTTACTGAATAAATACGCCGCGTAAATACTAAGAATAGCCGGCGTATCTTTTTTCTGTATTCAGAAAAGAAGATACGCCAGAATTCTGCTAATATACGAGCGGCGTAAGTCTGTTACACTATATTATATTAGTTGCATTTTTACGCTGGCTGCTAGGTGGCCCTTCCATCTTTTTACGTGTCGAATATGTAAATTAGTGAGTTATGTCGATTCCTGAACGTACTTGCGGCAGGGCTTCGTAGTTTATGTCGTTTGCGTAAGCGTTATTGCGATGTAAAGTTACCCCTGCTATATGAGGCGCAGCCAATGTTAAGTATGGACGTCGGGACATCGTAGAATTTTACGTCGTTTACGTCGTTTGCGTAAATTGTTCAGGAATGGGGCTGGACGTAATTTACATACACGTCGTTTACATTGACTAGTTGCGACATGATTTCACGCATGCGCACTGGGATACGTCCACGGACGGCGCATGCGCCATTCAGAAAATACATAAATAGCGTGGGGTCATGATTCATTTACATGAATCACGCCCCCACATTACTAATTTGAATTAGGCGCCCTTACGCCGGAAACTTTACGATACGCCGCCGCAACTTATGGAGTAAGTGCTTTCTGAATAAGGCACTTACCCATAACAGTTGCGGAGGCGTAGTGTAAACAGCATACGCTACGCCCGCACACAATTACGCCCCCCTTTTCTGAATCTGGCCCGAAGTGTTTGTTCGAACTTACTAGAATGTGAAAAGCAAACCGGATTCATTCAGTGTAAAGAAGAGGATAATAAGCAGCTGGTGCATAATACACATTATGCACACATCTGGAGCACTTGTGTGTCCCCCAAAAACAACCTTTTAATTAGGGTCTCACACAAAGGATACTTTGGGGTGCCTCCATGTGTGTCACTTTGACAAAAAGTGTCAGTATTCCAGCTTTGGGAACCTCAAAAAAAAAGGAATGATCCCAAACAGACAATTGTACCCCACTTCCAAGCAATGTTTTCTATTTCTGCCCTCCAATATCTGTGTGCTGAGTATACCTTTTGTTTTATTTTATTAGGGGATAGAAGAATGGGAGGACACCATTCGGAGGAGGCAAGGAAGCACAGACATGCAAAACACCACCAACCTCAGCATGTGGAGGAGGTAGCTGTTAAAGAAGGAAATGTTGAAGAAGGAGAGGTTGAAGAAGGAGAGGTTGAAGAAGGAGGTGTGGAAGAAGGAGGTGTGGAAGAAGGAGAGGTTGAAGAAGGAGAGGTTGAAGAAGGAGGTGTGGAAGAAGGAGGTGTGGAAGAAGGAGAGGTGGAGATTATCAGCACAACAGGTCAGTGTCTGTCACCACAGCTTCAGGTAAAGAGATGTAGGCCTGCATATTTCTAATAAACTCTTTTTTGTTTTTAGGGGATGAACATGGTGGTGTCACAGCATCTACTAGTAAACCTTTCTTCAGTGCTAGTGTAAAAATCGTGATACAAGAAATAATGGAATGCAGTAGTGAAATGGACATTATAAGAAATAGGATCAATGTTATTTAACAAAAATATAAAAAACATCATTGACATGATGGGGCGAATAGTAGACTGACCCCCCCCCCCAACATTTTTCTATATTGTGTTTTAGGCCAAATTTTGCATTGGATAATCCACAGGCCAAAATTTGAAGATGCACACAGTGTGTCAACATGTGCTATCTGCCATCACAGGATATCTATGTCTGTGGTTTGTGGGTGCAACCCCTTCCTCGCTACTCAAGTAGGTGAGAGGAAGGGTTTGCACCCCCAAAACACATCCATTGATCCCCCATTATGGCTGATAGCCATGTTGACATTTGGCATGGGATCAGGATAGAAATCCCCATTTTGCCCCACAAACTGTGTGCATATTAAAAATGTTTGCTTGTTCCAGGGTGACATCACCCCTTCACATGTGTTTCTAATAAGGTTGAACTTTGTAAGTTCCATTGTTTGTAGATATTTGCTTGTTTGAAAAATGCCTGCTTTTAGGCCAATAAATACATCAATAAATAAATAAATAAAAATAAATAAAAATGTATTTTTCTACCAGAAACAAAAAAAAAACGCACAAGTTGTGCACAGAATAACCACCCCCCGGCCCAAAAAAAGGGGAGTTTGCGACCTGAAAAATTTAAGATCGCACAAGTTGTGCACAGAATAAAACCCCACAAAAAATAAAAAATTGTGTGGCTTCTTCTTTCAATGCTTAATACCAGTTTGTACATTTTAAGTGAGTGATTTCTGTGACAATTGTGTTTTTTTACTAAAACAGAGAAATACATTTGGCACTACAAGTGCACTAGGAGAACCAGGGAGACAGATAAAAGAAACACAAGCAAGAATGACAAAACTGTTTTTTCAAAGATCAAATTTGGTGTTTATTTTTTGTTTTGTTTTTTGTACTCCACGTATCTTTGGCATGCATCTTGAGCAGTTCGGGCCAGTACGGCCAGTGTCCAGGCCAGTCAGGGTTTCAGAATGTCTGGCCTCAGGCCCAAGGTTAGAAAGGTAGGTATCAGAATGCCTGTGAAAAAAATTGTGTAGTATGCAGCAGCAAAAGATTATAGTGTTCAGTTTGTATTCCGCCATGTGAATGGCTGTCAGGAACAGGCGGAACCGGCTGGCCATTATTCCAAAGGCATTCTCAACAACCCTCCGGGCTCTGGCCAGCCGGTCATTAAAAACCCTCCTCTCCTGGGTGAGGGTTCTCTGGGGAAATGGCCTCATGAGGTGTGGTCCAAGCCCGAAAGCTTCATCTGTGACAAACACAAAAGGGAGTCCCTCCACATAATCTTCATCCGGTGGCAGTGCCAGGCCAACAGTCTGTAGACATTGGGCAAACTCCGTTTGCGCGAATACTCAGCCATCAGATATCCGGACGTTCTTCCCCACGTCCACATACAAGAATTCATACTGTGCCGACACCACTGCCATCAACACTATACTATGAAAACCTTTATGCCGCGTACACACGATCACTTTTTGTGATGAAAAAAAACGTCATTTTATCTGACGAAACAAAACAACGTTTTTCAAACTTCATTTTCAAAAACGACATTGCATACACACCATCCTTCTTCCACAATGCTCTTGCACTTTCGACGGCACTCTGTTCCATTGAAGCTCCCATCTCATAACTTGCTTCTAAGCATGCGCGGGTTTAAAAACGTTGTTTTAAACAACGTTTTGCCCACACACGGTCAATTTTTATGACACAAAAAACGACATTTTGAAAAACGACACAAAAAATTCAAGCATGTTGGAATTTTTTTTTGGTCGTTTTTTTTAAGACATAAAACAACGTTTTGCCCACACACGATCATTTTAAAAGGCGTTTTTTAAAACGTCGTTTTTTTTTCATCACAAAAAGTGATCGTGTGTGCGCGGCATTATAGTTAAAATAGTATGACCCCGAACGGGGTGGCGGCACTATGCGGACGTGTTTCCCATCAATTGCCCCTCCGCAGTTAGGGAAGTACCACCGCTGGGTAAAATGGGATGCCAGAGTCTGCCATTCCTGTGGTGTGGAAGGAAACTGTGGAGTCAAACAAAAATAAAAATTTGTACTTTGGCACATAAACATTGCAATCACATTACAAAAAGACATCCTTGTCCAACATCAGTATAACATTTATTTGAGTGAGTATTTCAGGCCAAAAATAAAATAGGCCCACTTATCAGACTCCTTATCCCTCTTTAAAGGGGAAGGTTCAAGCTGAGTTTAGGCCCAGAAGAAAAATCCCTCTAGCACTCTGCCTAAATGTAATTAGAAACAAGACATTGGGACACATTTTAAGGGGGGGGGGGGCAGAACTACAATAGAGCAGACAAAAAATAAGTTTGAAGCAGACTAGGCTAGCTGTGTTTGGGCCTAGGATAGCATGCTGGCAGAGGCGTTGCTAGGGGGGTGCAGGGGGTGCGGTCCACACCCGGGTGACACCCACTAGAGGGGTGACACCATCCCGACGATGATATTTTTTTTTTTTTAGCTGACCCGTCATCCGTTCCTTGATTCACCGTGACCGAATCACCATGTAGCCACTGGGCTGAAACAACATTACACCTTAGCGCTGCCTCTGTTGCGTGTGTGTCTGTGTCAGACACCTCCTACCTCCGCTCCCCTACTGAGCCAGCGAGCGGCGAGCCTCAGCTCAGCCTGCCTGTGCCTGTCACACTGCACTGTGTGATGATGTGACGTCACTACACAGTGCTTTCAGTTTCTCCGCCCAGGCGGCGTGGCTAGTGTAACAGGCGGCAGCGAGCAATGCTGTGGGAGTGGGGGCGGGTGCAGAGAACCTGGCCGGACAGGAGGAGCGTGTCTTGCAGGTCATGAGGAGCCTGGCAAGAGGGGCAGGTCTCGCACTGCCTGTATTAAGCCGCGCTCTATCTGAGGTCTGTGTTCGGAGGGGTGATATTTAACGTGGGCTAATTATACAGGAAGGGGGATGGGTGTCTGTGCTGAGAGAGGGATGACAGTCCTGCACCCACCTGCACTCTGTACTCACTTGCACCCTGAACCCACCACTCTCCTGCACCCTGAACCCACCAGCCACCTGCACCCTGAACCCACCAGCCACCTGCACCCTGAACCCACCACCCATCTGCATTCTGTACTCACTTGTACCCTGAACCCACCACCCACCTGCACCCTGAACCCACCACCCACCTGCACTCTGTACTCACTTGCACCCTGAACCCACCACCCACCTGCACCCTGAACCCACCACCCACCTGCACTCTGTACCCACCTACACTCTGTACCCACCTGCACTCTGTACCCAACTGTACCCACTTGCACCCCCTGCACCAACCTGCACCCACCACCCACCTGCATCTACCACCCAACTGCACTGTGTACCCTTCCCTCTGTACCCCCTGCACCCACCTGCACCCCCTGCCTCCACCTGCATTCTTCACCCTGCACCCTGTAGCCACCTGCACCCTGAACCCACCTGCACCCTGCACTCTGTACCCACCTGCACCCACTTGCACCCTGCACCCACCACCTACCTGCACCCTGCACTCTGTACCCACCTGCACTCTGCACCCTGCACTCACCTGAACCCTGTCCTCTGTACCACACCTGCACCCTGCACAAACCTGCACCCTGCCCTCTGTAACCCCCTGCACCTACCTGCACCGGCACTCTGTACCCACCAGCGCCTACCTGCACTCTGTACCCTGCACCCACCTGAACTCTGCACTCTGTATGTAGCACCCTCATAGTATTTAATGACCCTTTAGGACCCCCCCACACCCAGTTGCTGTGGCACGCTCATCCCCCCCCACCCCCTACTTTGGGGGAAGGTGTGGTGCAAGGTTGAATTCCTGCAACTTTTCCCTGAGAGGAATGCCCTGGGTGACACTATCAATTAGCACTGCGGCAGGCTTGGGGACAACGACACGAGAGGCGCGTAATGCCCTACTGCCTATCCTGCTGGGGGGGGTGACACCATGTTTCACCGCACCGGGTGACACCAACCCTAGTGACACCACTGGCTGGAGAGGTTAGTGAAGGGAAATATGCATGTAGGCCAAAAAAGGAGCATTAAAAGCTTACAGCATGCATGGGAACAAAGGGGACATTCACAGCATATTGCAATCATGGTAATTAGGGAATGATGAAAGAAATACAAGACATTAGCATACATTAAAAACATAGATTGTGATGTTAAAGGAGAAAACTTACCTTAATATAGTCCTTCTGCATTAATTGGATGATGGCAGAACACGTCTCGGGGATGATGATCCCAAGCGCCTTGGAGGAATATGCCTGTTGAGAACTTGAGGTCCTGCAGGCTTCTCCCAGTTGCCAGGTACCTCAACATGACAGTGAGCCTCTGCTCGGCCGTGATGCCTTGGCGCATCACAGTGTCCTGCCTCGTGATATATAGGGGGACAGAATATCCAAAATACTCCTGGATTTCCCTAAGCAGAGGCATATATTCTTGGCCCATATACTCCTCCTGGCCCTGTTCAAGGCCACAGATCCAGTAACATTACCAACTGCAGAAGACAGCCCATAAGCAGCACAAACTCGCTTAAAACAGAACGCACCCAGGAACAGCAAGGCCTATAAAGAACGACCTGAAAAACAGAAAACGAGCGGACAGGAACGCACTGCAAAACAGATACAACCTGACAGCAAGCACTGAAAGACAGATACGAACCCACAAGCACGAACTGAACACTAGAAAACTATCTGAAAAGCACGGAGACTGAAAAGCTTGAATCGGCTCTAACCAAACTTTTACTAAAGTGCGGTAACACATAATCAGCAAAAGCAGTCCCAAGGGTGGCGCCATTGGATTTGAACTTCCCCTTCATAGTGCCGTCGTACGTGGTTTATGTGACTGCGTTCTGACACGATCGTTTTCTTACCCGATGGTGTGTAGGCATGACTGATCATCAGTCAGCTTCATCGGATATCTGATGAAAAAATCCATCAGACCATTTTCATCGGATGAACCGATTGTGTGTACAGGGCATTAAAGTTGCTGTACATGTAGCATGCCCTGGCAGACAGTGCACCTGGCCACATTGCACTTGAACAGTGAAAGTGTCTTTAAAGGCTTTGGTTACATATAGCCTTTCTGCATACACTGCACACCTAAACAACTATTCTTGTACCCCAAATTATGCCTTCAAAGAGAAGTATGGAGTTTTCAATAAAAAATATAAAAATGATACTCACCCAGATAGATACAGCATCGATCTGATACTGCATTTGTCCCCTGTTTTGTTTACATTAAGAACTGAGTAATAAAACACTGCTGATAGCTCAGTTCTCCCTCTCTGTTCTGAGCAGATGGTTGTGACTATTGCCGCGTACACACGATCACTTTTTGTGATGAAAAAAATAAAAAAGGCATTTTAAAAAACGTCATTTAAAATGATCGTGTGTGGGCAAAACGTTGTTTTATGTCTTCAATTTTTTGTGTCGTTTTTCAAAATGTAATTTTTTGTGTCATAACAAGTGATCGTGTGTGGGCAAAACGACGTTTAAAACAACGTTTTTAAACCCGCGCATGCTCGGAAGCAAGTTATGAGACGGAGCTTCAATGGAACAGAGTTACGTCGAACGTGGTGTACGTAACCGCACTTTGCTAGAGCTTTTTGGAAAAAACGATGGTGTGTAGGCAACGTCGTTTTGGAAAATGAAGTTTGAAAAACGTTGTTTTGTTACGTGAGATAAAATGCCTTTTTTTTTCATCACAAAAAGTGATCGTGTGTATGCGGCATAAGAGTCACCAGGCTCCCTGCACTGCAATGTCAGCCGACAGAGGGCTTTAGCTGAAAATGGAATATAAAAGAAAATCAATCAGCACAATATAAACACAAAATAATATAATAGTAAGCAGCTGAACACTAGGAATCAATTAGATAAGTTCCTGGAAAGATATAAACAAAGAATAGTGCAGCGCTATATAAAAGTCCATCCAAAGATCCTCCTTGTGATAATCCAATAGTGGTAAAATTCACACACATGCAGGTGATGAATCGTGGATAGAAGAAAAACACCTCCACCAGTAGTAAAAATGGCCTCTCACCTCCCAGATCAGACCCTATAATGAGATCAGGGTCAATAGCGCTTTCCCATAAGGGATAAATCCAGGGGATGAAGTTGCCAGCTGACAAGCATGAAGCCAAAACAGATAAACTCCGACCAGATGATGATTCATTCATATAAAAAAAGGAGATAACATAGTGTACTCTGTATGCGCACAAGGTTTAATAAAACAAATGTATACAACTCACATTTTCAAGGCACTGATCCAGTGCCAGGGTAAACAGCGATAAAAAACATGTGTTGCTTGTGTTGCAGTGGCTGCGGGTGCCGTCACGTCCTTCCCTCCGAACGTTGCGTCCCTAGGACAGGACTTCTTCAGCGGAATTTTAGCTGAAAATGGACCACAGGAGTGCAAAAGGAACTGATGTATAGGAGAAGTCAAAATATCTTTGGCTATACTTCTCCTGTAATCACTTTGCCACGAGAGAATAATTATTAAAAATAGATCTTTTATATTTCATAAGCTTTTCTTCAAACAAAATTGAAGTTTTGAACTACTTTGCAACCAGCAACTTTTGAGAAATTGGCCAGACTACATAATGTACAGCATGGCTTAGAAAGTGTCACAGTCAGAAGTGCAGTGGCCAGGAGTATGTAATCTACAGTACAGTTTACAGAGTGTAGCAATTTGGAGCTTGTTTTATAAAGTTTACAGTATGTGGTGTATACAACTGTATACAACTTACTGTATCAAAATTAACATTCACAAAGAAAAAAATTCTGTTCAAATTGCCATCAAAATGACAGCTTCCAGCCGCTTTATTTTGTTTTTAAACAGAGTGGCTGGGGATTCTCTTCATACATATACTAAGTGAGGTTTCATATAGATGGTAATTGGTGGCCTCCACACACAAAAAAGATGGCATGGGGTCCCTCATAATTCATACTAGGCCCTTTAGGTCATATTTGAATCTTAATGGGAGACCTCATGCAATAAAAAGTCGTTTTGTTTCAAATTCTATACTAGACCCTTGTTGGCAGGTATTGATTTTAAGGGAACTCCATACAAAAATCAAAAAAAAAAAGTGTGATTCCCCCCAAAAATCTATACAGTACCAGACCCTAATCTGAAAATACAGCTTGGTAGACCATGAAATGGCAAGCTTATCCCCCCCCCCCCCCCTCCAAACTATACCAGGCCACATATCCAGGAGACCCTGCCCCTTTGTTTAATGGTGTAATGCCTCCTCACACCTGTCAAACACCATTTGAAAAGCATTCCACTGTGTATCACTCTTCAGAGAGCTAATACTAGTGTAAAGCCATCAGAGTCACAGAGGGCTTTTTAGTTAAATGAATCCCACAGAGCCATTACTTCCCCATCTCCCCTCCTCTCCTTATACCACCACCATATGCATCCATTTCAAACTGGCGTCACCATTATGGGGACATTTTTTCTTCCAGCGACACCACCAATGCAGGGACATTTCCGCGTTATGTCAACACAGGTATATTTTTCCTTCCAGCCACACATGTAATGCAGGGGTATTTCCCTCTTTGCAGTGAGACCACTGCCACAGGGGCATTTTTTTTCGTTACTCCACCACTGATGCAGGGACATTAATCCTTCCAATGACACCACCAACACAGGCACATTTTTATTTACAACAACACCATTGACACATGGGCATTTTTTACTACAGTGACACCCCTGGCACAAATATTTTTTATCTGCAAGTAACCCCATGGATGCAGGGACATCACTGAAACATTTTTTCTTCCAATGACACTACCAATTCAAAGGAATTCTTCCTCCCAGGGACACCACTAATGCAGGGGCGTTCTTTCTTCTAGGGACGCCACAGAAGCGGGAAATGTTTTCTTTCTTTCAATGACACCACCAATACAGAGGCATACTTTCATTTTAGTGACACCACTGTTGAAAATGCATTTCTTCCTTCCAGTGAAACCACCAACACATGGACAGTTTTTCTTAAGTGAAACCACTGATGCAAGGGAATTTTTCCTTCGAATGACACCACTGATGATGGGGCATTTTTTCTTTAAGTGACACCACAGATTGTATATATGTCAGCATCACAGATAGTATAACGATCAACATCACAGATAGTATATAGATCAGCACCACAGATACTATATAGATCAGCACCACAAACACTATATAGATCAGCACCACAAACACTATATAGATCAGCACCACAGATAGTATATAACCCAACCCCTCTCGCAGGTGGCTCGCAGCTGACAGGAGGTCTGACACTGGCTGAAAATAGTGTGGAAATAGTGAAAATTAATTTGCTATGGTCACACAATTGGGTGGGATCAGCGTGCACTCTCTGTGCCCCCTGAGCTTACCCTGTTTTGAAGCCTATTAGAGCCTCTGGCTCTAATCAGGTTCTTTAAAAAAAAAAACACCCCTCCCACCCCCGCAATAGGAGTCCATGTGTCTGGCGTCCTGAAAAGGGAGGTGGTGGCAGGTATAGGGGCGGCCACTGTTGGTTGCGCTAGTTTTTCAGGTACAAGTACCACTCTAGGAGAGATGTGTCCCCTCTGCTTCCTACTGTGTTGGGCACAATCACACCCCCATATCATGATTGTTTAAAAAATAAAGGGCATATTATAAAATAACATGTATATATTTAATCTACACAACACTGATCGATGTACATTTTTGGGGGTTTGTTACATTTTGTTAATGAATTGCATAAAAAAAAAATTGTGAAAGACAATTTCACAAATATTAATTTGTCCTTAAAAACAATATATTGTATTGCTTTGTTATTTTAAGCAATGACAATGTTAAGGAAACCGGAGTACTCAGAGGAAACTCAGGGAGGGAGAAACGCAGGCACAGGGAGAACAGGCAAATAACATTAACAGGTTACTGGTTTCTTGATTTTAAGCTCATGCCCACCTTCCTGATTGGTGTAGTGACATTAGCGGGTATTTTTTTTTGCCTGAGTTTTGCAGTAAGGAGAAGCTGCCGCTCCAGGTGAGCGCACCTCGGTGATCAGTGTCCACTCAAAACCAGGTGGGTGCCGGCAATGCACGGAGCATGAATAGAACAAAAAATAATATGGACAGCCGCACTCCAATAGATGTTTGAAAAATGGTAAATAGCCTTTTAATAAGGTAAAGGAAAAACACTACAAGAAAAAACAGCAAATGGTGGGATAATACAGCTGACGTGTTTCACATTGATGAACAATGCTTAGTCATAGCTGAAAACAAAATGAAAAACAATCAACTTTATGTGAAGTGTTCTAAAAAGATCATGTAGTCCATCCTGCCTATGATTGGTCATTGCTGATTTTCAGGATCACAAACATCTGCAGGTAAATACAGCGGGAGGACTACACCCATTAAAACAATGTATATAGACAAGTAAAGACTCATGTAACAAAAAATGATGATGACATGTGAATAAATAAAATAAAAATACTAATAAAGTTACCAATAAATGAGTTTTGCAGTGTTGGGCCATGTGTTTTATTGTTTGCGTATTGCTTGCAATGTTTGCCTATGCATTTTGTCACCTATGCATTGCAGTGATTGCCCACACATTTTATAGCCTAGGCATTGCAATACATATCCATTCATTTTTACTCATGTATTTTATCACTTGGTTACTACAGAAATGACTGGTTGATTACTTTCCTGGGTATTGCTATGACTGTCCATTTTTCTTGGGTAATGTCACAGTTGGGAGTGCGTTATCTGCACATCACCTCCATTTCCAATGTTTGTTTTGGAGAGTATATTACCAAATACTGCTCTGCAAAGGCTATCAAATCATCTCCTAAAAAAACAATATTCTTGGTTGTTTCTTTGTGCATGTTGCAAAGTTAAAGTCTCAGGCTCATTCAAGTTTCCTGAACCCCAAGGTATGAACATGCTGATAAGGGGACAGACCAGGGAGAGCAGGTTAAGTAAATGAAAAAAAAAAAAAAAAAAAATTCTGTATAGAATAGTTTCCTTGTATGTATTTCAACTGTGTATTTAGCTTCTTGCTGATGTTCAGCTTTGAGTAAGAAGTCTTTAGTGTCCATATAGTCAATATAAAAATCATAAATATATACAATGATCCTGCATATTATTTTATCTGTTGTTACCAAATGGTTTGTTTAATTATATTTTTATCATGATTCTTTAGATTTCCTGAAGTTCATATTGCAAGTTCAATAATGACCAAGATTCGAGCAACTCAAGGTCAAATAATGTTATAAAACATTTAAGGTATCCTTTGCATTGATAATGGCAATGAAAATACATTGATTTACTCCTTATCTGTTATCTAAGCTAAAAGGACCACTATATAGTCATCGAAGAATACTGCAAGGTTAAAACAAGCTAATGTGCTTCGTATAATTTTTTAATTCTCATGGCAGTAACAGATGTCATTTGACATTTTTAAAAGAAAGGAGTGATCTTCTGTTAGATTAGATCCCCGTGATACAAAGAATTTCTCATTCACAGTGACATCAATACCCCCTATGAGGCGCTTTTGTTTCAGATCACAGATGTCATTACTGGAGTTCCATTGCTAAGCTATAAATGTTTCATCCTTGTTTTTTTAGCACTTCATTATACAGAGATATATATGCTACTTTGACTGGTTCAATTTATTAAGACAGTGACAATTGAAAATTATGCGTTTTGGTTGAATTGGAAGTAATTAATGGTGGTAAAGTGTGTTGACTTTTTATTTAAGGGCTTTAATAATTTATACACATCCTGTAATTCCAGTTACTAAGTTTGACTCTCCTTTTCGATGGGGGTTGCAGCATCCAACAGTAGAGATTAATGTAATCTGTGTGTAGTTGGTTTTGACTGACCATTTGACCCAGAAATGCTTATTCAGGATTTGGACGAATCTAAGAATGATTAATGTAATTGTTGGCTTGACTCATAAATGGGAGTAAGAGGAAAAAACAAAACTAGATGACATACAGTAGTTTTAACAAGTTAGGCAAGTGGGAAAATCTGAAATAGTGAAAATAGTGAAACACAGTTTGCAACTCCAGTGTGACCTTTTAGACTCTAGGTATATTACTGCTTTGCTTAACCACTTCAGCCCCAGAGGATTTGGCTGCCAAAAAGCAATATTCAGAATTGCAAATTTAAAGGGACGTACCTGTATGCCCATTTGCCTGTCCGTGCCATTCTGCCACCGTAAAAGTGCGTGCGCTGGTCAGCAAGTGGTTAAAAGTTTCAGATCTACAGATAACCAAGATAATTTTTATTAATATCAGAAAGTTAAAATATCATATAGTACTATGGAAATATTCTTTAAATAGTATCGGCAACATAACAGGATGCTATAAAAAAAAATTTGAAATAAGGAGCATCACATTTTTGAAATATCAAACTGGTAAGTACTGTTATCATCTATAGCAGTGGTTCTCAACCTTTCTAGTGTCTTGATAACATTTCACAAATTGTGGGGACCCCTAACAGTAAAATAATTTTTGTAGCGTGGAACCCATACTACAGTGGTGTCTTGCAGCAGTGACACCTATGCTGAAATCGGGAGATAGGGTCTCCTTCAGCCCCTCCCACTTCACTTTCCTCACCAGTCAGCTGACTTCTAGTCTCTGCCCCCCAGCCATGCCGTGAACTGATTGGGTGGAGTGGGAATGCCTTTGCCAAGAAAAGGCTGGGAGAGCGGTGTGGGCTTCAGAAACAGCCCAGGATTTGGTGACCCTTGGCAAATGATCATTCAACCCCTGAGGGGGTCCTGACCCCCAGGTTGAGAACCCCTTATCTATAGCAATCATTTTTTATGTATATTTGTATGTATGGTTGTGTATATTTATTTTCATTTAACTTATTTTTATTTTAACTCATTCATCAAATGTTTTAAGAAGACACTTGACCTAATATATATTAGCCTGGATAACAGCCAGAAGGACCTCAAGCTCTCCATAGGTATTACGATTCAACCACATAAAGCTCTGCATATGCTCAATAGATGTACTGTACACAACCTAAACTGTCCGATTTTTACATTTGGCACCCTTGCACAACTTAAATATGAATTGATTAAGTAGTTGTGCATATATACAGTTAAAGGGTTTGTACACCTTAAGGTTTTTCACCTTAATGCATTCTATCATGTGGCAGTTGCTGCAACCAGGAGGGAGGTTTGCTCATGTATAGAGAAAAAGGCAAAATCCTCAAAGCATTACTACATGTGGAAAAGGTTCCAGGTCAATGAGACTGAGAGAGTTGAGCCAGCTGAAAGAGTCTGGGTTTCTGCCACACAATGTGCACAAACAAAAATACTAGAGGTGCACCGAAATGGAAATTTCAGAACCGAAATATAAAAAAAAGTCAGGCCGAAAACGAAACCGAAAATGACTTTTTTTTTTTCCCCCTATTTCAATTTTTTTTTAAATAATTGTATGTATTACATGAGACATTTTAATTAGCTTCATTGATTTAAAATAACCAGAATTGAAAAGCTCCAAGTCAAGATAATAAAATAACAAAACTTTTATTTAAATTGGACTCAAATACCAGTGCCCATCCAATGTAGCCTCAGCAGTGTGTATAAATGCAGCCTCACCAATGTCCATCAATGCAGCCTCACCAGTGTGTATAAATGCAGCCTTACCAGTGTCCATAAATGCAGCTTCACCGTGCCCATCATTGTCGCCTTACCGTACCCTCATTGCCGCCTCACTGTGCCCATCATTGCCATCTTACTGTGCCCTTATTGTCACATTACTGTACCCTTATTGCCACCTTACTGTGCCCTTATTGCCACCTTAATGTGCCCTATTGCCATCTTTCTGTGTCCTCATTGCAGCCTCACCATCATCATTGTAAATCACCATAATCAAGCTTACTTTGCCAGTCAGTGCCTGGACTACGCATCTCCCGCAGCTCTCACAGAGCTGTCTAAAATTTTCGGCCGTGCCGTGACGGAAGTCCCACCCTCCTCCTAGACCAGCTTGTGTGATAGACGCAGTGTTTTCCGTATATCACACGAGCTGCTCTAGGAGGAGGGCGGGACCTTTTTCATGGTGCGGCTGAAAATTTCACAGTCCAGCCAGCCCCCAGGCTGTGCCAGTCACAGGATGCGTCCCCTGCCATGTCCTGACTCTGCCTGCCTCCGAGACGCCTGGCAGTTGTAGTTTGCTTTAGTTCCACCCATCGCCACCAGAAATGGTGCAGCAGTGCAGACTACAACTCTCACAATGCAGCAGCCAGCCAATCGGTGGCCGCCGCAGCCGATTTTTACGATCTAAAGCAGGGGTCTCAAACTGGCGGCCCTCCAGATGTTGGGAAACTACAAGTCCCATCATGCCTCTGCCCATGGGAGTCATGCTTGTAACTGTCAGCCTTGCAATGCCTCATGGGACTTGTAGTTGCGCAACAGCTGGAGGGCTGCCAGTTTGAGACCCCTGATCTAAAGGAAAAAATATAGCAGACAGGCAGCGCGGCCGTTTGGGTCATTATCGACAAATTTTAAGTTGTTTCAGCATTTCCCCAAAAGAGCTATTTTCAGCCGATATGTATCGGTCTCTGATATATCGGTGCATCCCTAAAAAATACTGAGCCACCTCGCTCACTTGTTGGTAGCACTGCTGCTCCTCTTACCAGTCCCTTTGACTGTGCTGTCAAGCTCTCCTGGAATACTTGGCTCTCTAGCCTTTAGTCACAGCACCCTTAATCTCAGTATAAGTACATATGTTCTGTGAAGTCCTCAGAGGTGTGCTAGAGAACCTTAGTGAACAAACAGCATCATGAAGGCCAAGGAACACACCAGATAGGTCGGGGATACAGTTGTGGAGAAGTTTAAAGCGGGGTTAGGTTATGAAAAAATATCCAAAGCCTTGAGCATCTCACAAAGCACTATTTAATCCATCATCTGAAAATGGAAAGAGTATGGCACAACTGCAAACCAAACAAGACATGGCCGTCCACCTAAACTGACAGGCTGAGCTAATTATTTAGAGAAGCAGCCAAGAGGCCTATGGTAACTCTGGAGAAGCTGTAGAGATCCACAGCTAAGGTGGCAGAATCTGTCTACATGACAACTTTTAGTCACGTACTCCACAAATCTGGCGTTTATGCTCATTCATGTCCTACTGCATTCTGTCTAATTTTTTCACTATAGTTCATGGTTTCTTCCTTTCTTTTATTTTTTCTCCACCTTATTTTTCTTTTTTCTTTTCTTTTTCTTTATTTTTATCCTAGACATTCCACAACACCAGCACTCATGTCAACATTTGCAATACTGGGTTCTAGTAACTTTATAGTTATTATTATTTTTACACATTTTACAACATATTCCTAGAACCAGCATCACTATTAATTACTAGTGTGGACACGTTCTTTTCAAAGGGACTTTGCTGTGCACCTGGCCTTCCGCCGTGAGCTCTTCCCTCAGCTCCTCACGGGGTTCACACTTTAATGGTGTCAGGGCTGAGCTCATCCCTTACTTCTCTGAGCTGGCCACTCAGTTGTCATTTAATTTCCAGCTCCTTTCTCTCCATAGTGACTCATCTGTTGATGATATCCTGCTTGTCAGTCCTGCTTACTTAAGCCCAGATCTTTTCTGCCTTTGCCTGTCAACATCACAGAGACTCTCTCCTGTGTGCCTGTTAAAGACTTGCTTGGCTGATGTTCCTTCTGGTTCCAGATCCTGTTGCTGGTCCACTATGCTGATCCCTGGCTTCTTGACTTAGTGACTTGTCTGACTATCCCTTCTGGTTACCAAACGTTGTCTATGTTGTTTCTATTTACTTTTATTATTATTAAACATGTGTGATTTAACTGTACTTCTATCTCTGTCTGATTCATGGTTTCTGACAATTGGCATGTGAGTATCCATTTGGGATGAGTGGTTACCTTTCTTCCCCCACATGTATACCCCCCCTTCAACAATGTACATTGAACATTTTAAAAGGTTTTATATACTAGTATGTCTCTATTCAGTAATCTTGCTATCATGTGCATTCTAGAATGGTTTTATCACCCAATGAGGATCATTGCCCCGCATCACTTGGGGTTTTTTACCTTGTCCACAATGTATCAATCATTGCGTATATGTATGTGACTGTTTTTTCATACTTGGATCTGTATTATGTTACTATGTAATTTTCTACCAATAAAATGGTTTTGTACAATAGTGACTGATACCTTGGCCTCACTGCCCAATTTATTTAAAATCCCAAAATCCCTCTTTTTCATGTCCACAAATCTGGCCTTTATGGAAGAGTGGCAAGAAGAAAGCTATTGTTAAAAGTAGGGCTGTTACTGATCAAAATTTTTGTGTTCGATTAATAATTTTTTATTTTAATCGATTAATCGACTAATTTCGATTAATTGTAATGCACATACAGATCCAACTACTTTTAGCTGATCTCCTTGCAGGCTGATTTCCAGTGCAGCTACCAACAGCAGGGTACAAAAAACACACAAAGGCAGTGCTTGATAGGAATAGCATTAAAACTTTTATAATCTTCAAGTAGGTAACAAAATAAATATTGCACTGGAGATGAAATCGATGTAGCTACATAAACTGTAAAAACGGTGCGAGTAATACCAAATGGTACCAAAAGCAGTCATAAAAATATGTAGCCAAGTATGATACTGGTATAAAAATGTGTACAACGATACCACTGCTGAATCCAGATGAGGAGAGGTTACCATCAGTCCGTCGGCATGTAGCTGTCCCATGAAGGGAACTATCACAACTCCCAGTGGATGGTTGTAAAATCCCAGGTTAATAAAAGGAAGCGATAGAGGGAAGTATAAGGCCGCGTACACACGACCAAATACATCTGTTCAAATCGGTCTGACAGACCGATTTGAACAGATTTGTCTGCTGTGCTGTTTTGGTTTGATCGCTGTACACACGATCAAACCAAAATCCCCGCCGGCAGACAGCGCGGTGACATGGCGATGACGTTGACGTCGCCACGTCACCACACCAGGAAGTAAAACACTTCCGCGCATGCGTCGAATCCATTGGACGCATGTGCGAGCAGATATGTCTGCTGGTTAGCGTACTAACCAGCAGACATGTCGGACAGACAGATTCCCAGCAGACAGATTTTAAAGCATGCTTTAAAATCTGTCGGCTGGCCAAATCTGTCTGTCCGCCCGTACACACGATCAAATGTGTCTGCTGAAACGGTCTGTCAGACCGTTTCCAGCAGATAGATTTGATCGTGTGTACGCGGCCTAACAGCTACTATGTGGCAGATAGTAAGGTCCGCCACCATGCAGATATGAAGGCACAGCTAAGGACCCCTTCAGATGGATACGGCAAGCCCCGCCGGTGTCCGTGACGTTACTGGATCTCCGACGGAACTCCCTGAAGGTCCAGAAGCTGGCGGAGAGGCGAGTACCAATCAAAAGAATTTTAATCAATCAAAAATATTTTGATCGATCAAAAAAATTAAAGATTAATCGATTAATTAAAAGTTAATTTGAACAGCCCTAGTTAAAAGAAAACCATAAGAAGTCACGTTTTTCAGTTTGTGAGAACCCATGTGGGGGACACAGCAAACATGTAGAAAAAGATGCTCTGGTCAGATGAGACCCAAATGTTACTTTTTGGCCTAAAAGCAATACGCTATGTGTGGCGAAAAACTAATGCTGCACATCACCCTATCGTGAAACATGGTAGTGACCAGCTTTTTTTCAGCAGGGACAGGGAAGCTGGTCTAAGTTGATGGGAAGATGGATGGAGCCGAATACAGGGTGATCTTAGAAGAAAGATAGGTATCTGTTAAGAGTCTGCAAAAGACTTAAGACTGAGGCGGAGGTTGACCTTCCAGCAACACAACAACCCTAATAATACAGCCAGAGCTACAATTGTGTCGTTTAGATCAAAGCATATTCATGTGTTATAATGGTCCAGTCAAAGTCCTGACCTAAATCCAATTGAGAATCTGTGGCAAGACTTGAAAATAGCTGTTTACAGACAATCTGACAGAGCTTAAGCTCAGACTGGGCAAAAATTTCACTCTCTAGATGTGAAAAGCTGGTAGAGACATACCCAAAAAAGACTTTCAGCTGTAATTGCAGTAAAAAGTGATTCTACAAAGTATTGACTCAGGGAGCTGAATACAAATGCACGTCACACTTTTCAGATATTTATTTGTAAAAAAAATTGAAAACCATTTATCATTTTCCATCCACTTCACAATTATGTACCAGTTTGTGTTGGTCTATCACATAAAATCCAAATAAAATACATTTACATTTTTGGCTGTAACATGACAAAATATGGGGTTTGTAGTCTGGACTGTGTTGCAACCTTGGCTCCCTTTATAGATACAGTGGGGTGGATTTCCACCCTAGGACAGGAAATGTGTTATTTGCAGGATTGCCAGCTGAAAATAAAGGGTCAAATGTCTGAAAATTTAAAACAAATGCAATCATTTAATTTAAGGATGGGTAAGCTGCAGTGTATTAAATTTTAGTTTTTAGTTATAGATCTCCTTTGTTTGCAGATTTGGCTGTATATTTAAGACAATTTCTGATACCATTTATCTAACAACATGTCCCCTGGATCTCATATGAGCCATTTGTGTCACGAATTATGAAACCAAACCCAAGCCAAGTTTTTAACTATCACCAGGTGATGGATATATACTCTTTCTCATCTATTTATTACATTCACATTACAAATGTAAAACGTACTGTAATGGATGTCTGTAGTCCTGTAAGGCATTTTTTTTTTTAAATAATGTTTAATCAAGTTACACATGTTTTGCTCCTACAGACAACAAAAGGGATGTTGGTACAACACACACAGTTTTGACTACATAAAACACAAGTGTTATAGTTGAAGAAACACGTTAATATATTTAGTGCAAATAATAGAATTTAAAATTGTTTGTTAACAAGGCAGTAACAAAAGTATTAAAAACAGTTGTGCAAGATCCATTAACTGAATCTTGGCACCAAACATTTTAACCGTAACAAACTTTATTTTTGATTTGGCCATTCTTTGCCTATATCATATTTAGTATTCAAAAAAAAGTATGGGAAATATTTCTTTCTTGAATCATACTTACCTAGGTGGATGCAGCCTCGCTCCAAATGTGCATCTATCCCCCGCTAGATCTAACACTGAGAACCGAGCGATAAAATACCATTGATCGCTCGGTTCTCACAGTTCCATGAGCAAAGAACTGTTGACTGTCAGTCACTGCTGTCTGGAGCACTGGGCTGTGAAGGGAGTGGGAGTGGCTGGCTCAGGCTCTCAGTGGCCCAATAAGAGGCTGAGCTGGCTGCCGGTCCAGACAAGGTAGTGGATACCTACCATATGTTCACAATCTTTCCCCTGCCTGGAACAGCTCTGTCACATCAGCCAACAGCGGGCTTCAGCCTGCTGACTGCTGGAGATGGGTCACAGGAGTGCAGAACGATAGAAAATAAGATAGGAGAAGCATAGCCAAAATGAGGTTTGGCTGTACGTTTCCTTTAATGGAGATACAATGAAAAGATTGCAGTAAATACATAAACTTCAGCCCAATGTGCTTGCAATTAGTTTCCTTTTTATATATATATTTGGATTAGGGCTGCTGGCATAATACAACCAAATTTGATTACTTTTAGAAGGGGTATTATAATTAAAATCACTAACAGCACCCAGTGCAAGGTTCATGAGATGTTATATATATATATACACACAATGGGGGTTATTTACTAAAGGCAAATCCCCTTTGCTCTACAAGTGCAAACTACAAGCGCAAAGTGCACTTGGAAATGCAGTCGCTGTAGATTCGAGGGGGACATGCAAGGAAAATAAAAAACAGCATTTTAGCTTGCACATGATTGGATGATAATCTTAGCAGCGCCTCCCCTCATTTCAGATATATCCCTCAGATTTACAGCGACTGCACTTCCAAGTGCACTTTCAGTGAACTTTTAAGTGTACTTTACACTTGTAGTTTGCACTTGTAGTGTAAAGTGAATTTGCCTTTCGTAAATAACCCCCAGCATCTCACAAAAGTGAGTACACCCACACATGTTTGTAAATATTTTATTATATCTTTTAATGTGACAACACTGAAGAAATGACACTTTGCTACAATGTAAAGTAGTGAGTGTACAACTTGTATAACAGTGTACATTTGCTGTCCCCTAAAAATAACTCAGCAAAAAGCCATTAATGTCTAAACCGCTAGCAACAAAAGTGAGTACACCTCTACGTAAAAATGTCCAAATTGTGCCCAATTAGCCATTTTCCCTCCCCGGTGTCATGTGACTCGTTAGTGTTACAAGGTCTCAGGTGTGAATTGAGAGCAGATGTTTTAAATTTGGTGTTCTCTCTCTCTCTCACTCTCTCAAACTGGTCACTGGACGTTCAAAATGGCACCTCATGGCAAATAACTCTCTGAAGATCTGAAAAAAAAGAATTGTTGCTCTACGTTAAGATGGCCTAGGGTATAAGAATATTACCAAGACCCTGAAACTGAGCTGCAGCACAGTGGCCAAGACCATACAGCAGTTTAACAGGACAGGTTCCACTCAGAACAGGCCTCGCCATGGTCGACCAAAGAAGTTAAGTGCACATGCTTAGCGTCAAGTTCAGAGGTTGCCAGCATTGCTGCAGTGGTTGAAGGGGTGGAAGGTTAGCCTGTCAGTGCTCAGACCATATGCCACACACTGCATCAAATTGATCTGCATGGCTGTCATCCCAGAAGGAAGCCTTTCTAAACATGATGCACAAGAAAGCCCACACACAGTTTGCTGAAGACAAGCAGACTAAGGACATGGATTACTGGAAACATGCCCCGTGTGTCTTGCCTACAGTCAAGCATGGTGGTGGAAGTTTCATGGTCGGGGGATGCATGAGTGCTACTGGCACTGGAGAGCTACAGTTCTTTGAGGGAACTATGAATACCAACATGTACTGTGACATACTGAAGAAGATAATGATCCCCTCCCTTCAGAGACTGGGCCGCTGGGCAGTATTCCAGCATAATAAAGACCCCAAACACACCTCCAAGACGATCACTGCCTTGCTAAAGAAGCTGAGGGTAAAGGTGATGGTGTCAGGATCAGCAGCTAAGGTGACCAGACACGTAGCTACACAAGGGAACTGAGACCAAACAAAGGATATATATATTAAGTGATATTTATTTACAGTGAGAATACACCAACAAACATACACAACAACCAAATAAAACATAAACCACTCCAGCAAACAAGAATAACTAATAAACCTAATAGCTAACTATATACAATATCTACAACAAGGGAAAAGGCAACAGGGATGCAAGGAAAAGGACACGGCTGGGAACAAGAGCATAGAACATGGCAAGAATGGTGCAGGAAGGATCGGGATCAGGACAAGAGCAGGTTGGCAGGCACAAGCTGGTAGCAGACAAGAAGGGATCAGAATCTTGACGCACTGGGGGAAGGGAGGAGCAGCCTTAAATATCCACGCAGCTGGAGCCAGGTGCGGCCGATCAGAACCTGACAGCTTCTGGGAGACACCTGCTGGTGGACACTGGAACTGCAGCAAACAGCGCAGAGCAGGATAGTGCCACCAGCAGGTGAACTTATTCCTAACATATTCCCCACCTTAAGGAGCAGCCTCTGGACGCTCCATGGGGCCCCACCACCAGGATCTGCAAGCTGACTGAGCACTCCAGTGTCTGGAGGCGTGGTGAGAACCATGCCGCCGGGGTCCCGAAACTGTCTGGGTTCTCTGCTGGTCAAATCCCTAAGGAGGCGCAACACCAAAGGTATATTCTTAAAAGCAGCCTGTGTTCCAATGCTGTGACACCAAAGGACACCCGACCGCCCAATGCCAGAGTTTCTGGTCCGTGTAGGTACCCCGATGCCAGGGCATTCCTTCACAACTGGATCTTTTCTCCCTCTGTTACTAGAGGCCAATCTGTACTGTACCTCGGTTCTACCTAGCGCATAGGTTACCCCACCCGGGTCCCCAAATGCACCAGGGATCGCAGAGAAGACCCCTGGGTCAGGACAAGGCTCAAATGGAACATTGTCCTTTGCCATGGGATCTCTACTACCGGGGCTGTAACAGCAGATTTGGCTCTCAAGTTTAGATGGGAGATCTGGACCATCTGGCCTTGGCACTACAGGATCCTCTGGCTGCAAAAAGAACTCAGGAGGAGCAAATGTAGGGATCTTGACCCACCCAGACAACCCATTTAGGCCACATAACATTTTATTTTAAAAGCCTCAGACACATCATTAGGTTGGTGTTTAACCCAATCAGTAGCCAGTTTGACAGCATGTAGAGGTTTGGCATAGTCCGGAGTGGCGGCAGCCCCGGAATCAGCATAGACCAGAGAGGCGGCATCCCCGGAATCAGCATAGTCCAGAGGAGCGGCAGATACCAGATCAACAGGCAGGGCAGTGGGCAGGGCAGCGGGCACATCAGACTGGGCAGCAGCCCGGGAACCAGCATAGTCAAGCTGGTCAGTGGCAGCCCAGGAACCCGCTGTGGCAAGCTTGGCAACAGACGGAAGCATGAAGAAAGCATGGATCGCATCGTCAAGCGGCAACATGGAGGAGGCATGGATCACGCCAGCAGGCGGCAACATGGAGGAGGACAAGATCGCGTCAGCAGGCGGCAAAATGGAGGAGGACTGGATCGCGTCAGCAGGCAGCAATATGGAGGAGGACTGGATCGCGTCAGCAGACGGCAACATGGAGGAGGACTGGATCGCGTCAGCAGGCGGCAACATGGAGGAGGACTGGATCGCGTCAGCAGGCGGCAACATGGAGGAGGACTGGATCGAATCAGCAGGCGGCAACATGGAGGAGGACTGGATCGAATCAGCAGGCGGCAACATGGAGTAGGACTGGATCGCAGCCGCAGTCTGCATGGAGGAGGACTGGATCGCAGCCGCAGTCTGCATGGAGGAGGACTGGATCGCAGCCGCAGTCTGCATGGAGGAGGACTGGATCGCAGCCGCAGTCTGCATGGAGGAGGACTGGATCGCAGCCGCAGTCTGCATGGAGGAGGACTGGATCGCAGCCGCAGTCTGCATGGAGGAGGACTGGATCGCAGCCGCAGTCTGCATGGAGGAGGACTGGATCGCAGCCGCAGTCTGCATGGAGGAGGACTGGATCGCATCGGCAGTCTGCATGGAGGAGGACTGGATCGCATCGGCAGTCTGCATGGAGGAGGACTGGATCGCATCGGTAGTCTGCATGGAGGAGGACTGGATCGCATCGGTAGTCTGCATGGAGGAGGACTGGATCGCATCAGGCACCGGATCGGTGGGAACAGAATCAACAGGCAACATGGATAGTGGCACAGATATAAGAGCAGGAGATGAACTTTGTTTCTTTTTCTTAGGCTTAGATATTGGATTACTGCATGTAGTTGCCTTGTGCTGACCAGGTTGTACTGCTGATGGTGGGAAGGTAGTAACAGTACTAGGGGGGATAGAGAGAAGAGTATGAGAAATACAGGATGAGGCCTGAGATGTTGCCATGGGTAACGGCACAGCAGGGGGAGCTTTCAATTGATTGCATACATGGGAAGTGTGCCCTCTGGTGGCAGGGTACTTATGTGACTCATCTAGCACTGGGAATATGATCTCTGACCAAGCTTGTAATAGAGGTTGAACTAAAGTCAGTCTGTCTCTCCCTTGCTCACAACGCTCAATTAAACAGTGCAACACATTCCAACGCCACCTGTTGTGAATAGGGTGCATACTGCTGGAGAAACGATCCTGCACAATTTTTCAGCAACCATCCCAAAAATACAGCCTGGTACTAATTAAATGGAGGAGTGAAAACATCATGGCCCTGAGAGGCAACCTGAAATAGTAGCTCAGAACAGACCTGAATGAAAGGTTGTACTTGACCAAATGAAAATCTACCCTCCACGGCTAAGGCATGTGCAGTCAGAATGCTTCCAAGCAGCTTCTCCTCAGTTAGATCCTGCCACAGTGAATGACACAAATCCTTATCCCCTAATGCAAGTTGCACACGGAAAATAACCTGCACTCTCAACATTGTGAAAGAAAAAGCAAATATCCAAATCAACTGGCCCTCAGTCCCCAAGTGTAGCAGATCTGGCCGTTAGTGGGCGTCAAGATTATGTCAGGATCAGCAGCTAAAGGTGACCAGACACGTAGCTACACAAGGGAACTGAGACCAAACAAAGGATATATATATTAAGTGATATTTATTTACAGTGAGAATACACCAACAAACATACACAGCAACCAAAGAAAACATAAACCACTCCAGCAAACAAGAATAACTAATAAACCTAATAGCTAACTATATACAATATCTACAACAAGTGAAAAGGCAACAGGGATGCAAGGAAAAGGACACGGCTGGGGACAAGAGCATAGAACACGGCAAGAAGGGTGCAGGAAGGATCGGGATCAGGACAAGGGCAGGTTGGCAGGCACAAGCTGGTAGCAGACAAGAAGGGACCAGAATCTTGACGCACTGGGGGAAGGGAGGAGCAACCTTAAATATCCAGGCAGCTAGAGCCAGGTGCGGCCGATCAGAACCTGACAGCTTCTGGGAGACACCTGCTGGTGGACACTGGAACTGCAGCAAACATCGCATAGCAGGATAGTGCCACCAGCAGGTGAACTTATTCCTAACAGATGGACTGGCGAACCATGTCTCCAGACCCAAACCCTATTGAGCATCTGTGAGGAATCCTTAAAAGGAAGGTGGAGAAGGGTAATGTCTCTAACATCCACCAGGTGAACTCCATGCCCAAGAGGGGTAAGACTGTGCTGGAAAATAATGGTGGCCACACAAAATATTCACATTTCCGCCCCAATTTGGACATTTTAACTTAGGGGTGTACTCACTTTTGTTGCCAGTGGTTTAGACATTAATGGCTGTATGTTAAGTTAGTTTTAGGGGACAGCAAATTTTCACTGTTATACAAGCTGTACACTCATTACAAAGTGTAATTTCTTCAGTGTTGTCACGTAAAAGGATATAATAAAAGCAAGCTTAGAACACAGATTCTCACCAGCAGAAACGATGGTGTGGCACTGGAACTCAGAGTCAGCCTATCTACTCTGCTTCTTAGACCCTAGTAGCTTCTAATCTGTCATGCATGTGGATCTCTAACTATACCTACCCAAATCTGTTGCGTGCCTAACCTGGGCTTAACCAATGCTGGTTATTGAGCCATGAGCTAAAACTAGGTATATAATCCCACACCAGAAGGGAAAGGGTAACTAAACTAACAGGAGCTAAATGCAAACTATATTGTAATAAACAGGTTCACCTACTAATATAATGGAAGGCAACCACTACACACACACAGTAGCACAGACCTAGTTATCTGCTACTGTGCATGGGAGATAACAACAATAGGATAGAGGTATATCTATCACAAAGTTTCAGATACTCAAAAAGCTATGGGTACCTGCAGTTAAAATATGTGTATTAGAATACCATAATGCTTGCCTTATAGTCTCTGCTTCTGGCCTGGGTGCAATACAACAGCTCCTCTGTGTATAAGGTCATGTGACTGGAAACTTCCTTTTATATAACATCACAGTCCTCCAGTCCAGCTAGCAGGGACAAAACAAACCTGTCTGTAACAAACTACCAACCCTGTGGTAATAAGTAAAATGATTTACAAATACAGAGCATAGTACTTTCATAAGGTATATTAGTTGTTTATTTCACATCACTGATTTAATGAATATGTTCTGACTATTACATTAGTATATATGCTTTTTGCAACTAATCATTTTATTGGTTTGGGCCCTACTCCAACCTTACATGAACTACCACTTACTTCACCTGGTCTGAGCTTTCCTCATACTATATACAGTATTTATGTTGTCCAACATTCCTTATTACATTTTTTGTTTATTATGTTTGTCACCACCTTTTTAGGGTCATTTTTCTTTTGGCCCTGCTATGCGTCCTGGCCCCACGATCGCTGCACCATCAGCTCCCAGTCAGAACCTCCCTTGTGGAGTTTCTCCACACAGCTGGGACCCTTGATATACTTACCCTATTGATGGTGCAACTATCCCTGTGTTTTAACTGCTTTGTAAGTATGTTTTTGAACATTAGGGGATTTACCACCACCCCACCTTGGGTGGCCTTATTCATATATTTATGGAAACATATTATTTTATATTTTTCATATATTTTGCTTTTCTTATGGCATGGTCTTCCAACAGATATACACAAATCAAATCTTGGCTGTCTCCTGAGAAAGTGGGCACTGCTCCATTAAACACGTAGAGCACAGGTGTCAAAAAAAGGCTCACAGGCTGAATCCTGTCCTCCAGGTCATTTCACGTGGCCCTTGCACCTCTCCTGCAGCTGCAGGAGAGCTCTAGTCCTCCTCCAGGCCACTACTTTCTGCATTCAAGCAATGCATCCAGATTCTTCCCAGCAGCAGCATAAGGAAAGGGGGTGAACTGTGATGTAAGGGAGACTCAACTTCCGATGGTTGGGTGGCTCTTGACATCTAATGTAAGAGGAGGGGGATGCGCTGGACATCTAATCTTACAGATACAACTGGCCCTTTTGAGTATAATCATAATGCTGATGCGGCCCACAATGAAATTGAGTTTGACACCCCTGACGTAGAGACTACAGCTTTAAGAGTGCACTAAGTTAGGTGCTTCTGCAATTTTGTATATATATATATATATATATATATATATATATATATATATATATATATATCACTACCAGGAATATATCTATACTATATTGTGATATTTTTTTATCATGACATATATAATGTCAAATATGTCTAATTTTAACTGTAATATGAAATACATTTTGCATTGTTTTTTTAACATATTGCTATCTTTTTTTTTTTTTACACTACTTACTAAAGTCTCATGGGCAAATCTTCTTTTTGGTTCTACTAAGTTTTAGGGATTGATGCAGCATACACACGATCATTTCTTTCATCCCGATCATTAAAACTGCCTTTTTAGTGAAAAAAAATGCTCTAGTAAAGTGCGGTGACGTACAACACGTACGACAGCACTATAAAGGGGAAGTTCCATTCGGATGACGCCACCCTTTGGGCTGCTTTAGCTGAGTTTGTGTTAGTAAAAGACGATTTGCGCTTTTCTGTCTGTTACAGCGTGATAATTGTGCTTACTCTATTACGAACAGTAGTTTTACCAGAACAAGCGCTCCCATCTCATAACTTGCTTCTGAGCATGCGCAGATTTTTTACGTCGTTAATGCCCACACACAAACATTTTTTTACCCGATAAACGACAACGGTAAAAACGTTGTTAAAAAATAGAGCATGTTCGAATTTTTTTTTGCCCATTTTTCAGAACCGAAAAACGCTCTGAAGCCCACACACGATCGTTTTTAATGACATTAAAAAAAAGTTATTTTTTACAACCTGAAAAATCATCATGTGTTCTGCCTTTGTCTATGTGGCCTTCCTTTTTTTGCATAGCCTAGTTGACCAAGTCTTCAGAATCACTTTTGAATCACTTATTACAGACTACTAAATTAGAGATAAGAACTTATACACGGATCTCTAGCAATACATACATTAGGCATTACACTTTTCTTATAGTTAATTTTTAATAATTATAGAAAACAAAGATATAATAATATAAAATAATTACGTTCAAGGGTATGTTTAGACAATCTATTGCAAAAACTGTTCTAAAAATTGAGAAAATTAATATATTTTTAGCAAATGTTCACCAAATAAAATGTTTTATTGAAGCTGAAGGCAACACCCTTCAAAAACTGACATTAAGAAGAGGATGAATGAGGTTTTATCTCACTAACACATGTAACCTTTTATGTCTCCTGGCCTGACCTCTTTCTGCACTCATTTATGAAAATGATTCATGTGTATGAAGTTCTATTTTACTCTGTCTTCAGGCTATATTTCCTACTGCAGGAGCTTGAATGATGAGGTTAAAATCCTGGTTTAGCGATGGTTTTATAAAGCAAACCATTGCATAAAAAGAGATTTTGTTTTGAGCTTATTTTTTAAGAATTGATGGGAGCAGAATATGTTTTAAGGACATGAAACATGGTCTCCTCTGGTTCCTAATTTAAAAAAAATAGCATCTTAAGAAAAACCAACTTAGTTAATCCAAAGATGCCAATTGAACAAATAGGACACATTTTCACATGTCTACTCAGGGTATTCTAGCCTGTATAATAGTTATCCTAAATCTGTCAAGATATTGAAATATTTGTCGTGGTCACCAGGGTATTGTTCAGAATCACTAGACAATAGTAATTTTTTATTGTATGGTTATGTTTTAGGTAGAACACTAGTAAAAAATAAAAATAGCCAGTTAAAATATAAAATAAAAAGGAGCATTGGCTACAATAATCACCTTTATGTAGTTCTTTACTGCAGTACTAAATTTCAGCTACAAGATGCCCTCAGGCTGCTGGTTTAAATGACAGCATCATTAAACCTACAGATTTACCTATAATAAGGCTTACTTGTAGGTAAAATGAATATCTCCTAAACGTGCACCGTTTAGGAGATATTCACCCTGCATGCAGCTGATGACATCATCGGCACATGCGCTCTGAAGGTCCGGCATACCTTGCCGGATCTTCAGAGCTTTGTGCTGGAACAGAGGGCCTCTCAGGGATCACTGTTCCAAGGTAAGTATGTCATAATGTGCATTATGCAATTGTCTT
Organism: Rana kukunoris; assembly: GCA_029574335.1. Classification (NCBI taxonomy): domain Eukaryota; kingdom Metazoa; phylum Chordata; class Amphibia; order Anura; family Ranidae; genus Rana; species Rana kukunoris. Next base: position 130,170,642 of record CM056051.1, read on the forward strand.
GCAGGTATATTCTTTCTTTTCTTAAACAGCTGCCATTTACTGCCGCCTAGGGACAGCTTGGACAGCTGGGACAGGGACTTCCTGTAAATAAAATGATTTATTTTGTGGAAAAATATAACATATCTATGGCAGGATCTACAGCTAATACATTTATGTTACAGGGAGTACCCAGAAAAACAATAGGGGTTGTGTTAATATTATTGACAACCTGCATATTTTCATATGTGTTTTCGTTAAAGGGCTATCTTTGTTTTTACTGTTATTTATCCTTTTTCTGTTTCAAAGTCTCATTGTCCTAAATTCTGGGAAATCAAGTGTTGCTTTATTGCCGTTGCAGGAACAAATCATTGTTTCTATTAAATCCCAGTAGTATGCTGAATGTGAAATTATTGAAAATGAATTTCAGGCAATCATTTTTGGACTACAGAATTCCATACTACAGGATATGAAGCTCTGGTTTAGTCCATCACTATGAGTCCTGGCCATTTGCTGTTCATTGAGTGGGAACATGAAAAAGCGTGTTCATCTGTCCACTCTAATCAATTTTAGGTTTCTGCAGGAAGTAGTTATACATTTATTGGCAGTATTACTACTGTCACTAAACATGACAGCTTCCTACTCAAATCTGTGCATTTTTTTTTTACATGGAGTCCTTGAATGGTATGGATGTTTTTGTTTTTTTTTGGTACATTTTTTGTCTAATTATAAATTTGTTTGTCTGAAACATATTTGAATCCACGTATTGTTGATTGACTTACTATCTTACTAAGAGCTAATCCAAAGTAAACATTTTTTAAAACTGTTTTACTTTTTTTCATTGCTTTGGTACCCCAGGGCATTATCCAGCTCCCGGTGCCATTTGTTTGACATTCTTTTGCCTATTCACCTTGAATATGGCTTTGTTGAAAAACAGAACAAAGCTGGCTGTGAAACATCATTTAACACCAAATACAATTGTTTTTCTTTCTAAATGTCACTTTTGCTTTGGTACATTCTACAGGTGCGCCACATTGTGTGCAGCTTTAAAGCATTCTCCAAGCTTTCTATGTAATGGAATTAGTCATTTTTTAATGCTTCACTTTATGCCGTATTAAAAAAGCTGCTCCTAGTCAAATGATATTATTTATTTATTTGTTTTTACATTGGTACATATCCCTCTGACAGTGCCCAGCTGTCTTTTTTTTTTTTTGTTACAATCCCTTGGCATTTAGCCCTAAAAATATATATAAAAATTGATATTTAATATTTGACGCCCATTGACTTCACTGGGATTCTCATTAAACTTCAAAACCATGAAAACACATATATTAAATTGCTGGGACAATCTCCAGTGATCGCGCCGCGCTGCTCCCTCTCTCTGCAGTGTTTGCCGAGGTCAAACAAACCCCCCTTTACGGAGCCTCGCGCCCCACTATTTGAGAAGCACTGCATTAGAGAGACATGTCTCCATTATACAGTATATCTCCTATAGAAAAGGCATAAATTATCTATCTATCTATCTAATATTTGATCTTAATGTTTAAAATAAAGAGATTATTGTTTATAGTCTTAGAAGGAATTATCTTTAGTAAATGTAAAGAGAATTTAGACTGCCTTATCAAAATCACTATCAGTTTAAACTGACAGAAAAGTTGTATGCTTAAAGAAAGTTGTGTTCCCTTTGTTAACTGCTGGTTCAAATGATATAGCCGGTAGACACTTCTGTGTTATCTTGTGAAGTTATCAATGGTATTACAGCATTAGGAAGGCTTTATGGTAAAGTGACAAGAAGTGTGAGCTCTCAACTGCCATGTAATTATCTTGCGCTCATGATGTGCCAAAAATTGCTAGTCTTGATGGACGACTTGTAAACTGAAAACTAAAAAAAAAAAAAAATCCTTGAAAACAGCAGTGTTTGAACTAGGATTAACTTTATCCAAATCTTTTCAACAGTTTAGTATTTTTTCCATTCTGTGAATGGAAAAAACTCTAAATGTAAAGCCAATAAAACAATCTCTGAATTAATAAAGTTGGTTTAACTATTTAGCTCACTTTACTTTGTGAAGACTGGTAATCCAGGGATACAATTGTAACAGTATCAAATTTTAAAAAGTTATTTTAAATATTTTCAATTTGCAGCTTACATAAAAATAATGCCTGGTAATCCTATCTTTATTCAAGTCCTTCCTGTTCCTTGTGACATCACACCAATTCTCCAATTTGTATTCTTGCATTGTCACTCCCTCACACAAGCTTCTAATGGAGACTACTGTATATGTGGTAGTTTCAACACATATTAAAAAGGCATGGCCTGCTTTTGTTCCATTAGGAAATCTGCCCAGAGATAGCCCATGTAGCCATGCCTATAACAATCAAGTGGCTGAAAATGGGCTGCAGGAGATCAGCAGTTGTTTAACCACTTGATCACGAGCCTGTTTTTTAGATTCAGTATTTACGAGACTAAAACAGTTTTTTTTTGCTGGAAAATTACTTAAAACCCCCAAACATTATATATATATTTTTTTCTAACACCCTAGAGAATAAAATGGCAGTCATTGCAATACTTTTTGTCACACCGTATTTGCGCAGCGGTCTTACAAGCGCACTTTTTTTGGAAAAAATTCACTTTTTTGAATTAAAAAATAAGACAACAATAAATTTGGCCCGATTTTTTTTATATATTGTGAAAGATAATGTTACGCCGAGTAAAATGATACCCAACATGTCACCCTTAAAAATTGCGCCCGCTCGTGGCATGGCGTCAAACTTTTACCCTTAAAAATCTCGATAAGCGACGTTTAAAAATTCGACAGGTTGCATTTTTTGAGATACAGAGGAGGTCTAGGGCTAGAATTATTGCTCTCGATCGCGGTGATACCTCACTTGTGTGGTTTGAACACAGTTTTCATATGCGGGCGCTACTTGCGTATGCGTTCGCTTCTGTGCGCGAGCTATTGTTATTCATTTATATTTTTCATCTACTGTAAGTCTAAAGCTTTAAAGATTTTTTACAGTTTTTTGCACTAATGCAAAAAAACTACAAAACTCTAATTAAAGTGACTGCACCCATCTTTTGTACATCTTGAGGTAAGAATCACTAGCGGCCAACGGGAACCTCTATTATCCAAGCAAGGGTCAGGGAAAGCAGCAAGTAGAGTAATCCATATCTAAGAAAGAGTCATGCAAGGGGTCAAACAACAGTAGCAATCCAAGACAAGGTAAGGCAGGGCATATGTGCAGGAGCCAAGAAACAGACCTCTATTACAAGCTCAGAGCCCTGGACTTGTGATGTTCAAATAGAGTGCCACAGCACCACAGCCAATCAGGACAGAAGGGGCAAAGTGTTTTGGGTCAGCTACTAGGAGGAAACTGCCTGAATATGAGCACTATTGACAGCCAATAGGATAATGGGGGTGCTGACACCAGCAGGCCAGGGAAAGAGAATGGCATGCTGTGGAGGAGCAGACAGTAATAAGGCAAGGATGGATGGTGCAGAGATAGAGGCCCAGATTCACAGAGCGATTACGCGTGCGCAACTGCTGTTGCGCGTGCGTAAGTCTAAATGTGCGCGTGCGTATAGTTGGACGCGATTCACAAAACAATATACGCCAGAAATCTACGTTTTTTGGTCCGGCGTAATTGAGTTAGACATTCGCTTCCCTTCGCGCAAAACTGCGCTAGACACACCATTGATTTGCTAGTCAAATATGCTAATGAGGGAGTTACGGGGATCCACAAAAAAACGCAGTTGCTGCGCAGGCTACGCGATGTGCGCAACTGCAAAATGTCCTGTCTAAAGTTAGAGCACATAAAAGCTGATCTAACTTTTGAAAAAAAGTCTAATTGTCAGATAAAGCAACACCGTTACTGAGGAGCAGACCACACACACGTGTTGCACTACAATTTGACTGCCAACATGCTAGGGGCATCGTCGCTCATAGCTGCACTAGTGAATATAGATGACCAAAGAAGGAGGAGGGCACGGAGGATGGCACGGGAGAGGGTATACCGCACCCGCATACACCTGTTTGGCATGAATGATTCAGAGGTCTTTCGCATCTTCAGATTCCCCCCTCATGCCATCCTGGAATTAACCACAACCTTGCAGGAGGACATCACCAGCCCAACACACCGCTCACATGCAGTGCAGCCACTGGTGAAGGTCCTGGCAACACTCCATGTCCTTGCCAGTGGCTCTTTTCAGCGTACAAGTGGAGTGGTGGCTGGGATGTCACAATCCTCCATGAGCAGATGTGTGCACCAGGTTGTCCCTGCAATCCTCACACGCTTGGCCAACCAAATCATCAAACCCACCACTGAGGAGCTTCGAATCAAGGCAATGGCAGATTTCTACCGAATTGCCAGATTCCCACGCACCATCGGGGCCATAGATTGCACACATGTGGCACTCCAGCCCCCCCATGAGACCGAGCACATGTACCGCAATCGGAAGAATTGGCACTCCATCAACGTACAGGTGATAGTTGATGCCCAAGGCCTCATATGGCACGTCCGTGCCAAACACCCAGGGTCCAGCCATGACAGCTACATCTACAATCAAAGCCACATCCGAACAGAATTCGAACAGAACGTGTATGGGAACACCTGGCTGGTTGGTGAGTGACATGGGAGTCAGGCATGACTATCCCCTCCCGTGATGCACAACAGAAGTGGCACATGCATGACTAACATTCTCCTGTCTTTTCCTTTACAGGTGACTCTGCATATGCACTGGGACCCCATCTCATGACTCCTATCCGGAACCCCCAAACCCCAGGAGAGGAACGATACAATGAAGCACACATCAAAACCCGTGCAGTGGTGGAGCGCACCTTTGGCCTCCTGAAGTCACGTTTCCGATGCCTGGATAAGTCTGGGGGTACACTGTTGTATTCCCCAAACTTCGTGTGCCATATCATCGCTGCATGTTGCATGCTACACAATCTCGCAGTGAGGAAGGGCCTGCAGGTTGAGCTACGTGATGATCTGACCCCCCAACCAGAAAATCAACCCCTAACCGAGGATACCCCGTCTTCTGAGGGAAGAGCAGTCAGGAGGCAGCTCATATTGGGCATCTTTGCACGTTAAACACACACATTAATCATGGCACAATGAGAATGCATGCATGCACACCACTATGGTCCCTAGCACACACACCCCACATCCTCATCAAATTGGATTGGCACCAGTCCACCATGCAAGACTGGTGAGCAGTAACGCCACGTCAAGGCTCCAATTATGTCACTGTACATTCATACACCATTCACACGGACCTGGGAATCACTTCTCCCTGGTCCTGGGGAACCCTTCTCCACCAAAATTGAGGGTGACACCCCTTTTCCAGCAGGAATGTCACCCCCACATTCAAACATCATTCACAACCCAAAATATGCCAAAAAAGTCAAACAAACAAAAATGCATAGAAACAAAAAATGCATAGTAAAAAAAATTTGCTTAGAAAAAACAAAAAAAAGCAGAGAACAAAAATAAAAAAGCTTTCAAAACAAACAAAAGGGTGAAAAAAAAATTATTGCCCTCTGCCTGAGCCATGCCTGGGGCGCCCCCGGCCACGGCCCCGGACCCTCAGGGGAGACGCATGGGGGAGGGGAAAAGCCGGGGAAGGAGGAGCAGCCCCTGAGATCTGCCCACCTGGCGGCCTGCCCTCCAAGGCCACGGCTATTCTGTCCAGGGCAGCACCAAGTGTTGCCGTGTTGCCCTGGATAGCCTGGGTAAGGGCCCTCACATCCTGCCCAACGCCTGCTGCTGTAGTTTGCAGGTCATTTAGGCAGGTTGTGGAGGCCCGGGAGTGGGAGTCCAGGTTACCCAGGCTATCATTAATGGAGGACAGGCTCCCCATAGTCTGGCAGAGCTGTCTCAGAAGGCGGGTCTGGGTGGCCAGGTTCCTTCTCAGACAGGCGGGCATGAGATTGGGCGCCCCCCTGGTGCTTTGGGATGACCTCCTGGCTCCAGCTGATGGTTGTGGCCGGGGAGAAGGGGAGGCCCTTGTGAGGGGAGCCATGTTGGGGGAAGAGGGGGGGGGGCTCACCCTTAGGGAGGGCAGGCTTCTTGCAGCCAGAGGGGAAGAGTCCGCAGAAACCAAAGGGCCAGTGCCTTCCATGGACTCCTCCTCCTCATGATTCTGCTCCTCCTCATGATCGTCCTCCGCATGATCCTCCCCCTCCTCTTGTTCCTCCTCTGCGGACTCTGGCCTTGTTGGGGGGGCCTCATTAGGCTGCTGTCCTGGGGTTGGAGCGGTCAGTCCAGATGGCCCTGCACCCTCCTGCACAGCTGTGGATGACACAAACCATTCACAGGTTGGAGGATCCACACACTTGCCACATATTCCCTTTCACCCCCTCCCCCACACATGCTACACACCTGAGAGAAATAAAAACCTTACCTGGCACCGCGGGGACCAGACTTGTGTCAAAGCCTGGCAGGCCCTCCACTTCATGCCGGTGAAAGGTCAGGGCCACCACACGCTCCGTCTCTGAAAATCTAACCCGGCATGGTGGGCCCCCTCCTGTGCCCCTGGCATGGGCATTTATTGCGGCCAGTTTTTTTTTCACCTCACGCCGGAGGTCATTTATTTTCTTTTCTATCCCAGAGCGGGTCCGTGTCTCCCCCTCCCCCGATGAATTGACCTGCTCTGTGATCATATCCAAGATCTCCCTCCTCCTGGCCGGGGTGGTGGTGGCACTCTGCGGGCCGTGGAGAAAACGCCCATAGTCGGTAATGGCCCGGGCAAGAATTCTTTTTTCCCCCACAGTAAAATTGAGCTTTCTTTTTCTCTCAGTCATACTTCCAAACAAACTCACTAGCAGTCACCAAAAATCTGTCACAAATACAAGCACAACCAATCAGACAAGAACACACACAAAGAGAAAAAGAACAGCCAAAAATCACACTAGCACTCAGCAAGAAACACACACAAAAAAATCAGATGAAAAAATAAAGCAAGAAAACAAACGCTCAGAAATATATCAATCAAACAAACAGTCTCAAACACTTATCAAAATACACTTTCACAAAACTACCAACAAGCACAAGATCACACAGAACACTAATCTCACAACTACAAAACACACTTTAACGAACAACAGAGCAAAAGCACTTGATTCAATGGGAAGGGACACAAAGGGATGTACTTTTGCAATGGAAGGGCGTTTGTGTGTGTCTATTTATGCTGTCTGCGTAGTTCACAACGTTGCCCTAGTCCATTTCCAATTTCAATGATTGCGCCGCTCCCGAGTTGTGAGCATGCGCACAACGGAGCTGACATGGTTTCCTTCACGCGCGCATGCGCGAGTCGGCCGGCCCTTCATTTGCATGGGGTCACGGCTCATTTCAATGTAACACGCCCACGTCCCTCCCAATTTGTATTACTCCTCCTTACGCCTCCGGAAAAAACCTTACGTTTGCGCAAGCTCTTGCGTAAAAGCTACGTGAATCGCCGGATTACGCGGCTAGATTGCGCAAGTCTAACGGAAAAGTGGTGCGCTACGCCGGAATGATAATGCGCCGATCTACGTGAATCTGCCCCAGACAGTTTAGGAATGTATCTCATGCTCCTAACACTGATATGAATGTGTTTAGGAGCTTATTGCCAAGTAAATAGACTTAGGACATTCACAATGTAGTTGTTGTTTAGCTGAAAATGAGGCAGTGTAAAAATAATGCAGTCATATAAACAAAATCCTCAGAAATATTAACTGGGGTCCCAAGGACCCCAGATGATGTCCTTGGGACAAAATGCGTCGGGAGGACCCCACTGTTGCTACTACTTTGCACAAAGCGCTTGTACATCCATCTAAATGTGTTGTTGCTACATTCAATTTTCAACATTCAACACAGAGTTATGCTATGTGGATGTTTTTTTCTTCCTAATCTATGGTACACACCCTTCCATATACATTCAGGATTTTTTTTGGACCATCATGTCCTGTGAGACCATTGGATAACCAGCTATCTTTGTCTGTGGTATACTCCATTCCTCTGCCGTTTGGTCACTCTTGGTACAGCCATTGGAGACACATACAGGATTGCCCAGGTTCCATTGTGGTTTTACAACACAAAGCTCTGTTTGACCCATCTGAACATTTCTCCTGGGTTCAAACTCTCTGGTAACCCCCCTTACCTATCGATGGTGGTTTCTCTTCGTGTTAATTTATTTTAGCGCTCCTTCAATTCTAGCACCACTTTGAAGTTATCACCAGGCTTTGGAATTCATCAATATTATTGCTAGACTATTCTATAGTCAGATTTGTATTTTTACACTATTCGTGTTTTTCACATATGGACATTTATTTATATATTTATATATTTATGTATTTATGTGAACATTTTCACTTCACTTTTATTGCCATATTTGTAATTTGAAGTTTTATGCCAACCTAACTTAATTAGCGGTACACTTTTTTGTTTTCTAGATTTACACTATTGGCTCTTGTCTCTTTTATGCCTTATGCCCTGGCCATGTTTGAGATGAAGGAAAAAGTGTTCCCTTACAGTTGCCAAGTATATATATAAAGAGAACTGCCGTGATAAAGGTAAACAATTAAGCTGCCAGGACATCAAATATAGCCATAAAATATGGAAAAGTGCACCGCTTAAAACAAGTGAGGTTAATATAAAAACAAAATTATTACAAGTGACACAAAAGTCGCCAATATCAATAAACTTTTTCTGGCAAATTTATACTCATTAAACAAATGTGCTAAAAAAAAATTCTCCTCTTAGAATCAAGGAATTTGTGTAAAAAACACCACTTGTTCTTCTTAGTTAAGCAAATTAAATCTGAAATATATACTATTTGACAGTATTGCAGTTTGTTTTACCTGTAAATGTTATATTGGCCTAATTCAATGACAAAAAGTATTGATTCATCTGAGCTTTGTACTGTAACAAGCTGAAAACAAAACTACTTTAAAACAAACATTAGTTTTTAAATCTAATAAAATAGGTATATAAGTTTTCATTTTCTTAAATTCAATTTCATTTTCTTGCTCTCCCAGTAAAAAAAAAAAAAAAAAAAAAATTAAATGGCTCATTGAACTGCATATAACAGGTTAATTTGTGATATTTAATGCTGGACCACCCATAGTGGTTTCATTTGTGTAAATGCCTTGAGGTATAGCATAAAAAATAAAACTTAAGAGATACGTGTTTGAACTAGTGATTTTAATGAAGGTCAGAAACTGGTTATTTACAGTACAAAGTGAACTACAAAAAACAAGGAGTGGCAAGCCATCATGCAAAGCAGCCTGTTCTAGATTGAATGAGTTCTTGCTTAATGGTGCAGATTTGCAAGGGGAACTGGCAAAGTAAAACTATCAAATATTAAACAGACATAGGCAGCAAAATACTTTTTACAACTTCAATAAAACATTTATTAGTATATTACACAATATAAAAACATTTTTTACTAGAGAATTAAGCATCAACCTTGAAAAAGTCCTGTAGAAGTGAGACATCGGAAAATTCTGTACAAAATTTCAGGCTGGGTTTGAAAGGATATTTACTTCAATGCAAAACTGTAGAGGATTAAAAAAAAAAAAAAAAAAACTACAGTGAACGGGTAATCAAAAGAACCAGTTATGCAAATAAAAAGCTGAACAACATTTTCAAAATATTCCTGTATAAGTTACCTATATATATGTATGCACTGTTTAAACTCTTAACATTAATATACAGTATATTAAATCAAAGTGTATTTCCATTTGTGTGGCTAAATTGGTAAATCAGCTACTTATATTTGATATGTTTGATAAAAAATTGCTGGCTATGTTTTAAAGCTATTTTTCATGTTGATGTACTGTGTTAAGGTTTAACATAGTTAACCCTGTTTGCCCTGTGTTTGCAGGTCTTTATTATCATTTAAACACACTGGGGTTAATTACGAAAGGTAAATTCCCTTTGCACTACAAGTGCAAACTACAAGTGCAAAGTGCACTTGCAATTGCACTGAAAGTGCACCTGGAAGTGCAGTCACTGTAAATCTGAGGGGTAGATCTGAAATGAGGGGAAGCTCTGCTGATTTTTTATCCAATCATGTACAAGCTAAAATGCTGTTTTTATTTTAAATTTCCTTGCATTTCCCCCTCTGATCTACAGCGACTGCACTTCCAAGTGCACTTTCAGTACCATTTTAAGTGCACTTTGCACTTGTAGTGCAAAGTGGATTTGCCTTTTGTAAATAACCCCACTGTCTGTATTAACAACGGGTTAAAATGTAGAAACCGCCCTCCTGGACTATATGTTATTGAGGGATAGCTAAAGCTTGTGTGGGGACAGAACGACTGTCAATCTCTCCAGAGTCATGACACCTTCTGTTTTTATCTTAGAAATACTTCCTTGGGAAGTATTTATTTTAATGTTTTTTAGATATATTGGGGCAGATTCACAGAGAATTAGATTCTCGTAGAGTATCAGAAATACACTACGCCGCCGTTTTTTTACCTGGCTCTACGTGGAATCCAGGTAGATTTTGTCCAGTAAACGACGGCGGCGTAGTGTATTTCTCCCGTCGCAATCCATCTGCGCGAGTAGGGGGCGTGAAGCATTTAAAATAGGCGCGTTCCCGCGGCGATCGAACTGCGCATGCTCCGTTCGCAAATTTCCCGCCGTGCATTGCGCGAAAACACGTTGTCACGTCGTAGTAGCGTAGTAGCGTCGTTTACGTACATTCGTATTCCCGAACGAGTTACGTTAAAAAAAAAAAATAAATATTTTCAAATTGACGTGGGAACGACGGCCATACTTAAGGGTTACGCACTGTTAGACCAGCAAAAAGCTCCTCTGACATTACGTAGCCAAAAAATGACGTAGGCGATTGCGAGGGACACTCGTACCTTCGTGGATCGCCGTAAAAACTCATTTGCATATCCCGACGCATGAAAACGACGCGAACTCCTCCCAGCAGCCGCAAAAATATCGCAGCGTAGATCCGAAGGCTTACGAAGACGTAAGCCTCTCGGAACGAAGCCCGAAGCCGCCGTATCATGGTTTGAGGATTCAAACTAGTGATACGGCGCGCAAAATTTGAAATTACTCCTGTCTAACACCAGTTAGACAGGCGTAATTGCGCTCTGTGAATCTGGGCCATTGTGTATATGGGAACACATAACAAACATAATGGGGTTTTCTCAAATTGTGTAAGCACTGCATCTGAGCACTGGAGAAACTGTGATGTTTATCATGTAACAGTGGTATACCGATCATCCAAAAAGGTATATAGTGAAATAACTATTTTAATATTACTGTGGTTTAGTAACTCTAATTTGTATTTTCGAACTACCGTGTAAAGATTTACCTCTTTCTTAAAATGTGGAGCTATACTTACCTTCAATCTAGCAATACGCTATCCTGGAACTCCCCCCTGGCCACTAATGTCTTCTGACGGCTGGCTTCCAGGTCTCAATCGCCAACCACTGTCATTGGACAGGCTGAGATGACATCACTCTGACACATGCACAGGAGTTCTGTCAACCTCATTCACATTAGCACAAAAAACGGTGGCTATGAGACAAAACTGTAATTATATGCCTTTCATGAATATTTATTTATACTTTGTGTTTCAATGCTTTCAAGTGAATTGAGTTTATTTTTTTCTAAACAAAATAGAAATATATGCTTTAAAGGGCAGATTAGGTACTCTGAACATGTGTAAACACAGTAAATGCATGAACAACTGTATAAACAAAAGTACAGGAGGAGAACGTGATCATGAAAACATAAAGGTCAATTCTCCTGCTTTTGTAAATTAAGCCTTTGTGACTGGGCCCTATTGAAAAAAAAAGGTTAAAGTGGGATTCCACCCGCAATTTATTTATTTTTTAAAGTCAGCAGCTACTAACACTGTAGCTACTGACTTTTAATAAGGACACTTACCTGCCCTAGTCGCCTGTGATGTCGGTCCCCCGAAGGCGATCGCTCGTTCCTGGCGCCTCCAGCCTTACGTCTTCACTGCCCATTTCCTACTGCGCATGCGTGATCCGCATTGGCTCTTTGTAAATGGGTGGCTGCATCCTGGGATACACACAGTTCCCAGATGGCAGCGCGGCTCATTCACCAGAAGACACTGAATGAATACAGATTGAGAGGCTTCAGAACGGCTGTACTAAGTGAAGAAAATGTTTTCTTTTTTAGTTTTCTTTTTTTTTTCTTTTTTTTTTTTTTTTTTACTTTCAAGGATTTTATTTTCAGAAAATAAGAAGTAACAATAAAGAATACAGAGCAATCAGTCATACAATCATAGATAAAATAAACAAAAAAAAAAAAAGAAAAAACAAACATAACAAGAGATGCGTGTACATTGGGGTGAGCATAAGGACTGCCACCATCAACAGGGCATTCAAAATAGAATACAGAAAAATTGAAAGGAACCAAAAATTACCCCGAGGGTACAAAGAGGAAGCAGACAGACCTCCTCAAACCTGACGTACAATAGCTACGACAAAGTCCCCATCCCATCCTCATGAGACCCAAACTCCTAACCGACAGGCTGCCGAAGAGCCCTCAACCACCAGCACCCCCAAAGGGAACTCACTGTGCCAATGTATGAAGATCCCCTGGTCCGCCCATCCCAAAGCTGGGATCCCAATATACACAGACTGTCCCCTAGGTCGACGACCCAGGGAGAAAAAGCGGCAACAAAACAAAACAGTAAAAGAGAACAGTTGTTCAAAAGGAGAGAAGGGACAGCACAAAAAAGGATATAAGAAAGTGAAAAGAAGAGAGTGAAGAGGGACAATAAAAAAAAGGGGGGGGGGAGAGGGATGTGAATAATGGGGTATCACTGACATAATTAGCTAAATACAATCTGGTAAAGATGAATTTAAGTTCCCGGGATGAGAGAAATACCCATAAACTGAGCCCAGGGACCCCAAACTAATTCAAATTTAGGCATAGAATCATTTAAGATAGCATTCACCTTTTCCTGGGACATAATCCATGAGATCTTCCTGGTCACCGCCTTACTAGAAACGCTCGGGAGTTTCCAGGACCTGGCCAAAGTAATCTTCGCAACAAGGAATATAAAGTGAATTAATCTACGCGACTGCTTAGAAATCCCAGGAAAATGAGCATTCAGTAAGATGAATTCCGGAGGTCTCATAACATCGCAACCAGTGACTTTCCTAATGATCAAAAGAACCTTCCTCCAGAATGGCCTGATTCTGGGACATTCCCACCAGATATGCGCGAATGAGCCCAGCAGCTGACACCCCCTAAAGCAGAGGGGATCAGCTGAGGGGAAAATCTTAGCCAACCTAGTGGGAGTAAGGTACCATCTAGTTAAAACTTTCAAACTGGCTTCCATGAGGGAGATATTGATGATGCCCTTAAATGCATATGTCACAGCTGACTGCCAGGTCTCCAGGCTCCACTTAAACTGGAAGTCCTCCTCCCATGCCAACATGAAGGAGGACTTGTCAGCCGGAGAGGACAGTGACATGTAGATGATCGAGATACCTCCTCTCCTCTCGGTGGACTGACTACACCATAATTCAAAGTCAGTAAATTTGGGAGGGAACAGTTTGGAGAACCAAATGCTATGAAGAAAATGATTTGATTAAAACGAAACCTCTCCAATTGCGGAAGCTCTATATTGCTTACACAATAGGCAAGGGAGAGAGGGCCTCTAGGGGTGAAAAACTGACTCAAGCGATACAGCCCCTTGTCAAGCCACCATCTAAAAGCCTTTATGTCAAGCCCAGGGGGAAATTGTGGATTACGAAAAAGATGAGACAAGGGTTTAACTTCAGAGATGAGGTTGGAATTTAATTTCAATTTATCCCACATAACGAATGAGTGTGAAAGGGTAGGGGCTAAGATCGAAGGTCTGCTCTTAGGGGCCGCCCAGGAGAGGAAATCCAAGGTGTGGAGGGGAACTGCCTGCCGTTCAATCTGTACCCAATCCGGCTTATCCCCCCCAGGTAAAAATTATAGAGAATTGGGCTAATCTTGAAGCTAAATAATATCTATATAAATGAGGTACACCTAAGCCGCCTTGTTTTCTCGAGTAAAAGAGGGTTTGTTGCTTAATCCTATATCCCGTACCTCCCCAAATAAATTTCAGAACATTGCTCTGGAAGGACTTTAAATGATCCTTCCTCAGTGGAATCGGGAGAGCTCGAAAAAGATAGAGCAACCTAGGAAGAAAAGTCATCTTGACGGCATTTATTCTGCCAAGCCACGACAAATTAAGTTTTGACCATGACTTCAGGTCCTGTTCCAATTTATGAAACATGGGAGGATAATTGTGATCATAAAGAGTTTAACATTTAGGTGTAAGGGAGATACCCAAATATTTAATAGCCGAGTCATTCCATGCAAACTTGAAGTTCTGTTTCAGCAGGGACACCGTCTCGTGATCTAGTGAAACATTGAGTGCTAAAGATTTGGAAAAATTGACCTGTAGACCCGAGACAGCCCCAAAAGCAACCAAGATCTTTTTTAAAGTGGGGAGAGATATTAGGGGGGACGTTATAAATAGTATTAAGTCATCAGCAAATAAGCCACACTTGTGCATCTTGGGACCACAGGAAACCCCCTTAACATTGGGATTTTCTCGAATCGTGATAGCAAGCGTTTCCATGGCCATAGCAAATATTATCGGGGATAGAGGGCACCCCTGCTTCATACCTCTTGCTATTTGTACCGGCGGGGAGTAGTACCCCTGTAAACATATACGTGCCGTGGTAGAGGAGTACAGGGATTTCAGCGTGCTAATAAAACGATTACCATATCCCCATTTTTCTAGGAGCATAAAAAGATAAGGCCATGAAACCGTATCAAATGCTTTTTGTATATCCAGGGAAAGAAGCATTCCCTGCTGCTTTGAGCCACCTGGCCGGTTAGATTGGAGAATCGACACAATATCGATGGCTCTCCTGGTTTGGTCGGGACCCTGCTTCCCCGGGATAAAACCCACTTAATCTTTGTGGATGTAAGAGCTGATAAAGGAATTTAATCTATTGGCCAAAATCTTGATAAGTATTTTAACGTCGTTATTTATTAGTGAGATCGGCCTATAGTTCCCTACCTCTTCCGGGTTTTTATCTGGCTTAGGTATGACGGTAATGAAGGCTGCATTTAGGTCAGGTACAAGAGGCTTACCTGACACTTTTTCATTGAAAAATGTTGTTATGAAGGGGGCTAACAACTCAGAAAACGTTTTGTAATAAGGCACCGAAATGCCGTCCGGACCAGGAGCTGAACCATTTTTCAAACCTTTAATGACCTCCAGGGTTTCATTCACAGAAATTGGGTCTTCCATGATGGCTTTGTGCTCTTCAGAGAGCTTAGGAATAGGGAGGGTGTCAAGAAACTGCGAGATATCACTCACAGATGCCTGATGTCCAGCATCATACAGTTTATCATAGAAGTCTCTGAAAGCTAAAATAATTTTGGAGGGATCGGAAGTCGTGGTCTAATTTTAGGAAGAGAAAAAAAATTTGACCTGGGGGATCATTTATTTGCGAGCATTCCACCCAACTTATCCCTTTGGGAATAAAATTTAGCTCCGCTCCATCGAAGCAGCTTTTCAGCTCGGGTAGTAAGGGCGAGATTAAGTTCCAATTTAGCGGCATCGATTTGGGACACACGGACACTGGAGGGATCTGCTTTATGTTGGGCTCTAAGGGATGTGTATACATTTTCAAGTCTATCAATGTCCACCTTCCTTTCCCTCTTCAATTTAGAGGCCAGTTGGATAAATTTACCCCTGATAGTGGCTTTATGGGCCGCCCAGAGACGCTCAGCCGAAATATCCCCTGTATTGTTTAAGGTGAAGTATTCAGAGAGAGCAGTATTAATTTCGGCTACATTAATAGGGTCAGATAGCATAGATTCATTGAGTCCCCACTGAGAGGGTTTGGGTTTGTGTGCAGAATTATAAAGAGTAGCTAGGACAATGGAATGATCAGAAAGAGGAGAGTCTATAATTTTGGACCCGGTAACATTAGGTAAATGGCACGTAGACATGAGTATGTGATCTATCCTGGCGTAGGATTGATGCGGGCAGGAAAAATGCGTAAAGTCCCTAGACGTCGGGTTTTGTTCCCGCCACACATCCGCTAAACCTTGTGCGTGCAGAAGTCGAGCGAATTTTAAGCTAGCTCTAGTGGGACAGGTTAAAGTGATTTTAGACGCGTTAGACTTATCTAACCCCTGGTCAAGCGCTAGATTGGAGTCATCTCCAAAAATGGGAGTTCCTTCAATCATTGGGGCTAAGGTAGAAAACATGGAATGAAAGAAGCTCAGTTGACCTTTATTCGGGGCATAATATGAGATAAAGGAAAACAAATGACAATCAATCAGCCCCTTGACCAACAAAAACCTACCTTCCCGGATCCCTATAGTCAGCTAGCCAAGAGAAATGAGAAAATTTGGAAAACATATTCGCTACCCCTCTAGTCTTGTCCTCCGCATTGGCCAAGTAAAACAATGGGAAATTATGGTGAAGAAAGGTAGGTCTGTACCGCTTAGGAAAATGAGTCTCCTGTAACATAATCACATCATATTTTAGTGATTTATGACTGTCAAACAGCTTTCTCCATTTGATGGGAGAGTTGAGGCCCTGGGTGTTGTGGGATGCTACTTTGAGAACAGGTGAAGGTGTGCTAGCCATCGAGAGGAGAAGGAAGAGTGCCACCAATCCCTGCGTCACCTACCTCAAAAAGGGCCTGACCCTCAGCAGATGAGCAAGCGGACCTTCCACACAGAGCCACAATATGATTGTAATCCACAGATTGGACCTGAAGGGTAACAAAAAAAAAAGACAGGTGATAATAATCCCGGGGGACATAGGATGGGTGAGGGTGGGAAAAAGGAAGAAAAGTAGAACAGAAAGAGAAAAAGAGAAGAGAAACAGATAGACCACAGACAGCCTATCTGAAGGAGGCGGATAAGCAACCAGGGGGCAGATAAACCCCCTGGACACAGATCCTTCAAAAAGTGTCTGCTTAAAAAACTGCAGACAACCCATCCCCTAGAATCCAAGGAAACCGAGAGATAGGTGGAGGCACATGCTGAGCTCACAGCTCCCGGGCACCTGAAAAAAAACATAGTTTCAAAAACAAACAAAAAACACACAAAGGGGACTGAGACCCCCGCAATGTAGAGAGTCAAAAACGGGCCCTAGAACTTAAAAAAATAGATCTAAGTTCCCGAGGGATAGAGATGCGGAGACCTATCGGGTAAAAAAAAAAAAATCTAATCCCTAGTAACAGAGCCCTATGGATGAGTTATAAAAAGTCTTAGGGCTGGGGGTAAGTTGGAGAATTAACACATCAGTGAAAGTGAAAGGCCCATAATAAGGGGGGATATTAAAAAAAAAAAAAAGAATAGGGGAAGGTTTACAATCCCACATCAGTAAGCACCTGATGAACAGAATTAAAGAACCGATAGTGTCAGCATTTGCATCACCAAGAAGCCCCCTGAACCCGGAAAAAAAAAAACACAGTAAAGTAATTGGGCACCCCCCTCCTCGCACTCCAACGGCAAACTGGGGAAAAGAATTAGACCAAACAATAGAATTAAAATGAGTCGGTCAACAAGAGGTACCGCCTCAAAACCTCCTAAGAGTAATACCGGTATAAGCTCGATACAGCAGTACATGACACAGGAACCTACCGCTAAAAGCCCAAGTGCTGTAAAGAAAACGGACAAGAAAAGAACAGGAGAAGTTATGGCGGACCGGTCTAAAGGCGAGACGTCCCTGGTCGGAGACCTCGAATAAAGTAGGTTGGAAGACCTGGGTCAAGATACACAACCACCATCAAAAGCAGAGATGAATGTGATGCTCCTGAGGATGGAAAATCTAATAAGAACAGAAATCAACAGTTTAAGAACAGAAATGGGTGGTCTTTTTAAAAGAGTGGAGGGGACCGAAAAAAAAATAGCAGAACAAGACCAAGAACTGGTTAAATTAAAATCACAAGTACAAGCGATAACAGAGAGTCAAAAAATCCTAGCATACAGACTGGAAGACCAGGAAAACCGCAACAGGCGACAGAACCTTAGAATACGTGGAATAGAGGAAGTACAGGGGGAGGACCTAGGGGAGATCATAAATTCGCTTTTTAAACCCCTGTTGGGAAAATCTCCAGAAGAGGACCCACCGGATAGGGAACCCCAAACAGGCAGAGAAAAGGGGACCCAGAGACATCATAATACGTTTCCGGAACTATGAGGACAAGGCCGCAATCTGGGGAAGCTTGAGGGGATTACCCCCCATTAAATATAAAGGGAAGGAGATCCAAATCTTCTCGGACTTATCAAGAGAAACTTTAAAAAGGAGAAGACATATGAGACCCCTTTTAGACTAATTGCGTAGGGAGAACATCAAGTACCAGTGGGGATTCCTGGCCTGCCTTATTGGGTTTAAGGGGGGGATATCCGCCCGATTAAGATTCCCGGAAGAACTAGAGAGGTTCTGTCAAAAAATGGACATTATAGTGCCCGATCTTCCAGACTGGGTAGTTTAAGGGATGAACAGGACTGGGGGGGTGGGGGGGGGGAGGGGAGGCCCATGAAAGAAGGGAGATTTGACAGTCATGGAGCTATCCCTAGGCTCAACCTCAGGGAGAGGAGCCGAGGGTAAGGGAGTGGAGGAGACCAGGATCGGCTTCCAGGCCTCTAATAGGCCAAGGGGGGAGAGGAAGGGGGAGGGGGGATGAGGGAGGAGGGGTTGGGGAAGGGAGGTATGGGGGGGGAGGGGAGGGAGGGGAGGGGGGGGATGGGGAGGATGGGGAGGGGGGGATATCTCGTTGATTCCACATCGATCCATTATTACCAAGCAAGCCCCCATGAAAAGGAGGATAGGGTCAGACAAGCAAATAAAAAAGTACTAAGAGCAGATGACAGAAATTAAACTACTATCATACAACGTTAAGGGGTTAAATTCTCCTGCAAAGAGACATAAAATTTTTAAGGAATTACAACTCTATAAAGCGGACATAGTCTTTTTGCAGGAGACACACTTAACGTTGGAATCCAATATAAGATTGTCTTCTCGAAGTCACCCTATATGGTACTATGGGGATACAATCACAAAACGAGCCAGAGGTGTCGCAATTGGCATCCGAGGCTCCATACGCTTCGAGCTGGGCGACAGATTAACTGATGCCGAAGGGAGATTCCTTTTTTTAATGGGTAAATTAAGAGGGGAGGAATACATGCTAGCAAACATATACGCGCCTAATGACAATTCTGCAAACTATGTGACTAAAGTCTTGAAAAAACTTGAACAATCTAGGTCGGGATATTTGATAATAATGGGAGACTTTAACTTTTGCATGGATCCTGAAGTGGACAGTACGTCCCGTGCACAGGGGACGAGTAACGAACAGCGTAAACTAGTAAAACATGGACTACATCAGGCCCAGTTGGTAGACATATGGCGTCTGCAACATCCCAAAAAATTTGATTATACGTTTTACTCCCCTGTGCACGGGACGTACTCTAGGATTGATTATGCCATGGTGGACCACAGACTCCTGGAAAGAATAGAAGAGTCTAGTATTGAAGTTATGACAATCTCCGATCATACACCTATAACCATGAAGCTCAATGTATCAGACCAGAAAATGAACCCTCCAGAGTGGAGAATAGATGAGAGCCTATTAGATGATGAAAAAATAGTAAAAAGAGTGCAAGGAGAATTAGAAAGATACTTCATAGAGAATGACACGGAGGGGATCTCCAGGGCTACACTGTGGGAAGCCCATAAGGCCTACATAAGAGGAATATTTATTATGGAGGGGGCTAGGAAAAAGAAAGAAAAAACAAAAGAGTTAAAGGAATTAGCGAAGGTTATCTCATTATTAGAACAAGAACATAAAAATAAAGGACAAAAAAAAGAAACATGGCACAAAGTAAAGATGAAAAGGGATGAGTATAGAGCACTCATAGAACAAGAGGTCAAGAAAGAATTAAATATTGTTGAAAGAGAGAGATATATATGGGGAGACAAACCGGGCAAATCCCTGGCCAGAATGGTGAAAAAAAAGAAAAGTAGGAACTACATAGAAAAAATAAGGAAAAAGAATGGTGACTTAGTCTATAAAACCAGTGACATTGCAGAAGAGTTCAGGAGTTATTATGAGAGCCTATATAATGTAAAACAAAAGAACTGGAAACCGGGTGAGAAAGAAGCTAGAATTGAGGAGATACTGAGAAAAGGCAAACTCCCCAGAATAGACAAAGAGGCAGCCGAAATCCTAGACCAGCCTATAATGGAGGAGGAAATAAGGATAACTTTAAAAAACTCCAATAAAGGGAAAAGCCCTGGCCCTGACGGCTTTTCTACTAGATATATACAAAAGTTCGGAAACATATTAATCCCAAAACTTTGCCAGTATTTTAATGGACTTGGGAGTGACTATGAGCTGAGTAGAGAAGCCGCCATGGCAAACATCACGGTCATAGAAAAAGAGGGGAAAGACAATACGGTATGCTCAGGGTTTAGACCAATTTCATTGTTGAACGTAGATATAAAGATTTATGCTAAAGTTCTAGCAGACCGTATGAAGGAGATAATGACGTTCATTATTCTACCCGGACCAGGTGGGATTCATATCAGGCAGAGAGGGCAAGGACAATGGAACCAGAGCCCTCTTACTCATAGAGCAAATTAAAGAAAATCAAACCCACAGTCTACTCCTTTCAGTAGACGCTGAGAAAGCGTTTGACAGGGTAGACTGGGGGTTCATGATGCTATCACTGGAAAAGACAGGGCTAGGCCCAAGGATGAGAGAGAGAATCCAAACATTATACCGACACCCACGAGCAAGAGTCAAGATTAACGGCTCCCTATCATCAGCCTTTGAGATGGGGAACGGGACGAGGCAGGGATGCCCTTTGTCCCCCCTCCTCTTTGTGCTCTCACTCGAGCCCCTTTTGGCTATGATACGGAACGACCCCAACATTAAAGGGGTCAGAGCAGGAGATGAGGAACACATATTGTCAGCCTTTGCTGACGACGTGTTGTTTTTCGTAAGAAACCCAAGAGACACGCTTCCCTACTTAATAGCGAACATTAAACAATATGGAGAAATTTCTAATTTCAAGATGAACATGGCCAAGACAGAAATATTAAATGTAAACATTAATAAAGACGAGGTGGGAGGGGCGGAGCTAGCCGAGGACGGAGATGCACGCGTGCTAGCAGAGCTCCGGCACCAGCGGCTCTAACACGGCACATATCAGACCTCCGAGGGGGAAAAATCCTTCACTAAAGCGGCGTTCCAGACCCGGTCACCCTACAGACCCTACCCTGGTCATGACTCGGCGCAAGTCCGCGGGGAACCGGCCCTCTAAACTCACCGAGTTCTTCCCTATGGAGCGCAGGCAAGATGGCGCCGGGGCCTCTTCCACGCCGCTTCCAGGCCCTCAGAAGCGCACAGCCACCGAAGGGAACCCGAACAAGAGGAGCAGCCCTCCTAGGAACCTGACATCCCCACCAGCTACACCATCATCTGGAAGCCCTGAGAAGACCAGGTTCAGGATGGATGCGATGGAGACTGCACACGAGGTGAGCTCTCTATTAGAATCAGGGGAAGATACAAGGGAACTACCAGACTCCATTGAAGGTTTCCCCACAGCTAATAAGCCAGTCCTGGACACTGTATTGAAAGAGATGCTGGTCTCGCTGCGGGGTTCATTGCACTCAGATATGATATCTTGTGTTCACAAGTTCAGTACAGAACTCAGAGGGGTGGCTGACAGAGTGTCTCATATAGAGGACAAAATGGGGGAATTCGCCTCCACCATTAATGACCTAGTGGACGCAAACGATAACAAAGAGGATGATATTGAGGTTATGAAAACAAAGATGGCAGAAATCGAGGATAGATCAAGAAGAAATAATGTGAAAGTGAGAGGTGTACCAGAATCTGTTAGGCCTCAGGAACTGCGTGAATATGCCTCCCAACTATTTTCTGCCATACTGCCTGACCTATCTGAGCTAGACTGCACTATTGATAGAATCCACAGGCTTCCTAAACCTGCATTCCTAGCTGATGATGTCCCTAGGGATGTAATCCTGCGCCTACATTTTTATCATACAAAGGAAAAATTAATGGCAGCATCTAGAAAGAGGGACAGCTTCCCACCAGAATACGTGAACCTTCAGTTTTATGCGGACTTGTCACAGTTTACTCTGCAAAAACGCAGAAACCTTGCCACCATAACGAAGGCTCTCAGGAACCACAACTTGGTGTACAAGTGGGGGTTCCCCACCAAGCTCATCGTCACGAAAGACAACCGAGACTATGTGATGGACTCATTAGATAGAGGCATGGCCCTGCTCAAAGAATGGGGGATTCTTCCTGAGCCCCAACAAGCCATACGTCAAGGGGGAGGAGCCAGGAGGATTGAAAATGAGTGGCATGTAGTTGGCCGCAAAAATGCCAAGACCCATAACTAACTACCCCGGAGATCTCCATTGATACGACGTGGCCGCTGAGGTGGAGCTGCCTCCGTAGGCCTTATTCTTGAGGATCCCTCACACCTGGCCACTGAGCGACTCTTGAAAGTCGCACACAGTACTTTCTTTAGTTTCTGGCGGTATGCCAGTATTACCTTTCTTTGTTACCTATTCTAACGTTACTTCTTTTTTTTCTTTTTTGATGTTGCCCTTTGCACGTTTTTTTGCCCTACCACCCGAAACCTTCCCTCCTATTTGGGAGACGATGACGCCGGACCCCCCTGCCTCATGCGAAATGGAGAAGTATCTGGCCCTTGGCTGCTGGCGAATGAATATCCTAAACGAGCCACCCGCAGTGAGTACCTTCTTGATGTTAATAGCCACACTTGAACACACCAACTGCATGCTGAAATGATACACTTCCTGACAATTAATGCCAAGGGACTAAATCACCCGGCAAAGAGGCGGTCTTTATGGAGAGAAGCCCTACAACAGAAGGCTGATGTCCTTTGTGTCCAAGAGACCCACTTCGACAGCTCAGCCCCTCCGAAATGCTCACATCCCAATTATCCGGTCACCTACTTTGCTAACGCCGACACCAAATCCAAAGGAGTAATGATCGCAGTGAGAGACTCTGTTCACTTTTCCTTGCATAAAGCCATTATCGACCCAATGGGGAGATATGTGATTTTGGTGTGTGACATCGACCTTGTATCCTATACAGTGGCGGCGGTTTATGCCCCCAATACAAAACAGACCAAATTTATACAGAGAGTCACCAAAAAAATTAGAGAAGAACAGAAGGGACTGTTGGTGATTTGTGGGGACTTCAATATCATCCCAGATCCGGTCATGGACTCCACCTCCTCACCAAAGCGCACTCCCCCGTCATTGGCTCCCTTTTTGAGGTCGAATGAACTTTTTGATGCATGGAGATGCCTAAATGCTAATGAAAAAGACTATACTTTCTTTTCCACCCGCCACAGGTCCTATAGCAGGATAGACCTATTCTTGGTCGACAAGGGGCTTCTCCTGAAATGTAAATTTGTTAAAATCAATGCCATCACGTGGTCGGACCATGCCTCTGTGGGAATGACAGTGGGGGACATACCTCCCAATACTCCAGTTAGCATGTGGAGATCCAACCCCATGCTTCTCCGGAGCGGTCCGACCAGGTCATACATTGAGACGAAACTCAGGGAATTTTTTGCTAACAATGAAGGATCAGTTACTAGCCCCTTCACCTTGTGGAATGCGCATAAGGCATGTGTGAGAGGGGTCATGATTCAACAAGGGGCTAGGGTTAAGAGGGAAAGGCAGCAGCGCACATTGACCCTAGTAGCCCGAATAAATGACTTAGAATCACAGAACAAAATTAAACCATCCCTCTCCCTGACTGAACAACTAACCCATCTACGCACTGACCTCAGGACACTGTTTCTTGACGACTATGAAAAAGCCTCTAGGAAATTTAAGCTTGCTTTCTTCACTAGTGGTAACAGGGCGGGCAAACTTCTATCGAACAGACTTAAAGGACGCAGAATTAAATCTAAGATTCCCTATATTCACCACCCAGAGACAAAGGTAAAACATTTTCATCCTCAAGCCATAGCTGACGCCTTTAGTCACTATTACGGGTCGCTTTATAACCTCAAGGATGATCCAACGATTACCCAACCATCCTCGGAAGCCATCGTGGCATTCCTAGAGAAAGTTAATCTTCCCTCCCTGACCCCTGACCAACTACTGGAACTAAACTCCCCATTTACTGTAGAAGAAGTGGAGAGGACCATACAGTCCATCCCATCAAATAAATCCCCGGGCCCCGACGGATTTATTGGAGAATACTTCAAAACATTCCAAGACATACTCAGCCCCTACTTGGTCCAGGTGTACAATGCCGCTGCTGCCTCATCCTCGTTTCCAAGGGAAATGTTAAGTGCCACTATAGTGGCTCTCCCTAAACCGGGGAAAGATCCAGATACACCCCAAAACTTTCGGCCCATATCATTGTTGAACAACGATGTCAAAATCTACGCGAAACTTTTAGCTGCTAGACTGGTGGACATACTCCCGGGGTTAATTAATGTGGACCAATCAGGCTTTACAAGGGGGAGACAAACGACAGACGCCACCAGGAGACTACTGAACATCATACATATAACAGAGCGTCGTCGAACGCCTTCTCTGCTCCTTGCGCTGGATGCGGAGAAGGCGTTCGACAGGATTCACTGGAGGTTTTTGGAAAAGGTCCTGGGGAGGTTTGGCTTCGAGGGGCACATTTACTCTGCCATAATGGCATTGTACTCACATCCTTCTGCACAGGTACTAGTGGCAGGTACTCTTTCCACACCATTTGACATCACTAATGGCACAAGGCAAGGGTGCCCACTCTCGCCTCTGATATTCAACCTTTTGATGGAACCTTTGGCTTCCCATCTGAGGTCACACCCACGAATCTCTGGGATCCAAGTGGGAGAGAAAAACCATGTGATTAGCTTATTCGCAGACGACATCATCCTGATGGTCACTGACATAGAAAAATCTGTTGAAACAATATACTCTTCACTGAGGGCATTTAACGAAATCTCATACTACAAAGTAAACGAATCAAAATCACATATTCTAGGTCTAGGAGTCCCTAGGGAAATCAAACTACGAATGGAACAGAAGTTCCCATTTGTATGGAAGGAGGAAGGCATTAAATACCTTGGAATTGTCCTAACTTCCACTTCCAAAGGGCTACTACAAGCCAACTACACCCCCTTCCTGACCTCCTTCCAGGCTAAATTAGACGACCTGGCCAAAACTGAACTGTCATGGCTGGGCAGGTTGGCAGCCTTCAAGATGCAGGTGCTACCTCAGCTCCTGTACCTTTTCAGGACATTGCCTATTCCGATCCCTAATCCCTATTTCAAGTCCCTACAATCTATACTAAACAGATATTTATGGCGGGGAAAGCGGGCTAGATGTGCCTTCAGTAAACTGACAAAACACAGAAAAGCAGGGGGTATTGGTCACGTCCACCTACAAGGTTATTACTTTGCCGCCACTCTGTCCCAACTGCAGCACTGGATGGTGCCTGCCTCAGAAGCATTGTGGGTGGACTTGGAACAGTCCCAAATTAAACGAGGTACACTACGAGATTTTCTACTAACATCACACATAAGCGAAAACATGGACCCTACCATCGCGCCAACTATCAGGGCGTCGATTAGGGCTTGGGGCCACCTCCGCAGTTTCCACGAATGGTCAGGACCAGTGTCTCCGTTGCAATTCCCTATTACTGCTATACATAACATAATACCTGATATCAACCTGGATGGGTGGGTATCCAGGGGTATTCGGCAACTGAAAGATATAGTAGAGGGACCCTCACTTGTGACATTCCAGGAGCTGCAGGATAGATACAAGCTTCCAGCAACTGAGCAGTATAAATACAGCCAGCTCTCACACATGTTTAAAAGGAACACATACCTTCTCACCTCACTCCCTGTTAACATCTCCCAATTCTATCAACAACCCAAAGTCACCCCTAAAGGGATCTCGATATTTTACATGGGTTTACAGGAGAAACATAAACTATCTAAAATGCAACATATGGAGGCCTGGGAAAGAGATGTGGGGAGGAAATACACTATCCTTCAGTGGGTAAAATCTTTGAAGATTGTGTACTCTTCTACTAAGAGCACTAACCTGATGGAAACGCACCAAAAGCTGCTGTTGAGGTGGTACCTCACCCCCTATAGGCTATCTAAAATATATAGGGATTCATCTCCCTTGTGTTGGAGGAAGTGCGGGGAGACAGGTACATTGGTCCACATTATGTGGTCTTGCCCGAAGCTGAGTCGCCTATGGTCTGAGGTGTGGGGGATAGTCAAGGACATCATGGATCCAGTTGATCCGCTGACCCCGGGATTGGCATTACTATCACTGGAAATTGACAAAATTCCCACCTTTTGCAGAACTGTAGTGTCGAACCTCCTCCTGGCCACAAGGTTGGTAGTCCTGCGCCACTGGAAGAACGAAATACCGCCTTCACTTAATGAGGTAATTATCACAATGCATACACAGGGCAAATACGAGATTATGCACTCGTACACAATGGGTTCCTCTGAAGCCATGACTACAGCATGGTCCCCCTGGCAACAATGGTACTCAAACCTTACAGGTCTTTGAACTAGAGTGGTCACCTAGCGGACCACTATTTTTGTCAATAATGGAGGTTTTGTGCGTTTTGTGCGTTCTGTGCGAATTGGGCATATATGTTTTGTTTTGTTTTGTTTTGTTATTCAGATTGACCTTTTATTTATTCCTTATGTTTTGAAACTATTTCTTTAAAAGCATATTTAATACATAGTTGCATGAGAGACACCTGAACTTCTATGGTTTTGTGGTTTATACCTATAGTATGGAAATACATAGGGGTCTAGGCCCTCCCGTACACTCGCTTAGCACAGGGGCCCGGGGCTCTGGGCGGGACTACCACTCTGACCAAATGAGAGGGATTGGAGGAGGTGGTCTGGGTCTGGGTCCGGGTTCCTCCGTTTTCATGAGCCACTCGCGTAGGGCCTCTACTGAAGGGGGGGGCTATTGCGCCATATCAATGCCCTGTCGTGGTTAGTCCGACTACATATAATCACCATACGAAGTATTACTGTATGCTATATGCTACTATGTATGTGCACTATGACATTTGCAAGTACCTTTTATGTTTATTGTTTTTGCATATCTTTGCATTTTTTTGTTCCATGTATTGCACTTTTTCTAATACCTCAATAAAAAACATTGTTTAAAAAAAAAAAAAAAAAAAAAAAAAAAAAGACGAGGTGGGATTTCTTAAAAAGGAATACAACTTTACTTGGCAGAAAGAGATCAAGTACTTAGGAATAAAACTAGCAAGATCCTTAAAAAAAATATACCGATTAAATTATATCCCCCTCCTCGAGGAAATAAAAGGAGAAATTAGAAAAACAAAGAATCGACCGATCTCCTGGTTCGGTAGAGTAAATTTAGTAAAAATGATACTAGTCCCGAAAATCCTGTATAGGTTCCAGATGATTCCAATTTTCATCCCCCAAGGATATTTTAGATTACTGAACTCACTCCTATTGAATTTCATATGGAACAAAAAAAAACATAGGATCTCCCTTCAAATTCTAAAACAGGGAAAAAAACTGGGGGGCTTAGGAGTCCCGGATATCAGAAAATATTACGCAGCTTCAATTATCTCCCGTATAATAGAGTGGGCCAAAGAAAAGCACGATAAAAGATGGGTTCAGATCGAGTGTGCACTAGCAAATACACAATTAGGTAGAGTGATATGGAATCCACCACAGTACAGAAAATTACACATAACCACCCACGAAATGACACGGACAGCACTAAGGATATGGGATAGAACACACAAACAACTAGGATCAGTTTATAACTCACCACTCATAGATTTAAAAGATAATGTATTTTTTTCACCGGGTTTAAAAGAGGAGGGGGGGAATTGGATTAAAAACCGGACTCGGGTAAAAGATTTAACACAGCAAGGTAAAATAATGACACCTCACGAAATTAAAGTTAATAATATATGCACAGGGTGGAATGATTGGCAATACAGACAGCTCTCCTCCTTCATCAGGCCCCTACCGACCCCCACCGGGAACAGAAGGACTATACACCCTTGGAACAACTTTGCCTGGTGGATAGTTCAAAAGGAAATATCTCAAAATTGTATAAAATCCTGATGAAGGCGGAAGAGCTGGGGACGCCTAGGTATATAATGAAATGGGAAAGGGAACTTGAAGTCACCAGGGGGAAAACATCAGTAGAAAGAATATTGAACCTAACCCATTCCTCAGCAATCGATGTAAGAACAGCTGAGATGAATTTCAAACTTATTACGGGATGGTACTCTACCCCCGATAAAATTAGTAAATTTAAAGAAGGGGAGACAGGAGAATGCTGGAGAGGCTGCCCAACAATGGGGACAATGGCCCACCTGTGGTGGAAATGTCCCAAAATTAAAAGCTTTTGGAACAGGATTCTTCCACTAATTAAGGATATTACTAAAAAAGAGATTAAAGACGATCCTTGGGAAGTCCTATTTCATGGAGGAGTGGTGCCCCTAAAGGAGTACAAAAAGACCCTGGTTCCCCACCTCCTTAATGCTGCAAAACGGTTAATTCCGAAAAAATGGAGGGATAAGAACAGCCCACAGATATGGGAATGGATTGACTCAGTGGAGGAAACCTATAGGAGGGAGGAGTTGAAACTTAGAGAGGGGGAGGACAGCGAGGATATATGTAAGAAATGGAGCCCGTGGAGAGAATTTAAAAGAACCTGGAGCTACGCAGAAAACCTTAGAGTACCTTGAACAAGGAAAGCTAACCGTAGGGGGGACACTTGGGGGGAGAGATAGTGGAATCACGAGATAGAGGGAGGGAGGAGGGGGGGGGGACCGAGGGGGGAAATCCACATACTAAACCAAAATAGTATATATAAAAAAAAAAAAAAAAAAAGTCATTAAAACAGAAGGAAAATAAAGAGAACCACAGATGATGCAATGACTATAATGATAAGCGAAGGGCGGAAAGACCCGTGAGCTGGTCATCTGGTATTACCTTGGGTCGTGACTGATGTGAAAAAAAAAAAAAAAGAAACTTGTCCGCTGGAAACCTGTCTGTCGGACATGTCCGATGGTTATTACGCCCAACCATCGAACAGAAATCCCCCACATGCGTCAAATTGATTTGACGTATTCGTGGAAGCATTGAACTTCCGTGTTTGAGCACATCGCCGCGTCACCGTCACCACCACGTCACCGTCACGTCATCGCGTTCTCTGTCCGCAGGGATTTTGGTCTGATGGTGTGTACACACATCAGACCAAAATATCCCAGGAGACATGTCCGTTTTCATCGGACATGTCTCCTCGTGTGTACAGGGCCTTAGAGTTAGCCTTCAACAGTATTGCTGTCTGTTTGCAGAGTTCTATTTTATTGTATATACCACATTTTTGTACCTGAACTTCATTGTGAACCTTAAGTCATAATTTTTTATTAAGTTGTTCAGTTGTTAGCCATCTCCTGCTTTTTTTTTTTTTTTTGCACCACTGAATACCTGATCATACCAGCAGTATGATCAGCTGTGTATTTTAATCAATATCTTCTTTTATATTAAAAAATAAGTATGTTTTTTTTTTTTTAATAATACTTACCTAGGTGTATACAGCATCACTCCCATGCTGCATCTGTTCCCCATCGGCTCTAAGACTGAGAATTGATCGCTCCATGAGCAGAGAGCTGGTAAATAATTTGTTAATTTCACAAAAAATGGCTAAAACTATATCTACTAATAAGTATAGAGGCTGATCCAGGTGGCGGTCCAGGGTTCTGTGTGAATCCCGACCATGACATTACGTATGACGTCTGCCGTCATACCATAGCTGGCTTAGCATAAACAAAAATACAACTTAGGAATAATTTGACCTATTCCTACTGTGATGTTGTTATTCAATTCACAAGTGAATAGCTACAGTACACACATATGAGCAGTCATTTTTTTGCTACTTAGATTGTTTACTAGTGGCCATTAGCTTAAATGAAAAAAAACAATATATAGTAGTAGATATAGTTTTAGCCATTTTTTGTGAAATTAACTAATCATATCTTTTAGTTATATGCCTTTAGGAGGTGTACATATCAACTATTGAATTTAACTTACAGTATCTCACAAATGTCAGTACACCCCTCACATTTTTGTAAATATTTTATTACATCTTTTCATGTGACAACACTGAAGAAATTACACTTTTCTACAATGTACAATCTACAAGTAGTGAGTGTACAGCTTGTATAACAGTGTAAATTTGCAGTCCCCTCAAAAATGCTCTGCTTCAGTATGTCACAGTAAATGTTGTCACTCATGCAGCCCCAGACCATTAGGCCGCATACACACGACCGAGGAACTCGACGGGCGAAACACATAGTTTTCCTCGTCGAGGAACTCGACAAGTTGCTTTGCATACACAAGTTAAAGACCAAACCTCCCCGTTCTCAAACGCGGTGACTTCAACACATACAATAACAGGGGAAGTTTGATTTCATTGGCACAACCCTTGGGGCTGCTTTTGCTAATCTCATGTTACTGAAAAGCTTGGTAAGAGACATTTTCACTTTTCAGTCTGTTACAGCATGACAAATGTGCTATTTCCATTACAAATGCTACTTTTACAGAAGGTGCGCGGGTTTCTTAGCATACACACGCTCGAGTTTCTCGTCGGAAACCATCCCGACGAGAAACTCGATGAGCCGAATTCGACTCCCGTCGAGAAAATTGAGAACCTGCTCTCATTTTGGCTCAACGAGTTTCTCGACGGTTTTCTCGGCGAAAAGTGTACACACGGCCGGTTTTCTCGGCAGAATACGTCTCCCATCAAGTTTCTTGATGGATTCTGCCGAGAAAATCGGTCGTATGTACAGGGCCACCACCATGCTTGACTGTAGGCAAGACACACTTGTCTTTGTACTCCTCACCTGGTTGCTGCCACACAAACTTGACACCATCTGAACTGAATAAGCTTATCTTGATCTCATCAGACCACAGGACATGGTTCCAGTAATCCATGTCCTCAGTCTGCGTGTCTTCAGCAAACTGTTTGTGGGCTTTCTTGTGCATCATCTTTAGAAGAGGCTTCCTTTTGGCACGACAACCATGCAGACCAATTTGATGCAGTGTGTGGCCTATGGTCTGAGCACTGACAGCCTGACCCCCCACCCCTTCAACCTCTGCAGCGATGCTGGCAGCACTCATATGTATATTTCCCAAAGACAACCTCTGGATATGGTGCTGAGCATGTGCACTCAACTTCCTTGGTTGACCATGGTGAGGCCTGTCCTGTTAAAGCACTGTATGGTCTTGGCCACTGTCCTTTAGCTCAGTTTCAGGATCTTGGCAAACTTCTTATAGCCTAGGCCATTTTTATGTAGAGCAACAATAATTTTTTCACATTCTCAGAGTTCCTTGCCATGTTGAACTTCCACTGACCAGTATGAGAGTGTGAAATTTAACACACCTGCTCCCCATTTACACCTGAGACCTTGTAACACTAATGAGTCACATGACACTGTAGAGGGAAAATTACTAATTGGGCCCAATTTGGACATTTTCACTTAGGGGTGTACTCACTTTTGTTGCCAGTGGTTTAGATATTAATGGCTGTGTGTTGAATTATTTTGAGGGGACAGCAAATTTACACTGTTATACAAGCTGTACACTCACTACTTTACATTGTAGCAAAGTGTAATTTCTTTAGTGTTGTCACATGAAAATATATAATAAAATATTTACAAAAATGTCAGGGGTGTACTCACTTTTGTGAGATACTGTATGCAGGAAGTAAGATTTGACACATTGGAAACTGAAATTGGTGTGGTGCTGTATAATGACTTTCACAGAGTACTTTTGAGTGTATAGAAAAATTACATAACAGAATTTCCTGTTACTAAATATAGTTTTAGCTAAAATAATTCCAGAGAATTTATAAGTGAAAAAAAAAAAAAACATTTAAAACAACTGTTTATGAATCATACCTAAAAAGTGTGAAAAACCTTTATACTCACCATCATATCTGATAATGAAAAACTGCATAGCCTTTGCTATTATTTGTTAGTAATATTTTCATAAATGATGCATTAGCTAAGGTTTGTTCTGATATGTGATTCCCTCACATATCAGAACAAACCTTCTACGCCGGAAAATACGGTACTTCCCGTACCGTATTTTCCGGCGTAGAAGATGACTTTTTAACCCATGAAATTCTTCTTAAAAGTTGGGGGTCGTCTTATACTCCGGTAACCTAACATGCAGACCGCGGTCGTCCATTTTTCAAAAGCCTTGCCTCCTCCTTCTGCTGTTCCGTGATAGGCTGTTGCGTGAAAAATGGACGGCCGCGGTCTGACAGATTCTGCATGTCAGGGATAAGGTAAGGGATCGTCAAGACATGCAATGGCACAGTGAGTTATGCAGTGACACTGTGAGGCATGTAATGGGGCACAGTGAAGCATGTAATGGCACAGTGAGGCATGTCATGGCACAGTGAGGCATGTAATGGTGGCACAGTGAGGCATGCAATGGCACAGTGAGGCATGTAATAATGGCACAGTGAGGCATGTAATGATGGCACAGTGAGGCATGTAATGATGGCACAGTGAGGCATGTAATGATGGCACAGTGAGGCATGTAATGGCACAGTGAGGCATGTCATGGTGGCACAGTGAGGCATGTAATGGTGGCACAGTCTAGAATGTAATGGCACAGTAAGGCATGTAATAGTGGCACAGTGAGGCATGTAATGGTGGCACAGTCTGGCATGTAATGGCACAGTCTGGCATGTAATGGCACAGTGAGGCATGTAATGGCACAGTGAGGTGAGGCGAGGCATGACAAGTAGGAAGGGGGTCATCTTATACAGTGAGTATATCCAAAAACCAACATTTTAGCTGGAAAATTAGGGGGTCGTCTTATACGCCCAGTAGTCTTATACGCCGCCAAATACGGTATATAAAGAAAAAACATATAATATAAAGTATATGCAATCATATGCATAGTCTGTACACTAAGGGCTAGATTCACGTAGAATTGCCTATCTTTAGGCGTGCCTAGCGTCTGGTATTTAGACTACACCGCTGCAACTTTATCAGGCAAGTGCTTTATCTCAAAGCACTTGCCTGTAAAATTGAGGCGGCCTAGCGTAAAAGACCCGGCCAAATTCAAATTTGGTGGGTAGGGGGCGTGTATTATTTGAATGAAGCGCGTCCCCGCGCCGAAGGAACTGCGCATGCACAAGCCGTGAATTGATCCCAGTGCGCATGCTCCAAATCTCGACATCAATACGACGTGAACGGCACTTGTGCAAAGCCCTATTCGCGAACGTTTTACGTAAACGACGTAAACTACGTGAAAAAAAACGCCTGCACGCCATCCATACTTAACATTGGCTGTGCCTCATAGAGCAGGAATAACATTACGATGGTACTACGCTAACGCAAACAACGTAAAAAATAGCGATGGCCGGGCGTACGTTCGGGAATCGGCGTATAGGCTCATTTGCATATTTTAGACGGGAGCGCCAGCTAGCGTCCAGCCTAAAATATGAAAATAAGATTCAACGGCGTAAGAGACTTATGCCAGTTGGATCTTATGGGAATCTATGCGTAACTGATTCTATGAATCAGGCGCATAGATAGGAGGACTCAGACGCAGAAATAAGCCGGCTTATCTGGAGATAAGACGGCTTATTTCTTTCCTGAATCTGGCCCTAAGTATTTAACAATCCTCACAAGAGCACAAAATATACACCTGCCCATTAGCACAGGTGTTGATCATATACACTGAGATATATAAGAAGGCCAGTATGGTGGCCTGAGTTTATGGGAGGAGCCCGGAGGGTATTTAAGCAGCCCACTCACACATGCTCTTTGTCGGTTCAGTGTGCAGTACTACACGTCACTGGGCCGACTCTTCCCAGCTCACCTCATGTCTGTGAGTCTGCGCATTCAATCGCATTCGACACCCTCCCGCCCTTCCCTTTTTCAGGGCACTTCTCAGCATATCCTTCTTCAATTAACTACCCATTACTTACTTTGGGTATGCCCCCTTTTCTTGGCATACTGACCAGACCACCAAGGCACACTTCAGGTCTATTTATGTTGTAAGTCTTGTCGCGTGTTTATGTGATCCACATCACTCTCAGTCAGAGGGCCACGACCATAAACATCATATACACTGAGATCCACAATTTTCCCCCATGAGGAACTTGTTTTTTTTACGAATAGTCATTCCTCCTCAGAAAATAAATTCCAAAGCTGAAATGGTTGAACTGTTCTATATTTTGGTGATTGTTCTTCTCATGCTCCCAGCAGTGTTGTCATCCTACCAGATTGAAATTTACTGACATTTTAATAGCATTTCCAAAAGTTACAAAATTACAGATTCAAGTGCAAATTTCAGTATTTAGGCTACCAACAAGTACAGTATGCAATTAGCAATATGATTTAAGGTAAATATTAAGGAAGAAAACATATTTCCTTTTTTCGATATAATAAGTAAGTAGCTCAGGGACAGGCACACACACACATTAAATTGACTCTCATAGTGACACTGATAGCAGTGAGCAGCAGCATAGATGATGATGACACCTCACCATGACATGTTCTCTCGTGAGTCACAGTGACAGTCTCTCTCCACGCCAGGTGGTCCCTTTAGTCCACTCCAGTCCAAACAACACTGATAGTCCAGCTCCCAGCTTGCCTTGCTCCCATCCGGCAGACCTCCACACGAGGCTCTGCGCGCTGCACTTGGCTCCCTTGCACCATGACATTACAAGACACACCCAGGCACTGACTCTGCCAGACCTGCCCCACCACTAGTGTTGCCCAAAAACACTGTAGCAGGCACTCAAATCTGTGGTTCTGAGGGTAACAGCCATATTATTTACTAGCGATCTTTTCCTGTCACTGGCATTTACTGGCAGGAGAAAGGTGCCCATTTTTTACTGGATGCTAGTAAAACTACTGACAGTTGGCAATATTGGCTCCCAGTGTCTCATCTTTGTTAGAGATTTGTTTCTGATTATAGGAAGTTGAAATAAGGCATACACAGGAGTTGTCATCATAGTTCTTTAACCACTTCAGCCCCGGAAGGATTTACCCCCTTCCTGACCAGAGCACTTTTTGTGATTCGGCACTGCGTCGCTTTAACTGACAATTGCGCGGTCGTGCGATGTGGCTCCCAAACAAAATTGGCGTCCTTTTTTTCCCACAAATAGAGCTTTCTTTTGGTGGTAGTTGATTATCTCTGCGGTTTTTATTTTTTGCGCTATAAACAAAAATAGAGCGACTATTTTGAAAAAAATTCAATATTTTTTACATTTTGCTATAATAAATATCCCCCAAAAATATCTAAAAAAACATTTTTTTTCCCCAGTTTAGGCCGATATGTATTCTTCTTCATATTTTTCGTAAAAAACCCCCGCAATTAGCGTTTATTGATTGGTTTGCACAAAATTTATAGCGTTTACAAAAAAGGTGGTAGTTTTATGGCATTTTTATTAATATTTTTTTTTTTACTAGTAATGGCGGCGATCAGCGTTTTTTTTCGGTACTGCGATATTATGGCGGACACATCGGACAATTTTGACACATTTTTGGAACCATTGGCTTTTTTATAGCGATCAATGCTATAAAAATGCATTGGATTACTATAAAAATGCCATTGGCAGTGAAGGGGTTAACACTAGGGGGCAGGGAAGGGGTTAAGTATGTTCCTGGTGTGTTCTAACTGTATGGGGGGGGGTTGACTCACTAGGGGAAATCACTGATCTCCTGTTCATACATTGTATGAATAGAAGATCAGCGTTTCCCCCGCTGACAAGAACGAAAGGTATGTGTTTACACACATACCTCCCGTTCCCCGCTCTGTAACGAACGAGCGCACGTGCCCGGCAGCGATCGCGCCCGCCGGGCACGCGCACGGGACTCGGGGGCGCGCGCGGGCCGCCGGCGGCGCGCGCGCGCCCTCTAGTGGCCAAAAAAGATAGGACGTAGAACTACGCGCTCCCGCGTAGCAGTGCCACTGTCCCGCAGTAATATGACGGCGGGGGGTCGGCATCTAGTTAATGGGTAACAAGATTAAAGCAGTAGTAAACACCGCCTGCTCACTTGTACCAACAGGTAAGCTTATAATAAAGTTTACCTGTAGGTGCAAGGAATATTTTCTAAATGTTTGCCGTTTAGGATATATTCACTGCTTCTGCAGTCTGTGATGTCACTGGCGTATCTGACATGCGGACTGAAGGGATGTCATCTGCATAATTCAAACACAGGTGAGCATAAATAAAATGAGCTCTGGCTGGGGTCATTGCTTTCCTGGCTGTCTGTGGTAGACATTCGTAGGTGATTGGAGACATTACTGTGGTGAACGCTGTGGATTTAATAATTAGGGAGTAAGAGCCTTGTCCCTCTTTTGACACTTAACAAACTTTTTGATCAGTATGCATATTTTGACACTGTTAACTTCTCCAAGATATTTTAGGTTTAAGTTTTTTTTATTTCCAGTGCCTTGAAAAAGTATTCAATTTTTAAAATTTTTCCATGTTACAACCAAAAAATGTAAATTTTATTTGATAGACCGAGTCAATACTTTGTAGAACTGCCTTTTGCTGCAATTACAGCTGCAAGTCTTTTTGGGTATATCTCTTCAAGCTTTGCATATCTAGAGAGTAACATTTGCCCAATCTCCTTTGCAAAATAGCTCAAGCTCTGACAGAACGGATGGAAAGCATCTGTGAAAAGCAATTTTCAAGTCTTGCCACAGATTATCAATTGAATTTAGGTCAGGACTTTGACTGGGCCATTCTAACACAAGAATATGCTTTGATCTAAACCATTTCATTGTAGCACTGGTTGTATTTTTAGGGTCATTTTGCTGGAAGGTGAACCTCTGCCCAAATCTCAATATTTTTTTTACAGATTCTAACAGGTTTTCTTCCAAGATTGCCCTGTATTTGGCTCCATTCATCTTCCCATCAACTCTGACCAGCTTGCCTGTCCCTGCTGAAGATAAGCATCCCCACAACATGATGCTGCCACCACCATGTTTCAAGGTGGGGATGGTGTGTTCAGGGTTATGTGAAGTGTTAATTTTCCGACCAGGTCAAAAAGTTAAATTTTGGTCTCATCTTACCAGAGTACCTTCTTCCACATATTATAGCTTTCTTTCAACAATGGCTTTCTTCTTGCCACTCTTCCATAAAGGCCAGATTTGTGGAGTGCACAACTAATACTTGTCCTGTGGACAGATTCTCCTGCAGACGTTCTCTTTGCCCGACCTGTCAATTTAGTTGGACCGACATGTCTTGGTAGGTTTGCAGTTGTTCTATACTTGTTCCATTTTTAGATGATGGATTTAACAGTGCACTTAAGGTCTGAGCCTCTTTTAAAAATGAAAATCATTTTTTTTTGCTAGAAAATGATTTAGAACCCAAAACATTATACTGTATCTTTTTTCAGACCCCCTAGAGAAAAAAATGGGGATTGTTGCAATACTTTATGTCCCACCGTATTTGCGCATCAATTTTGTGATAAAAAATACACTTTTTTAACTAAAAAATAAGATAACGTTACACTGACTAAATTGATACCCAACATGTCTTGCTTTAAAAATGCACCCGCTCATGGAATGGCGTCAACATTTTACTCCTAAAAACCCTGCAGCCCCACGGTGGCATCTTGGAAAGTGCTGGTTAATAAGGCTATTCCCTTTTACAAGGCCACATACCTGAGTAGGGGGGCATTGACAAAATTTGATAAGATGTGGGGGGGTTGGATGGCCTCAGTGGATACTGTATCGGATTGAGCTGGGCTCAGTATAGTCATAGATTGTATATCATGTATGTTTGTATGTTTTGCATGTTATACTCTATCAGCATTAAGGCTAGGATTAGGCAAAAAGTCTTTAGTTGTCCTGGGGGAGGGGGATGTATTTTTGACTTGATTTCCCTTGATTTCACACTGCTTTTGGTTTGATCTGTGAATATTTGATGTATATGATTGCTGTCGCACGGAGAAGGAAAAGCATTTTCCTTTTTTCTTGTGTTTTTTTTTTTTATTATTATATCAACCGGTTTTTGTTTTTTGACCGGTAATTGTTGGTCGCTTGTTGTGGCCTGTTATTGTATTTATGTTGCAAAAATTGAATAAAAATGTAATTTTACAAAAAAAAAAAAACCATACAGGTATGTCTTCCCCTTTAAGAGCCACGCAGGGGACAATCACAAGCACGAGAGCCAGCATGGGGATTTGTGTGTGTAAACACACAAATCCCTGTCTTGTCAGGGGAGAGGAGATATACCTGTATCGTTTGTACTTATTAAGTAGGAACAACGATATGTCTCCTCCCCCAGTCAGTCCTATCCCCATACAGTTAGAACACATCTAGGTAACACACATTTAACCCCTTGATCACCCCCTAGTGTTAACCCCTTTCCTAGCAGTGACATTTACACAGTAGTCAGTGCATATTTATAGCACTGTCGCTGTATAAATGTCAATGACCCAAAAATTTGTCAAAAGTGTCTGACCTGT
Source organism: Rana kukunoris (assembly GCA_029574335.1). NCBI lineage: Eukaryota > Metazoa > Chordata > Amphibia > Anura > Ranidae > Rana > Rana kukunoris. The sequence goes on from CM056051.1 coordinate 130,209,185, forward strand.
CTGCCACAATGCTGCAGTACTGCTAAAAATTGTAGATCAGTACCATTACTAGTAAAAAAATAATAATAATAAAAATGGCATAAAAATGGCATAAATCTTTCCTATAGTTTGGAGACACCATGGGCCAGATTCAGGTAGATCAGAGCATCTTTGCTCTGGAGTAACGCATCTCATTTACGTTACGCTGCAGAAATTTTAGGAGCAAGTGCTGTTATTCATGAAGCACTTGCTCCTAAAGTTGCGGCAGCGCATCGCAAATGAGACAGCGGAATTCAAATTGGGCGGGTACGGGGCGTGTAGTATTCAAACTACGCGCGATCCCGCGGCGAACGTACTGTGCATGCGTCAAGTGTCAATGCATCCCAGTGCGCATGCTCCAAGTTCTGTCAGTCAAAGTCAATGACGTCACGTCCCCATTCATGAATGTTTTACGCAAACGACGCGATTTGTTTTTTTTCCGACGCGATGACGACGCCTATACCTAACATAGGATATTCCACTAGGGGCTGCTTTATCTTTACGCCGCGTATCGCTTCCGGAAACGTCGTAAAGTCACTGCGTCGCGCCCGAAAACGATCGTGAATTTCCGACTCCCGCTGATTAACATATTTTTTTCAGCGTTAATCAGCGGGAACGCCCCCGGCGCCATTTTTAAGTTGAAGTAACGATGCGATGGCGAAATTCAATTACGCCGATCGCATCGGAACTCCAACCCGGCGTTTCTTGTTTTCTGGTTATAGAAAACAGAAACGCCGGCTTAAAGTGACAGTTAGGCTGGCGGATCACTGGATCCGCCAGCCTAACTCTTCATGAATCTGGCCCCATAACTTTTGCGCAAACCAATCAATATATATTTATTGCGATTTTTTTAATAATTTTATTTATTAAATTTTTTTTTGTGGAATAATATATATTAGCCTAAACTGATGAAGATTTTTTTATTTTTTGTTGTGAGATATTTATTATAGCAAAAAGTAAAAAATATGGGCCCAGATTCACAGAGCGATTACGCCTGCGCAACTGCTGTTGCGCGTGCGTAAGTCTAAATGTGCGCGTGCGTATAGTTGGACGCGATTCACAAAACAATATACGCCAGAAATCTACGTTTTTTGGTCCGGCGTAATTGAGTTAGACCTTCGCTTCCCTTCGCGCAAAACTGCGCTAGACACACCATTGATTTGCTAGTCAAATATGCTAATGAGGGAGTTACGGGGATTCACAAAAAAACGCAGTTGCTGCGCAGGCTACGCGATGTGCGCAACTGCAAAATGTTCTGTCTAAAGTTAGAGGACCTAAAAGCTGGTCTAAATTTTGAAAAAAAGTCTAATTGTCAGATAAAGCAACACTGTTAGTGAGGAGTTCAGCAGTCACACGTGTTGCCCAACAATCTGTATGCCAACATGCCAGGGGCATCGTCGCGCATAGCTATACTACTGACTTTAGATGAACAAAGAAGGAGGAGGGCACGGAGGATGGCACTAAGGAGGGCACGGGAGATGTTTTATTTTTTTATTTTTTGGCTTATATAAAATTTACAATTTAATCTAATCTAATACAATATTCTTATCTGATACAAGCCCCTCACTCTTCACTTGATATATCACACACGCATAGACATCTTTGGCATGAGAGATTCTGAGGTGTCTCGCATCTTCAGATTCACCCCTCATGCCATCGTGGAATTACCACAACCTTGCAGGAGGACATCAGCAGCCCAACACATGGCACCACCCATGACACCCATGACAGCTACATATACAATCAGAGCCCCATCCCCACAGATTGCGAACAGAACATGTATGGGGACAGCTGGCTGGTTGGTGAGTGACATGGGAGTCAGGCATGACTATCCCCTCCCGTGATGCACACCTCACAAGTGGCACATGCATGACTAACATCCACCTGTCTTTTCCCTTCAAGGTGACTCTGCATATGAACTGGAACCCCATCTCATGACCCCATCTCATGCCAGCTCACATTATGCATCTTTGCACGTTAAACACACACATTAATCATGGCACAATGAGAATGCATGCATGCACACCACTATGGTCCCTAGCACACACACCCCACATCCTCATCAAATTGGATTGGCACCAGTCCACCATGCAAGACTGGTGAGCAGTAACGCCACGTCAAGGCTCCAATTATGTCACTGTACATTCATACACCATTCACACGGACCTGGGAATCACTTCTCCCTGGTCCTGGGGAACCCTTCTCCACCCAAATTGAGGATGACACCCCTTTTCCAGCAGGAATGTCACCCCCACATTCAAACATCATTCACAACCCAAAAAATGCCAAAAATGTCAGCAAAAAAAAAAAAAAAAAATGCATAGAAAAAAAAAAAAGCAGAGAACAAAAATAAACATGCTTTCAAACCAAAAAAAGGGGGAAAAAAAATTAATGCCCTCTGCCTGAGCCACGCCTGGGGCGCCCCCGGCCACGGCCCCGGACCCTCAGGGGAGACGCATGGGGGAGGGGAAAAGCCGGGGAAGGAGGAGCAGCCCCTGAGATCTGCCCACCTGGCGGCCTGCCCTCCAAGGCCACGGCTATTCTGTCCAGGGCAGCACCAAGTGTTGCCGTGTTGCCCTGGATAGCCTGGGTAAGGGCCCTCACATCCTGCCCAACGCCTGCTGCTGTAGTTTGCAGGTCATTTAGGCAGGTTGTGGAGGCCCGGGAGTGGGAGTCCAGGTTACCCAGCCTATCGTTGATGGAGGACAGGCTCTGATCCACCCGCCCCATAGTCTGGCAGAGCTGTCTCAGAAGGCGGGTCTGGGTGGCCAGGTTCCTTCTCATACTGGCGGGCAGGAGATTGGGCGCCCCCCTGGTGCTCTGGGATGACCTCCTGGCTCTTGCTGATGGTTGTGGCCGGGGAGAAGGGGAGGCCCTTGTGAGGGGAGCCATGTTGGGGGAGGAGGGGGGGGGCTCCCCCTTAGGGAGGGCAGGCTTCTTGCAGCCAGAGGGGAAGAGTCCGCAGAAACCAATTGTCCAGTGCCTGCCATGGACTCCTCCTCCTCATGATTCTCCTCCTCCTCATGATCGTCCTCCGCATGATCATCCTCCTCCTCTTGTTCCTCCTCCGCGGACTCTGGCCTTGTTGGGGGGGCCTCATTAGGCTGCTGTCCTGGCGTTGGAGCGGTCAGGCCAGATGGCCCTGCACCCTCCTGCACAGCTGTGGATGACACAAACCATTCACAGGTTGGAGGATCCACACACTTGCCACATATTCCCTTTCACCCCCTCCCCCACACATGCTACACACCTGAGAGAAATAAAAACCTTACCTGGCACCGCGGGGACCGGACTTGTGTCAAAGCCTGGCAGGCCCTCCACTTCATGCCGGTGAAAGGTCAGGGCCACCACACGCTCCGTCGCTGTAAATCTAATCCGGCATGGTGGGCCCCCTCCTGTGCCCCTGGCATGGGCATTTATTGCGGCCATTTTTTTTTTCACCTCACGCCGGAGGTCATTTATTTTCTTTTCAATCCCAGACCGGGTCCGTGTCTCCCCCTCCCCCGATGAATTGATCTGCTCCGTGATCATATCCAATATCTCCCTCCTCCTGGCCGGGGTGGTGGTGGCACTCTGCGGGCCGTGGAGAAAACGCCCATAGTCGGTAATGGCCCGGGCAAGAATTCTTTTTTCCCCCACTGTAAAATTAAGCTTTCTTTTTCTCTCAGTCATACTTCCAAACAAACTCACTAGCAGTCACCAAAAATCTGTCACAAATACAAGCACAACCAATCAGACAAGAACACACACAAAGAGAAAAAGAACACCCAAAAATCACACTGGCACTCAGCAAGAAACAGACACAAAAAAATCAGATGAAAAAATAAAGCAAGAAAACAAACGCTCAGAAATCTATCAATCAAACAAACAGTCAAAACACACTTTCACAAAACTACCAACAAGCACTAGATCACACAGAACACTAATCTGACAACTACAAAACACACTCTAACGAACAACAGAGCAAAAGCACTTGATTCAATGGGAAGGGACACAAAGGGATGTACTTTTGCAATGGAAGTGCGTTTGTGTGTGTCTATTTATGCTGTCTGCGTAGTTCACAACGTTGCCCTAGTCCATGTCCAATTTCACTGATTGCGCCGCTCCCGAGTTGTGAGCATGCGCACAACGGAGCTGACATGGTTTCCTTCACGCGCGCATGCGCGAGTCGGCCGGCCCTTCATTTGCATGGGGTCACGGCTCATTTCAATGTAACACGCCCACGTCCCTCCCAATTTGTATTACTCCTCCTTACGCCTCCGGAAAAAACCTTACGCTTGCGCAATCTCTTGCGCAAAAGCTTCGTGAATCGCGGGATTACGCGGCTAGATTACGCAAGTCTAACGGAAAAGTGGTGCGCTACGCCGGTCCAATAATGCGCCGATGTACGTGAATCTGGGCCTTGTTGGTTTTGTTTTTTGTAGCGATCAAATACCACCAAAAGTAAGCTCTATTAATTTGGAAAAAAGGATGCAAATTTTGTTTGTCTACAGCATTGCATGACCACGCAATTGTCAGCTAAAACAACAAAGTGGCAAATTGTAAAAAGTGCTCTGGTCAGGAAGGGGGTAAAATCTTCTGGGACTGAAGTGGGTACACTATACACCACAGACGATTAGGCAAGGCATTACCCTTTCTCACATATATTCATTATTTTTACTTTTTTAATTTTACTGTTTTTAAGGATGCCCTGGTGGGGGAGTGTTTCTAAGTTGAAAGTTTTGTATTATTGAAATTAAATGTGACATTAAGCTAATTAATTGTATATCCCTCTTCTTAAGGAAGAAGGTCTTGGATTGAAATGATTGAAGCACGTTGGGGCTGTTATATTTCTTTTTTGATTGTAGTTACATGCTTTTGGATGGATGAATTATTCTAGTATGGGGGTTATGTCTATGGCTTTGTCAGAGCTACTATATATGCTTTTAGCATACAAATTACGATTTTAGGAACTCTTTGAACAACAGAGTGTATTATTTTTTATTTCAATAAATGTGTGTTATATTCCAAGCTGTGTTAAAGTCCCAAGGGGCATCTCTTGTTAGTATTTTTATTTATTTTTTGTCAGAGTAGGCAGTTATTAACAACCACTTCTGTCACTCCTTGTTGACTGTCTTTGTGAACTTGAAATTTAGCTTTAATGTCCAATAACTAGATCTTTCAAATTTCAACAAGCTCATGTATGACCAAATCTATTACATTCTCTCTGTCTTAGCCAAATTCTATTTAAAAGCCACCATCCTACATGTTTTCTGGATTTCTGTGAAAACATTTTAACATGTACGATGCCGCATACACACGGCAGAGAACCTCGACGGGCAGAACACATCGTTCCGCCCGTCGAGGTTCTCTGCCGGCCGTCAGAATCTGCGACCCGCCCGTCGGGAATGGCAACCAGCCATTCATCCCGACGGGCCGTCGAGCAAATAGAGAACATGTTCTCTATTTGCTCGACGGGTTTCCCGACGGGCGGGGCTCGCAGAGAGCGTACACACGGCCGAGGTTCTCGCTGGAATGTGTATGCCGCCTGAGTGTGCACACATATTTTGGTTAACTACACTGGAGTTTAAGAGTTAATGAAGATTTTATCTGCTTGTGCTGCATTCTTGCTGTTTTAGCACTCGTTTGCATCCCTGTAATTTTAGCAGCATATGAAGTCACAGCTATGCATTCTTTGTAACCCATGACAAAACCAGCGTCTTCATTTAAAAAAAGAACATGGCTTAAAATGTCAGTTGTTGAGAGAGTAGGACGCTCTCAAACGAGTCTCTCTCTCAGGGATAGCTCAGCCAGGCAGGGTCCTCCCACTGTGCGGCTCCAGGCCTCGCAGGCAAGCAGGGCTTCCACATCCCTGTCTTTTGCTGCCACTACCTGCAATTTACCGGTTTCTGAGTACCTCTGAGTATCCCCCCTGGATTCTTCTCACTCCAGGTAAGAGCCTTACTGGGACCATTGACGGCCGTCCTTTTGAGGACAAGCCGCCACAAACATCCATGCCCCACGGCTCTCCCTTGCTCCTTCTTCCCCTCCTCGGTTGCTCCCCTGGGTGCTTTTTCCCGACAACCGCGCCAGCCTGTGGGGAATCGCGGGCGCCGCGATCTAGGAAAGACCGCGGCTTCACTTGCGGTCTAACGCCGCGCCGATCCCCACACGCTGCTATAGGCCAAGAAACCCCCCCCCCCTTACCCCAGAAGCATCCCCACACCGCTACCACCGCTCGGGCGTCCTTTTCGCCATCCATCCCTACTAGCCTCCGATCGCTGCAGCCGCAACTCAGGAAAGGCCGCGGCTTCATCCGCGGCCTAGCGGCGCGCCACTCCCCACCCCCCAACCATCGGTACCTTTTGCCCTAATCGAGCCAGGAAGCCCCCCCTACCCCTGCAGAGTCCCCTTGCCCCCGATCATCCTTCTCAGCCCCCCAGGCGGCACAGACAGTGGTCTACTTAGCCTGGTACCCCCCCAGCCTGGATCCTGCTGCCAGGTCGGTGGCCAGTTTGCTCCACCCAGCCCTATCTCCCCCCTTTCAAACTCATTTAAAACTTGATCCAGGGCTAAACCCGATCGCCTCTTTAGGGGTCAGGAAGGAATTTTTTTCCCTACCACAGCATATTGGCGCAGCGTGGTCAGGGTTTTTTTGCCTTCCTCTGGACCAAGTCAGGATCAGAGGATTCAGTTATCCTTGAGAATCCACCCCCCCACCCCCGCCATGGTTAATCGGCAATACTCGACGGAGAACATTTGGGATCTGGAGCGATTTGCCGCAATTCTGTCGGCCGCTACCAAAAAGACCCTAGGAAATCTGCGACTTTTGAGGATCGAGCGACGATCGACTACCAAAAATCGCAGGCAGTTACCACAGCCGAAGCACATATCATGTGCTTTGATTAACACTAGATCGGCAGTAAAACACCGATTAGAAATCCATGATTTCTTATTGCAACATGACTTAGACTGCCTCTTTATTACAGAGAGCTGGCTCACAGCCGACTGTAACACCATTCTAGGAGAATTGGTGCCAGAAAACTACCATATTATAACGGAAAACAGAATAGGGCAAAGAGGAGGAGGACTGGCGGTGATCCATAAGACGCGTCTTGCGATCACAAAACCAAGCCTCCAAAACCCTCTTCCATTCATGGAAACCCTTACTCTTCAACTGCAAGCAAACGGTCAGGAGACCATCCGGATTCTACTCTGCTATAGGCCACCTGGCCCCAAGTCGCAGCTGCTCCCATCTTTGACGGACTTTGTTTCCACCTATACCCTGAATAGCAAACACCTTTTGCTGCTCGGGGACTTCAACCTTTGGGCCAACTCCCCGCAAGACCCCATTGCCGACGCCTGCATCGACCACCTGGAAGGATTAGGGCTTCAGCAGCTAGTATGTGGGCCCACAAATGCTTCAGGTCATATGCTCGATCTTATTTTCAGACAAGATCTGGAAATAAAAATCTTGGAAAATGAACCATTGCCATGGACAGATCACCATGCAATTAAATTCATTATTTCCGAATTCCCCCCCTTAACAAAAACATCAAATCCAGTGACAACACACTGGACCAGATGTCAGAAGAAGCTCCACTCGGAACTCTTCAAAGCCACGTTAGGGGAAAAAATAAACACAATTCAGCCGCACCAAACAGCGGAAGAAACACTGGAGGCCATAAACACAGCACTATTGCAGTCAGCTGACTTGATAGAGCCGAAACGAAAGACCCAGATCAGAAAAAATAACTCCGGCTGGTTCAACAACCAGCTGGCGTTACTGAAGCAAGAGCGTAGAAGGGCAGAAGAAGCCTGGAAAAGAAGCTCTTCAGATGAGAACCTCTCGATCTACAAGGTAATAACTAGAAAATACTACAAGCAAATCTTTGAAGCCAAGAAAAACTATTTTTCTGAGGCTATCAACGGTGCCCTAAATCGCCCCCGCGAACTCTTCAAGCTGGTCACTCAGACCATGAATCCAGGATGTCTTGAAGCCCCCAACTTGGACACACAAGAATTTTGCGATGAGTTATCGGATTGCTTCATTAACAAAATTGGGGCTATCCGGCAAAGCATTCAGCAAAACAATTGCTCTTCCAGCCCCCCCCCGTAGTCATTTACACTGCACCGGCAGTAATTCACCACAGTTAGGTGAGTTCACGCTGGAACCCATCTCCATTCAGACCACTAAAAATATCATCGGCACTCTGCGCAACAGCACTGCGCCAAATGATATTATCCCCATCAAACTGCTGAAGGAATGCGCCGACATCTTGGCACCTCCGGTCACGCAGCTTATCAACCAATCCTTCAGGGAGGGCAAAATGCCCTCCCAGTTGAAGGAGGGCTTCATTCAACCCATCTTGAAGAAAGCCACCCTGGATCCTAAGGATCCACTCAACTGGCGCCCCATAACAGGCCTAAATGTTCTCTCCAAGGTAATGGAGAAAGCAGTGGTACAGCAGCTGCAACAGCATCTAGATACCCACAACTTACTCGACCCATTTCAATCAGGATTCCGTCCCGGACACGGGACGGAAACAGCATTGCTTAAGATATGGGACGATGTTCTCGAGGCCGCAGACAAAGGAGAATCTTCTCTTCTGGTTCTGCTGGACCTAAGCGCAGCCTTTGATACAGTGGATCACAAGCTGTTATTGACTCGGCTGGCTAAAATAGCTAAAGTCGCAGAAAGCGATCTATCCTGGTTCTCCTCTTTTTTGGAAAACCGATCGCAAATAGTGAAGCTAGGACCCTTCACTTCTGAACAACGCACATTATCGTGCGGGGTCCCTCAAGGATCTCCCCTGTCGCTGATGTTATTCAACATCTATGTGCGACCTCTTTTCGAAATCATCAGCAGCCAAAAACTGCTTTATCACTCATATGCAGACGATACGCAACTGTACTTCCGCATTTGCAATAAAAAGGATCACCACCTCAATCTAGAGACCTGTCTCTCTTTGATAGAGGACTGGATGACAAAGAGTTATCTCAAACTCAACGGAGCAAAAACAGAACTTCTTCTGTTTCACGCCAAGCGTAGGAATTTATCGACAACAACCTGGATCCCGCCGCCCATTCTGGGCAAAATCATCACCCCTAGCGCCAAAGTCAAAAGTCTTGGGGTCATCTTTGACTCCGACATGACAATGAACGCACAAATAGGGTCAGTAGTCAGCGGATCTCACCATCTGCTGCGCCTACTCCGCAGACTCACGCCTTTTATTCCCAAGAAAGACATAGCGGTCGTGGTGGGAGCGATTGTAAACTACAGACTGGACTATGCAAATGCCCTTTACCTCGGACTCCCCAAGTACCAGATCGCTCGTCTTCAAGTCGTTCAAAATACGGCCGCCAGACTGGTGACTGGGAAAAAACCCTGGAAATCAATCTCACCTTCACTGAGATCCCTTCACTGGCTACCAGTTAAAGACAGAATCTCCTTTAAAGCTCTCTGTCTAACGCATAGATGTATCCATGGGAATGCTCCCCATTATCTATGCGAAAAATTAAAAGTCCACAATCCCAATCGTATTCTACGATCCACCAATCAAAATCGGCTTCAGATACCGAAAGCCAGATACAAGTCCAAAGGAGATAGGAGATTCGCTGTCCAAGGTCCCAGACTATGGAACGCCTTACCAGCGAGCATTCGGCTGGAGGAGAACTATTTAGTCTTCAGGAGAAAGATTAAGACGCATCTCTTTTGATCTCAAAGTAGAAAGGAACAACAAGCGCCCAGAGGCGATTTACTTCGCATGTGCTGCGCTATATAAGTTCTTCATTCATTCATTCATTCATAAAATACTCATTAGTGAAGCAATCTCTGCAGACTTGCAGAGAAGTGGGTGGTAGGAGGAGATAAATATTTTTGTTGGATGAGATATACGGACATATTTAATGCAAAGAGCAAAGATACTATGCAAAGTATAGAAATGTATAATAGTATATTGTTATGTAATCCTCTGGCTGAGATAAACAAAGTCAATTTGTACATGATTTGGGGATCCCGTGTCTGTGAAAGTAATCTGAGTATGCTACAGTAGCATAAGTGCTTGCTACATACATCATACATACATCAGAAGATCAGAAGATCTTCTTTTTTGGACCAGCAATTCTTTTTCTCACTTGTTGACTATTGGTGGTGGTGATGATGATAAAGTGGTTATCACAAAGGAGTAACAAGATAAATGGGATTGCAACACCTCCCTGCTTTTCCCCTTAGAATCATGTAGTTACACAGTTGGATATTACTTCATAGGCATTCCATATGCACACAGCATTGTATACTGTATACTGTATATATTTGTGGACATTTAAATATAATAGACATATGTTTGATTCCCTCAGCACTGTCATTGTTAGACTTGCTAAAGAATCACATTGTATTTACTATTATACAGTTTTACAAAATTATATTTACTTGGCAGTCACTTGTGCAAAAGAACACAGCTTTTAGGGAGGTCTACAAGTTTTTAATAGGAGATCACCAAAGTGTTGTCATATTCTATATACTTCACAATCCAACATCAAGAGTGTTTATTGGCAATGGAAATCATCATCAGATGAGGGGCGTGATGCCTGGGCTCCAAGATGGCCGCCTAACTTGGAAGCTCCGCTCAGCTAGGGGAATCTGCAAACAACTGCGTCTCCACAGTCACCACCGCTCCATTCTTGGCATCCACAGCAGCAAGGACTCACTCTCCATGCTGCAGCACAAAAAGGAGATCCCCCACAACTTCACAAGTTCTTCCCAGGAATATCCCACAGTCCACACCTAAATGGCAGCGGCGCCTAGTCCACACAGCCATATGGCAAGACCACGGGTGCCTTCAAGGGGGCCAGCTCTCCTAATGCCGGGCCAAATCAACAGGGGAGCAGCAGCGGTGCATCCTTGGGGACCTCTAGTCCCTCAACAAGAAGCCTAGCAAAGTCGAGGCCACATATGGACTCCCCAAGTAGGCTGCATACTGATCCTGTCATGGAAGTGACTAGGCCACATCCTTTACATCAGCTATCACACTTTCTCCAAATGATCCCATCGCCTCCTTCCCCACATCAAGGCAACCCATCTATGACTCTATGCTTAAGGATATGCTTCTTTCACTAAAGGCATCTGTACAAGCAGACATAGTGTCAGGAATCACCCAGTGTCAGATGTCCAGGCCATGAGGGAGAGAGTCAACCACATTGAGAACAGTATGGAAGAATAATCTGGTAGATGTACATAATGATCTCACAAAAAACATTACTTGGATAAAAGACAAAATAGCTGAAATGGAGGATAGGTCTTGAAGAGTAACATTAAAATCAGAAGCATCCCTAAATCTGTACCAGGCCTGCAACTGGCACAGTTTGTCCATACCTTGATCTCCTCCTTATTACCATCACTACTGGCCCATGTGTTTACTGTGGACAGGGTCCATAGGATGCCTAAACCCCTTTTTCTACCTGCCAATGTACCTAGGGATGTCCTGCTCAGGGTGCATTTCTACCATGTTAAAGAGCAATTAATGATGGCGTTCCGCAAAGCAGACAATATTACACATCAATATGCCTCACTAAAACTGCTCCCTTACCTGTTCAGACATATTCTGCAACTCTGGCGTAATCTGCTAACAATAACCAAGGCTCTGCATAATCATCAAACTCCACATCAATGGAAATACCCTGCTACACTAGCCATCACCTACAATGGCACAACCAGTGCTGTATTTACTCTGGAGGAGAGATTGGCCAAACTTTCACCTCTGGGGTATCCTTCCGAAACAGGCTAACAATACCTCATCATGCCCTCAACCATTACAGCTGGACACAGGTTGGCAAGTGATATCACACAAGCAATCCCCAAAGAAACACACCAATGAAGGATCCTAAATATATAAATGCATAATTTTGTCTCTCATTCCCCCCTCCCTCCCAGCTTGGGAATGCAAAGTTCAATTCCCTCTTTTCCCTAGTCCACTTCAGTAGTAAATCTGCTAAAAAAATCCTCTATGGGACCCTCTATTTATGAATTTGTTATGTTTTTGTTTCTTACTTTTATTATGTTCATTCTTTACACCAACATGTTTGGTACATGCAATGTTTTACTCTTGGAAATTCAAAATTAGAATCCCAGAATAAAGCCAGTCCCTCCCTCAATATTTCAAATACACTCACCACACTTAGCTGGGTCCTCAGCTCTTTCCTAACACATAAGGTAAAATGCAATTCTACGCAAATGCCAACAGGGCAGGGAAATATCTTGCCAATAGACTGAAACAAGTAAGATCAAAAGCAAGGGTATCACACTTGATACACCCCACTCTCACTCATAGACTCATTAATCCTCAAGATATAGCTAACCAATTTGCTGATTACTATGGAGCTAGATATAACCTACGCGAAGACCCTAAAATACCCCAACCCACTCCTTAGGACATTAAGAATTTCCTGAAGAAGCTACTTCTCCCCACACTTTCAGAATCTTACCTTCAATCTCTAAATACTCCATTCACATCCCTAGAAATAGAAAATGGTCATACTATCACTACTTAATGGGAAAGCTCCAGGTCCTGATGGCTTACCCAATGACTATTTTAAACTCTTTCACAAAATCCTAACCCCACACATGCAAAAGTTTATTGCCTATGCTGCCCAGACCTTCTCATTTCCTCCAGAGATGCTGAGAGCTTTGAGAGCTTATGTGGTCACTCTACCTAAACTGGGCAAAGAACCCACAACTTTAGACAAATATCACTCTTAAACATTGATGTTAAAGTCTAAGCTAAGCATCTAGCCAAATGTCTAACTGTCATTTTCCCTTCCTTGGTTCAAGACGACCAAGCTTTAGTGCTGTCCCATACTACAGAGTTAATTTCAGCAAATCCCTCATACTAGATCTGGGGATTTCGCACATCTAGAATACAGGACCATATATGTGGAGCACACAAGGTACATCATACCCAGGAATCACTTTAACTGCCACGTCAGCCTCCTTAGCTACATCCAATCTTAAGCCCCTCATCGCAAAAATTGAGACACAAACTATAAAACATATCTGGCAGGATAGAAGCAATATGTTAATTCTACCTCAAATTCTTTACATATTCTGAGTTTTAGCAATCCCTATCCCTAATTCTCATCTGAAAATTCTGTCTAGTCTCCTTCGGAAATGCATTTGGAAAGATAAAAAAGCCAGATGCCCCTAGTTTAACCCTACACAGCTCTATTGGGGCAGACATGGAGTGGGGCAGGTTGGATCAAATTTGGCACTGGTTTAGTAATTCTGCAGATTCACCATGGCTGGGCATGGAAACTGCTACAGCTCCCACACATAATCTCCCCTTGCTTCTCATAAGTGACATATGGAAACCCTGTAATGCATCCACACTATCACCATGACAGGCCTTTTTTTCTGGCCTGGTGCCATCGGCACAAACAAAAACCAGCTTCAACCACAATAGTGGGGTATACAGTAACTTCCCTCTGAGGGTACTCGAGTCCATGGTTCCCTTTCTTTCCACTGAATCGCTCTGTAAGTGTGGGTTGGATTTTGTGCAAGGCTTTGTATGCAACACTAAGCCCAAGAACCTAGAAGCTATAAGTATAGGGGTTGTAAAGGTTCATCTGATGATTACACCTCCCCAGCCCCCATTTTATTTACCTGAGCACTGAAAAGCCCCAAGTCGAGAATGCACTCTTTCTTTTCCTGGGCTTCTTGGCTCTTCATTGGATATATTTATAGCAGCGCAGCCATTGGCTTGTGCTGCTGTCAATCAAATCCAATGATGCGGGCACTCGGGGGGGCCCGAGTCCTGCACTTTGCAGTTATGGGAACCAAATGCAGGACTCAGGAGCACACCCGCAACGTAACCCCCCTTGGGAGAGCGCTACCCAGAGGGGGTTATCTGAGGTGGGAAGGAGCCGAGACAGCCGACATGGGACCCCAGAAAACACAGTTCGGGGCCACACTGTGCAAAACAAGCTGCACAGTGGAGGTAAGTATGACATTTTTGTTATTAAAAAAAAAAAAAAACCTTTAATATCACTTTAAGGAATATATCCTCCCCAGAGCGGTACAGTTTACATGCTCCCATATCACATTTTTTAAAACAAGCACCCCCTCCCTGACCTTCATATCAATGAAGCTGCATGGCAACTTTACTCCTCTCAGAAACTCGAATGCAAGGGTATATCTCTCTTTTATAACAACTTACAAAGGAGACTTGTTTTCAGGAAAATGGTTTTCAATCTTAAAATGAGAATCCGACCTAGCTGCTTCCAACCCAATGGCAATCCCCCGTCTGAGAAATTCAATCACTGAGAGTTAATGTTTAAAATAGATAATAGATGGTACCTCACACCTCACAGATTAGCTTAAATCTTCCCAACCACCACCCCTATGCTGGAGAGGATTTGGTCAAGTAGGACATCTGCTTCACACTTTATGGGAATGCCCTAGTTTGATGAGTTTTTGGTCTCAGGTATTCTGAGTCATTTCATCCCTCACATGTATCATCCAATCACCAAACCCATACTTATTTACTGAGAATCCCTCTCTTTTCTTTTCTCCTTGGGTTGTATCATACCTGGGTGAAATGCCTTTCTGGAAAGATATTTGGAATGCTAACTTCACAATACCTACTCACTAAAGTACCTGGTGTACCTCCTTGTTTATACTCCCTAGTTCTTGTTTATGCTCTATAGTTCTAAGGTTTATCCATCCTCACTATGTTTTTTGAACAATTGACTTAGATGTATGTAATATCTCATTACTATGTCTTACATGCATGTCTTATTGTACACTTTTTTATTCAATTTTTTTTTATTGATTTTTGTCAGACAAGAAATTGTAAACTTCATTCCCCACACCGATACCCCTAAGATAGAAATCCAGAAGTAAGCAGCACAGTTTTATTATAACTTACAAAAGCAAAAACAATATTAAAAAAGGATGAAACTAACTACCAATATAAATAAGTTATTTTCATGAACCTGAATGCTTTCGGCCTAGGTGTTGGTAAAGCATCAGGTGAGAATGCAGCAAAACCAAGTTGAATTAGTGTTTATGGAGGTTTATTGAATGACAATGGAATATTTAAGGAAAAGTTAATTATTAAGGACACATTTTGAATGTTGAATTTTAGGAAAAAAATTCAACGTTGGGGGTTAAAGCTCCCTTTTCTTGCTTTTAAGAGCAGAATAATGAAGTCTTATCAGTTCACTTTAGGAGTTAGGTGCTGGTATTGGCAGTTGTTAAGGGAACATTGAAGGACTAAGTGTGTACTGTATAATAAGGGAGTTAAGGTGGGGATGCATTAGTAAAGTAGATACTTTGTTGTTTTGGGTTTAGGAAATTAGGAAATTCTGGAACAAAAAGTGACAAATTATGAGCTCCCTAGAACCCCAGCCCAGAAATTCAAAAAACTCAAAAAAAGGCAACTGCAAATTCATAAATTTTTTTGCTTGTAGGTGCCAAGCTGACCATAGCTAAGGCATGAAAACAACCCAAAGTCTCCTTCATAGCAGCTAAGCATAAGATTTTGTGGATTATGACCCAGGAGAAATTGGCTAGTATTTTAACTGATACAGTTTCGACCAGTTTCGACCTATCCACCTGGGAACCTTGGGCCCTACACGTAGGCATCATTTAATTTTAGCGCTGCATTTTTATTCGTTATTGTTCATTGGCTTTGTTTGTTTGTATGCTAGCAGCTTTTTACATTTTAATCATTTGATTTAGTTTGGTCTAAAACTCCCTTCCTGTTGATTGACACTTCCTCTTTATTTGATCTCTTCTCTAGACCAAATCTTCTCCTCTTTAATTTCCCTTTCCTCCTGCACTGTAGTCTAATTTATCAAACCAAGTGATCTTACGGGTTTGACATCTAAATGAGAGTATGACAATCTGTAATTATCGCTATTCTCTTAAATAGGGCTCTAGTGCATAACTACCCTCCTCGAGGCTATTCGCTTCTTCCTGGGTTGATGGGGGAGGCCCCCAGGCACAGTTTGTTCCCATTTGCTCTGCTGGGAGTGCTTCTCCCACTAATCCTGCAACACTAGTCAATACGTAGGACGGTATGTCAGGAACTTCTGTTTCAATCTGATTGTCTCATTCATGTTTGGCATCTTGTATTTCCTGTACTCACAATGGTTTTTCATTACATCTTGAATTGGGGTATTTCACTGGGCTCCTGGCAATGAAAACTTATGTTTTGACAAAAAGGGGTGTGAGGTTGCAACATCTGTTTTGCCAGATCAGGCCATAATAATGTAGTTCTTTAAAATTCTGTAAATCAAAATGAAAAAAAAATGCTTAACTGCTTAACAGTTAACATTGGCACAATGGCATGGCTGGGCACATGCACGTACAGGTACGTCCTGTGCTAGTGCCCAGCTGTGGGTCCTGAAGAATGGGGAGACGGCTTCCCCGTTCTTCACTGTGGCGGCGTCATCGATCGCGTGATCCCATTTATAGGGATACACAATCGATGATGTCACATCTACAGCCACACCCCCCTACAGTTGTAAACACATATTAGATCACACATAACCACTTCAGCGCCCCCTTGTGGTTAACTCCCAAACTGCAACTGTCATTTTCACAATATACCATGCATTTTAAATAGAAAATGTCCTCAAAAGAGAGAAAAAAACACTGTGCTAACTAAAAAAAGGAATTGAAATCACATGTGAACGTGAACAAAAGCTGCCAGTACCAATACTTAAGATACCCAAAGTAAATAAACAATAAAAAACAAGGTACAGCCCTGTATAATTAGTGATAATAAACAAGTGAAAAAAATGATTGAAAATGAGTTTCATGGGATTTTGAGATCAGCAACATACCCCCTTTTTTGAACAAGCACATTTTGGATCTGCACCTTCAATTCATTTACCTGGAGATAGTCTGACCGGGATGACTTTAAACATCCCTGCGCCTGATATGACCGATGTAATCACGGTCATACACATGTGGTAAGGAGACTAGATTACACCACTTGGTGTGGTCTTTCGGTGGAGGATTTTCGTTTGTGTGAATTTTGGCATCAATCACTGTTTATGAATTTCTCCTTCATTCACTTACTGATCAGTTTAATCGGACTTTCCTTTTTATTAACCCATATGATTTTCAATTATGTAATTTTTTTCACTTCACTTATTATCACTAATTATCCAGCGCTGTACCTGTTTTTTTTTTTATTGTTATTTATTTTATAATGCATTTTAAATGCATTTTTTGCTGTGAAAATGACAATGGTCCACTCCACCCTGCTGAGGAAGTGTTTTCACGCAACGCGTCCAGGGGTTTTGGAGCCTACACGTCGCTCGGTGTCATTCCTGGTGAACTCCGTGAGCTGTGTTACATATATGTACATGCATGTTTACATCTGAAGAAATGTGAGTAGCCTGTCAAATGCCTATTTGATTAAAGCAGTGATCAAGCGGAAGCTCTTAGATGGTTGTTTTTTCTTCCATGTCCCCTTGCTGAGACCATCAATAGGAGACCTACTTCACATCCTGTTTTCCTAATGCTCTAATGACCATCTGCTAACCCAGTGGTCTTAACCTAAGGTGAGAGTAGCCATCTACACTGGTGGAGGGATAAGTTTCAATACCTGCTACCCTAGCTTTCTCTCACGTGGTGAAGATCTTCATTCAATCATTCATCTCACTGAATGTTCTACAGAAATTTTTCTCCTTTTGTCACGAATTGTTTGGACTTTACCAATTTTCTTATTATATTCTTATTATATTCTATATTTTACATGGTTTGCGCTGCACTATATATATATATTTTAGTCCCAAAAATGTGTCAAAATTGCCCGAAGTGTCCGCCATAATGTCGCAGTCACGAAAAAAATATCACTGATCGCCTACATTAGTAGTAAAACATTTTTTATAAAGATGCAATAAAACTATCCCCTATTTTGTAAACGCTCTGAATTTTGCGCAAACCAACCGATAAACGCTTATTGCAATTTTTTTTTACCAAAAATAGGTAGAAGAATACGTATCGGCCTATATTTTTAGGGGATATTTATTATAGCAAAAAGTAAAAAATATTGAATTTTTTTCAAAATTGTCGCTCTATTTTTGTTTACAGAGCAAAAAAAAAAAAAAAAAAACGCAGAGGTGATCAAATAGCACCAAAAGAAAGCTCTATTTGTGGGGAAAAAAAGGATGCCAATTTTGTTTGTGAGACACATCGCACGCCCGCGCAATTGTCTGTTAAAGTGACGCAGTGCGGAATCGCAAAACCTGGCCGGGTCCTTTAGCTGCTTAAAGGTCCAGGCTTAAGTCGTTAATGTTATTGATGCTACTATTAACGTTACTGCTACTATTAATACATTATTTCAATTACTTGGCATTTAACTCTGAGTCTCCTCTGCTGGTGTATTTCTGCCTTGTCCATCACATCAGCTTCAGTTTTTTTGTCTCTATTCACTATTTTCAGGTCTTTCACTTCATGCATTAGTCTTAATCCTGAGCTCTGCTATCACAATCCCGTTTGGTAAGCTTCAAATTCATCTCTCTATTTCTGTCTTAAGAGTTTATACCAACTTCCTAATTTGTTCTAATTTTCATGGACCCCAGGCTTTGGTATGCACTCTCTGTCATGAATACAGAAATTGCTGATCAGTAAGACCTGGAGGTAACCAAGTACTATGTATCATCCTAATGGGGCTGCTACAAGCAGAAGATCTTGACTATTACATGGGGTTCTAAATGATTTATGTCTGTGTACTACTAGACCTAGTATTTTCCCATCCTGTGCCTTTGTCACATTTTTCATGTTTGACCTCTGCCTTGGCTGAATACCATTTATGTGTTGTAGACCCTTGGCTTCCATTTCTGACCACATATCTACATATTTCCATGTCTTTTTAGTACTGTTTTATATAACGGAACTCACAATCCCTGTCTATTCCTGCCAACTTCCCTTATATTGACAAGTCTGGTGGTTAAGTTGAATGTTACACACGTACACTGCTTAACTAAAGTATTCATCTGGCCTTATTGTAGGAGTAATCTAAGGAAAAACTAAACAAACTTAATAAATTCGTTTTTGATATTTATACAAAAAATATGACAGAACACGAAATGTACATCATGTACACCAATAACTTAGAAACATTTAGATTTGCCATTTGAAAACACATTTTGCAAATTTCACAGTTCCTGACATGTTGTGCAGTTACGAGTGTGTTATTGATTTACTAATACTATGTAGAGGTTCAGAAAAGAAATGGAAAATGCTTTACAGTGTTTCTTTTGCTTTTAGAGCCAACACAGATAAATGAACAACAATTTTTATTTAAAATCTTAGTAGTCATGCCAGGTTTGTAACACTTGTGAGAACATGTATTTTCATAGGCCCCTAGAAGAGTATAACTGGGCTTGCCAAGACTTTGTCTCCGAATGGTCACAGTTAAGACATGAATCTCTTAGGTATTTTGCAGTGCATCAATCTGTCAGATGTGTCACTTAGCTGGATATATCTACATATCTGTTACCACTTGCTAATTAGGAATTTGACTTCTAATTGTCATAAATCCCAAGATGAAATGTGCACTTAAATGCACTTATTTGAATCAGAATAGAAAAAAATTGTTAAGGAATTTGCACTAGTGATAGAAAGCAAAGCCTAGGTGAATGTTAAATAGGGATGCTTAGGTTTCTTAATAGCTTATGAATAAACATACTGTGAGGTGTCACATAGCTTTAGGCAGAAATAGCTGACATTCTATAACAGCAATGGTAAGTAGACTGTGCTTAGAGAAAACAGTATATGACTAAACTATCTTACTTTTTGCCAGTTCCTTACAGTTGCATGTTGTGTTTTGTGAACTTTGGTTTAAGGTACTTTACACTGCGTAAATATATTGAGCCTTGTTCTTAATGAAGCTGAAGATAAACAGAAAATGTGTTGATTTTGTACTTAATACATTAGCAAATAGAGAAAAATCGGTATGTCTTGTAAAAATAAATGTAGATCCAGCAAATCTGTATGTACAGCAAATTAACTATATTGGATTACAAAGCTTTTTTTTATAATTAAGTGTTCATGGCTATAATCTGTTTTATGGAAATGTTATTATGTGGTTTAACAGAGGAAGAGCTCTTAATGGGGAAATTGAATTTACAGTAACTAGTTTATTAAATATAACTTTTGTCTTATTTTGGCCATATTTAATAAAAGTCTACTAAACACTAAAGTGGGCTTTAGAAAATAAAACATTTTCGCCTTATTTAATAAAACACGCTGACATTATTACTGCAAAAGAAATAAAGAGTAGTATAATACAGTTGTAATATTGTTAATTACAGTGCCTTGCGAAAGTATTCGGCCCCCTTAAACTTTGCGACCTTTTGCCACATTTCAGGCTTCAAACATAAAGATATAAAACTGTAATTTTTTGTGAAGAATCAACAACAAGTGGGACACAATCATGAAGTGGAATGAAATTTATTGGATAATTCAAACTTTTTTAACAAATAAAAAACTGAAAAATTGGGCGTGCAAAATTATTCAGCCCCCTTAAGTTAATACTTTGTAGTGCGACCTTTTGCTGCGATTACAGCTGTTGCTTGGGGTATGTCTCTATCAGTTTTGCCCATTCCTCCTTGCAAAACAGCTCGAGCTCAGTGAGGTTGGATGGAGAGCATTTGTGAACAGCAGTTTTCAGTTCTTTCCACAGATTCTCGATTGGATTCAGGTCTGGACTTTGACTTGGCCATTCTAACACCTGGATATGTTTATTTGTGAACCATTCCATTGTATATTTTGGCGCCACTACTTGGCGTGCTGTAAACCTTATTCAAAAATGCAAAACAGATATACAAACACAGGGAAAAACCCAACTGGACCTATAAGGTCCAGAGCCCCTTTGATAGCTAAAAAAGGGTTTGCATACCAGGAAAGATGAACAGGTTGTAGAAGAGAGACAGAAATAGGAAAGGTAGGAGAGAGAGAAGAAAGGACCAAGGGTTAGGAAGTACACGGAAGGCCTATCACTCACAAGAGTCTTATGCTGAGGAGGGAAAGAGGTAAGGTTAATTAGGTCAGGTACCCAGGTAAACAAAATCAAATCAAATCAAAGGGGGATTCCAACATAGGAAGCCCAGGGTTCCCAGATGAGCTTAAAGCCTTCAACATTATCTATAATAATGTTGGATATCTTCTCATTAGTCATTATGCAAGAAATTTTGTTTTTAGCTTTTGGGAAGGTTTTGGGAAGGAGACTGATGGGGATTTCCAGGCCTTAGAAATAGTCATTTTGGCTCCCAGTAGGATAAAGGAAATCAGAGATTGTGAGCTCCTGGGAATTTTCGGGATAGGGTTGTTGAGTAAGGCGATGGTGGGATCAGGAGCTACCCCTACCCCCGTGACTTTCTTGATAAGACGGAAAATTTTATGCCAGAAGGACCGGATTCTGGAGCATTCCCACAGTATATGTAGTATGGAGCCCATAAGCCCATAACCCCTGTAGCACAAGGGGGAAGATTGTGGGTAAAATTTGGCGATGCGGGTGGGGACCAGATACCAACGGGTCATGACTTTGAGGTTCGCCTCAACCAGCGAAACATTCAAAATGCCTTTATAGGAGCGGGCCAGACTGTTATGCCAGCGTTCTAGTGTCCAATCAAGGGCAAGGTCACGATCCCAGCTCGTCATGAAAGGTGCTCTCTCCATAGGCTCGGCCAAAGCTGAGTAAATCAGGGATATCCCGCCTCTTGTGTCCATGGCCGATGAGCACCACTGCTCGTAGGGCGTTACCGAAGGTAGTTCTATGCTGGCTCTCCTAATCTGGTGTAGGAAGTGGGAGAGTTGAAAAAACCTGAACTTCTCGGAAGGGGGCATTTTAAGTCTAGAAGTGCAATAGCTTAGAGTAAAAGGTCCGTTTGAGTTGAAAAAGTGGCCAATTCTGTACAGGCCTTTGTCAAGCCACCACTTGAAGGCGACTATGTCTAAACCAGGGGGAATCAAGGGTTGCGAAAGATGTGGGCCAGTGGGTGCCAATGAGAAATCAGGGAACTATGTTTATGTAGAGAGTCACACAGAGCCATGTTCCCCTGAAAGTTGAGGTCCTCAGCATTGCGTGATCTCCTCATAACCTCCTCCTTCACACTGTAGTAGTGGGGCTTGACCACTACATCCCTTGGAAGCCCATCTTGGCGAGGGGGTTGTAGAGCTCTGTGGGCCCTGTCCAGTTCAAGTTTATGTTCCGGAATATCGGGTATGACACTTTTAATGAACGATTTCACTGCTTCAGGGATATTGACTACCTCCTCAGGAAGTCCCCTAATGCGGAAATTATATCTCCTGGCTGCGATTCTCCAACTCATCGATTTTGGCTAATGCGATTTCAAGTTGGTCTTGCAGTGTCTGAATGCAGTTTTTGTTTTGATTGGTCCGAGCTGAGGTGTTGTCTACCGCTTGCTCAATAGCATCCATGCGTTCACCTATAGATTGCAGATCCGCTTTAATGGAGGATGTGATCTGTGCCGCTGTTTGTGTCAGTCCAGCTGCCAGCATATCAGAGAAGCAGTTTAGGAATTTTGCCATGTCAGACTGAGGGGGCTGAGGAATGGGGGATGGCATCTGAAAGCCAGCTTGGCTCAAGGGGGATTGCAACATGGGTGTGTTCATGATGTCTGCCATAGTGTGACTGAGGAGAGATTCTGTGGAGGCTGGTGATGCCAGATGACGAGGGACAGTACTCACTGGAGTTGCCAGCAGGGGTAGGACATACTTGATTGGAGAAGAAGGGTCTGCAATACTGTCCTGGCCTGCCTCGTTACCACGAGGAGAGGCCGCGGTCGTCATCTTGGAGGTCAGTGGAGCTGCTAGGCCAAAGTCCAGCTGCCGGCTGAAACCTTTCTTTTCGTCGGAACCTGGCATTCAGGTATGTGCTCCGCTCCCTCCGCTACCCTGTACGACCGTCCTCGATATCAATCTCCCAGTGCTTTTAGCGCTGTGAACCCCGAAATGCTGGGGCGGCTCGGAGCTCCCGTTCCGAGCGTCTTCCCGGAAGTCCCGCGCATGCGCACCTCCCAGTTTTATATCTATGAAGCCTGAAATGTGGAAAAAGGTCATAAAGTTCAAGGGGGCCGAATACTTTCGCAAGGCACTGTATCACCCCTGCTAAAGACAATCTTTGCTCTGTTACAGAGTAAGAGACACCACTAAAATCTTCAGCATCCATCCCTTCTGGGGGTCTGATGCCTGGGCCTTCTTGCTTCTCACTGACACTTACTCTCAAATGCAGATTATATCCATTAAACATATTAAACAATCCATAATATAGCTTCTATAAATAAAACAGAATGGAGTGGAGGACAGGCAGATAATTGAAAGGGGAGATTCAGTGGAGAAGAATGATTTCTACTAAAGGAGGACAGCAGCACAAAAAACACATTGGTCATAAGGGGCATTGGTCATAAGTATTGTCCCTTGTGCTGATTCTTTTTTTTTTTTTAAACAGGCTTTTTTCACTTTCAAATTTAATTGTTAGGGGTTTGCTAGCCATCATGCAAATTAAGTGCTGAGGCACACATAAATGCACAGGTGCAGGCCTGCGGGTGATCCTTTTGTGGTGCACATGCACTTGCATGCATATACACATGCGTGCCCGTATTCGCCACTGATACTGATGCCAACTGGTCTATATAAGTGTAGTATCTGTACTAGTTAGTAGCTGTTAGTAGCTGTTACTAGTTAGTAGCTGTCTGTTATACAGTGTGTCCTGTCTTCCTGTGCTTGTTCCTGTATCTGTGTCCTGTGATTGACGCAAATTGTCTTGGCCACGCTTCTGCCCTGACATCGGCTTGTCTCTGGAATCTGGATCCTGATTTGCTCTCTTGCTCAGCTACCTGCTCTGCCAATACTGCCCTTGTCCTTTACCCTGTCCACTCTTCTGCCTACTGCCCATGCCCGATCTGACTGATTGTTACTGACCCGTCTCATCTGAGCATGCATCCTGTCTTATTTGTCTGCCCAGCAACTTATAACCAGCTCGCTGCCTACCTGGTCCCAGCTGGTCTTCTGCCAGCCTGTTTGGTACCCTCAGACCAGGCCATCCGATCAATTCCTGGTGAAGCAACTTACCTGTGCAGACTGCTTGACATCCCACAGGCACTCATACCTTACCACACTCTTGCGGCTACTTATCATTACAGTGGTCCTTGAACCGGAGCTGTACACTAGATTCTCAACAGTGTTTATTGGGTCTATTCCCTGATTCTGACATAGATAAATAAATGCTTACGTTCATGCATGAAATGCTGTTTGGTTCCAGGAATGTGATTGCTCAGGGATGGATACATGCCATACCTCCTACCCTTGCAGCCTGGATCACTGAAATAAACAACACTGTGACAGAACCAACTGTCACTGTGTGTTTTGGAAGAGGCTGTGGGCTCGCTTCCTACCCACAGACTATGGCCCAGAACGTGAGACTTGGAGGGCGATTTGACGTTTCCCACCACCTGGAGAAGATGCCACCTCCAGACATTTGTGTTCATCGGAAACCGGGTGAACGCGGTATCTGTGGCTAGGCTCATGGAGTCGTTTCTGGCTACCTAAACCTATTGGCCCGGCTGGGCTAAATATATACCGTACTTTTAATTCACAAACAATGTACTTTTAGCTGATAAAGGCATATACAAGATGGTGGTATTCCCAAAGCATGGGGCTACGAGACTTGGGGACAAAATGGCATTGAGATAATATAATGTAATGCTACATCCCTTCTCCCCCATCCCCCTCTTGTTGCTGTTTTTAACCACTTAAGGACCTCCGCACGCACATTTACGGCCACAGAATGGCACGGATGGGCACAAGGGCGTAAATTTACGTCCTCGCCCAGTAGCGGGTCGGGGGTCCGATCGGGACCCCCTCCGCGGCGTGCGGAGGTCCCCGTGTCTCCGGGAGCGATCTGGGACGAGCGGGCGGATGTCCGTGTTTACCCGCCCCCCCGCGATCGCTCCCAGCCAATCGCTGCGCTCTCGCGCCCTGTCACTTCCTCCTCCTGTGTTTACACAGGAAGGGGGAAGTGATGTAAT
Organism: Rana kukunoris; assembly: GCA_029574335.1. Classification (NCBI taxonomy): domain Eukaryota; kingdom Metazoa; phylum Chordata; class Amphibia; order Anura; family Ranidae; genus Rana; species Rana kukunoris. Next base: position 130,234,247 of record CM056051.1, read on the forward strand.
CTCTCATCGCAGCGGTATTTCCAACCGCTGCGATGAGAGGAACACCTCACAGTAAGTGTGCACCAACATTACACTGACACACACACACATAGGCATACTTAACCCCTTGCGATCTGTCCCCCACCCCCCCTGTCACAGTGTCACTGAATGCAGTGATCTAATCACTGCATTTAGTGTCAGTGTGACAGGCAGTGTAAAATCAGTTAGTGTTAGGTTCAGGATAGCCCCCCCACCCCCCCTAATAAAGTTTTAACCCCCTGATCACTGCCCTAGTTAACCCTTTCACTCCCTATTGCCAGCGTCACTAAGCGATAATTTTTCTGATCGCTGTATTAGTGTCGCTGTTCCCGCTAGGTAGCTATTTTTTTTTTATTGCGATTTTTTTTTTTTACTAAAGACATGTGGCTAAATAAATTTTGGCCTAAATGTTTGACTAAAATTTTGTTTATTTGATTTTTTTTTAACAAAAAGTAAAAAATAGTGTTTTTTTTTCAAAAATTTCGCTCTATTTTTGTATATAGCGCAAAAAATAAAAATCGCAGAGGTGATCAAATACCACCAAAAGAAAGCTCTATTTGTGGGAAGAAAAGGACGCAAATTTTGTTTGGGAGCCACGTCGCACGACCGCGCAATTGTCTGTTAAAGCGACGCAGTGCCGAATCGCAAAAACACCTTGGGTCATTTACCAGCGTATTGGTCCGGGTCTTAAGTGGTTAATTGTGTTTGGTCATGGCACGTAGACAAAGGTCTGGAGACACATTTTAGCAGGGGATGTGTAAGGAGGGGCTGCCTGCTTATCATAATCCCTTGGCATGTTTCAGCTGTAGTTGTTTGAATATACAAGTGTTGAGTTTCCATTGGTTCTTGCTTGTCCCCTACCCCCTCAATGACAAGGCTTAGAGGAGTGTCCCTAACTGTATTTAAAAGTGTATGTTTGGTACTTAATAAAGAATTTATGATCTGCATGTTTAACCCTCAACACCTGTGTGGCTTGTCTCGTGATTGAGGGGTTAAGGGTTGGTCATGGCGAGCCTGCAGGCTGCGGGTGCATTTGGAGGACAGGAGACACGGGTCTGGCGGAGGTATCCAAGATCCATCACAAACACCTTAGTATATACTGTAAAAAGGTTATTTATATCAATACGAGTTGCTCAGGCAAATCTGGGAAAGATGGTTACAGTCTACTTTGACCTGTACCCCATAGCAGTGAATGTGTTTCTTATTCCCTTGTTGGTATGCCTTTCATTTTGGGATGTTATCGCTGTGACTTTGGCAGCTCTCCACTACTGTAAGACATATTGCATCAGCAATGCATATGTTTCTGTGAGATACTCTGCATATTACACCAGCACTGCATATATTCCTGTCAGATACTCTGCATATTGCACCAGCACTGCATATGTTCCTGTCAGATACTCTGTATATTGCACCAGCACTGCATATGTTCCTGTAACATACTCTGCATTATCTACTGTAGGGAAAGGTTCCTGATTGTGCTTATAGGGAGAGAATTAGTTAGGAGTCAGTTCTACTTCACAAATCTAATTGCACCAGAATTGTGTCCCATCATTGGTATCATTGGCAGGAATAGTGTCCTATCATTTGTGTCAGTGGGAGAAATAGTGCCCCATCATTGGTATCAGTGGGAGGAATAATGTCCCATAATTGGTATCATTGACAGGAATAGTGTCCCATCATTAGTGTCAGTGGGATAAATAGTGCCGCATCATTGTTATCAGTGGGAGGAATAGTGTCCCATCATTGGTATCATTGCAAGGAATAGTGTCCCACCATTTGTATCAGTGGGAGAAATAGTGCCCCATCATTGGTATCAGTGGGAGGAATAGTGGCCCATCATTGGTATCATTGGCAGGAATAGTGGCCCATCATTTGTGTCAGTGGGAAAATTAGTGCCCCATCATTGGTCTCATTGGGAGGAATAGTGTCCCATCATTTGTGTCAGTGGGAGAAATAGTGCTGCATCATTGGTGTCAGTGGGAGGAATAGTGTCCCATCATTGGTATCAGTGGGAGGAATAGTGTCCCATCATTGGGGAAGGTTCCTGCTTGTCAAGATTTTTATTTTTTATTTGTATGTATGTTATGTTATTTTAAGTTATTTCTCTATCCACATTTGATTGCAGAGTACTTGCCATCCTCTTACCAACATTTTGCTGCAATTTGCAGCCCTCTAGCCCTTTCCCTTTTTAGAGACATTTTAGTAGTCAAAAATTCGGGTCCCCATTGACTTCAATGGGGTTCGGGTCAAGTTCGGGTCCCGAACACAGACTCTTTTCCGAAGTTCGGCCGAACCTGCCGAACCCGAACATCCAGGTGTTCGCTCAACTCTGTGAAAAAGAAAAAAAAAACGCGCTAATGATCAGTGAATGTTTTTTGAAAAACTTAAGAATAAGAGTGAACCACACAAATAATATGATGGAAAACAAAAGAAAAAACACTAGAAGCAGTTCAAACTAAATGAAAGAAAAACCTAATAAGTGTCCATAAAACACAGAGGGCCATTGTAGTCCAAGCTGAGAAGGCTAACAGGGTTCCATAAACAAAATAATATAAAAAGTATAACAAAGTCCAAAAGAAAAAAGTAACATCCACCCTGGTGAAGCAGAATCCCAATATGGATCAAAGGGATAATGGTTGATACTGATGTGACATGCAGCTGAAGACCTCCACCACACACATATGCAAGTCCGCTTACCAGATAGAAATGGTCTCTTGTTGAAAGGAGACCAAAACGGCATGTGATAATTAGCATTAGCTAGGCTCGGTGAGAGAGGAAAGGCAATTCAACTTGGGTCATCCGATCAGTGGCTCCAATGGCAATGGTCACATAAGCATAAAAAGAGACAGAGATGCCTCAATAGTGTAAAATCACTTAAATAATTTACTTATTATACAAAATTGTAAGAAAACGCACTCACATTTTGCAGTGTAAAAAACGGCCTCAAACCTGCAGCTCCGCCCGGCAGCGTGCAGCGTGCAGGTAAACCTGTGTAGTATCAAGTAGTCCAATGGGATGATGGCAGTGTGCCACTCGGTACGCCCTGACTAGTTTTGTGGCAAAGCACTTTCTCAAAGCGCTCAACTCTGCTTATGTAACAATTTATGTCACATTTTTTTCTTTTTTTTTTTTTTTTATGTTTTACCAGTGCAACTAATACAATTTGCATCTGTACTTTGTACAAAACTCAATAAATATTTGTTTTTGATAAAAAATAAATATAGCATCAGTCCACCCAAAGTAATATTTCAGGCGTAAAATGATGGGCAGTGTCATAGTTCCATGCTATTTTACCACTCTCTTTAGGTGCCCATGTACATTTCTAAGTGTCTACTGTACATTCCTGCTCTTGTAATCTAAACCATATAAAATTAATAGAAATGCTTTTAAAAACATCATAGTTGCAGTATGTGTGCAGGCCTAGCAGCTACAGCATTAGTATGGAGTCCTCTAAAGATATGAGAAACTGCTAGGTCAATGAACCTTTCAGTATCTACCTAGAAATGCAAAGGTGTGGGTGACCCTTTAAAGAAGCAACACAAATAAATATAGAAACATATCAAACACATTTTAAAGTTAGAACGTGGAAATGTGTACTTTTGTAGAAAAGCTCCTAGTAATAATATTTAAATGCCTGAGGGTAGAATAGCTGTAAGGTGTCCAACCCTATTACCATATTTGTAAAGAATACCTTCTAGGCAAACAGCAGACAACTATGAATCTATGTTACTTCTACTGGGAATATATTTTAATATGCAATGCATGTGAAAGCAAATGTCTATTAAGTAGTCTGCCTAAGATTGCTAGTTCATATTTTCAAAGTCCAGGTGTACAGTCCTGGGAAATGACATACTCTCTGCTTCACACATTACCTTATATGACATTTTTTTAAGATAAACTTGAATACTGATGATCTACTAAAAGTTATTTTGTAACAACGTTAATTAAAGAGGTGGTTCACCCTAAATATAGCAGTGTGTAACCAGGAATTGCATAGTTTGGGAACACCCATGAGATCCGATTCCAGTGTGGGGAAAAAAAGGGTCCTGCACATTTCTTTGTGCAGATGTGGTGCGATTTGAGCCCTACAAATGAACGGCTGATTTATTTCCCCCGCGGTGGATGGCGCCTGTATAGCCCGTCACGGCTATTAGGACTCGGGTATTCCCGGGGGTATATGGCGCCTGCGCACAGACCTAAGAGCTGACTGCGCAGGCGCCGTGTTTCTCCGAGTCCTATGGCTATGGCGCGTCACGCCCTCCAAAAAAAGCCGAAATAGGACTCGGAGAAATACGGCGCCTGCGCAGTCAGCTCCTAGGTCTGTGCGCAGGCGCCGCATAGCGCCGGAAATACCCGAGTCCTAAATCGGGTATTTTCGGAAGCCGTGACGGGCTGTACAGGCGCCATCCACCGCGGGGGAAATAAAACAAAATTAAGGATTACACAGTAAGTAGGACATTTAAAAAATAAAAAAAAACAGCATACTGGCGCTGACGCCATTATGCTGGATCACATAGGAAAGAGTATATTTAGGGTGAACCACCGCTTTAAGTCATGGTAATACTAAAAAGGTGATTTTACATGTTACTAAATTAACAAATTAACTTGCTTACAGACTTCCATAAATACAGTTTGCAGGATTTTTAGGTAGACCCATGCTTGACAGGATAAAGCAGCTTTCACATGGGGTGGATTCCGTTCCTCTCTAGTTCAATAAGGTTCAGGGAACATATATGGGGTGCGGCACATTGCATGTAATTCACACAGGAATCACACTGCATTTCTATGTAAATTACATACAATGTTTGTGTGATGCGATTTGAGCTGTTCATTTGTAGGGCTCAAATCGCACCACATCTGCACAAAGAAATGTGCAGGACCCTTTTTTTCCCCACACTTGAATCGGATCTCATGGGTGTTCCCAACTATGCAATTCAATTCTGTCAATCACACTGCATTTTGCAAACCATTTCGGATATCGTGCAATTTCAATGCGGTGAAGGAAACCCACAGGATTCACTGCATTTCCCACACAGCATAAAACAACTTACTATGAAATCTGGCATCATATTTTCAAATAGAAAGACTGAATGACTTGTTTGGGGTACTTTAACTACTTCAATACAGGGCACTTTACCCCCTTCCTGCCCAGGACAATTTTCAGCTTTCAGCGCTCTCACAATTTGAATGACAATTGCGCGGTCATGCAATACTGCACTCAAACTATATATTTTTTTGCATTTTCTTACCACTAAGGCCGCGTACACACGGATGGACATGTCCGCTGAAACATGTCCAACGGACCGTTTCCAGTGGACATGTCTCCTCCGGATTTTCGTCCGACGGTGTGTACACACCATCGGATGAAAATCCCCTCCGCCAGGGAACGCGGTGATGTGGCGGTGACGTTGATGCCGCCATGTCACCAAACCCGGAAATAAAATGCTTCCGCGCATGCGTCGAATCCATTCGACGCATGCACGGACAGTTTTGTCCGCTGGTTAGTGTACTAACCATCGGACAGATCCGACGGACAGGTTTGTAGCGGACAAATTTCAAAGCATGCTTTGAAATTTGTCCGATGGACAAACCTGTCTGCTCGCCCGTACACACGATCGGATTTGTCTGTTGAAACGGTCTGTCGGACCGGTTTCAGCAGATAAATTCGATCGTGTGTACGTGGCCTAATAGAGCTTTCTTTTGGTGGTATTTGATCACCACTGGGGTTTTTATTTTTTTCTAAACAAACTAAAAAAAATACCGAAATGTTTGTTTCTGTTATAACATTTCGTTTTCTCCTTCACTGACAGGCACTGATGACTATGCACTGATGGGCACTGATGAGGCGGCTCTGATAAGGAAGCACTAATATGTAGAATTGATGGGCACTGATATGCAGCACTGATGGGCCCTCGATAGGCTGCACTGATGGGCACCAATAGGCAGCACTGATATGCAGCACTGATGTGCTGATAGGTGGCACTGATGGGCACTAATATGTGACACTGATCAGCACTGACAGATGGCACTGATGGGCACTGAAATGCGGCACTGATAGATTGCACTGATGGGCAGCACTGGTAATGAGGTACTGACAAGCATTACTGGTGGGCACTGATTGGCATCTGAGAAGGGAACTGTCAGGCGTTACTGATAGGCACTGATTGGCACTTTGATGGGTACTGATTGGCAGCTGATGGGCGGTGATTGACAGATATGGTTTGGCACCTATGATGGGGGCTAGCTGATAATAATTGCTCTGATCCCCCTCATATCAGCTCTCCTGTCATCACTAACCGGGGAAAGACGTTTACTGGCACTTCCTGGTTACACACTGTGATCAGATGTGATTGGTCACAGCTTATCACGTGGTAAAGAGCCTATGTGATAGGCTCTTTACCATGATTGGAGTTGCGGTGTGTCACAATGACACACCACACCACCGATCACCACATGCGATCGCGTCTTATTCTGCTAGACGTCATATGACATCCAGTTAGAATAACTTAACCTCTTTGCGCATGTCATTCTGTTATATGGCAAGCGGGAAGTGGTTAAAACCTTGCTTTACTAAGACTACCCTTTACCTTTCAAAGCTCAAAGGTGGCCTAATTGTTCCACCTACTATCATGTGGCTCATTTGGCACCACTACCTAAATATCATGTGAATCATAAAATCCCACTTTGAGTCACACTGGAATCTATAGATTGTGAACCCCTATCTGTGGCTAATCTCCTATGGTTGTGTTTCTCCGATCGCAATAGACTTACTAACTCAATTACTAAACATTCTCTTATCATCTGGGACAGGTTTAAAACTGTGTATGGTGTGCACTCCACTACATGTCCCACTCCTATCCTTGCTTCATTTTCCTAGCCTGGAACTCTCCTGCGTCTTTTCAAGGGTGGTCTGCGTCTAACTTATACCAAACACATATCAGCTCTAAATTGGTCATGGGATGATAAAACCTGATAGTTGAGGAAAGCTGGGAAATATCCCCACCGCGAGCTGTGGGGGCGTAAAACTGCAAGCAGCCAAGGCAGAAAACACCACACTCGAAGGGAGAGATGGAAGGTATCCATGGTGAGTTGCATGAAGATGCATGAAAACAGTTCCAATCTGTATGAATGTGGTCAATAGAAAGTGTAGGGTATGACTTACAAAGGGCATAGAGCCTGTAGTGGTGGGGTCATGTGAGAGTAAAGGAGCAGAAAAAAGTGCAGTGAAGATCACCAGAGAGCCTCACACCAAGATAAACAAACGGTGATAGGGTACACCATCCTGAAATCACAACAGACTGATCCTGTCCAGAGATTCAGGGGCTAACTAGAGTGACAAAAAACAACAACAAAAGAAACCCCAAGGAGAGGTGAAGCAAGTGAGTGTACCTGGTGATCTGAGTGCTAGTGGCATGGCTTCCATGTGTGATCCCAGAATTGTCCAGCATTAAATGTGGGACCATGCCTCCCACAAGACTGCAATATATACCCTCCAAGGCTGTTACACATGACAGCCCCAGGGTCACTCTGAGCGTGTTAGAATGAAGGCACTCCCATTAGAACAGCTGACATAATGCAGCCAGCATCTGGGGAGATGCCAAATACACACTGGGGATAAGACAAACCCTGCCGGGACTGAGTCACTGCAAGGTGAAGGCAATGCACTACGGCACGGGGTGTGGCACCGATGAACTACGGGGACGCCCACTCAATCCCCCAGTGATAAACAGAGAGAGGCGGCCCTGGTGTGCATCATAGGTCCCGGAAATAGAAATAGAAATAGAAATAGAAATAGAACAAAAGCAGCCAAACAAAATCACCAGACCGTATGCCTCAAGGAAAATTACAAACCACATATCTACACAATATATAAATGAGTGGAAAAATGTATGCCTCACATATATATTTATTCTTTATCCATACAAACGTGGAACCACTCTTTTTAGAAACCCTTCTTTTAACTAGCCTGGAACTCTCCTGCGTCTTTTCAAGCATGGTCTGTGCCTAACTTATTCCGATTATGCAAAAAAAAAAAAAAAAAGATACAAGAGGTAGTCAATAGAACATATCAAATATGAACAGTAGAAACGTAGCCAAGTAAAATAAGTGCAGTGCATCAAGTATACAATATTATATCACCAGATGTACAGGTAATAGTAGCACTAATATTGTACCTACAGTAAGTATACTAAAATGAACATGAAGATGGGTACCCAGGTTTTTTGGTTCAGATAACAGAAAAGAGAAGGAAGAAGAAAGCAAGGGAGAAAGGGGGAATACAGATAGAGACTGGTGGGGTGAGGGGTAATAAAGGAGCAAACTCGCTCGGCAGAATGGGATTGTGAGGGCGGTTGTGGACGGATATCCAAAAGAGACCTGCCTTCATCGGAATATATGAAAATATTACAGGGGAGCCACAATTTCTTGTATTGTTCATGTTTGTTTAGGGCAGTCAGTACCAGGTCTACCATTCTATTGATATCCTCAACCAGTCTAAGCCACATCTGAGTAGTTTGGGGTCAGGTTCTTTCCATCTCCAAAGTAATACAACGCTTGGCAGTGTCAGGCAAGTAATACTGATTTGTTTGTATGTTGTCGTTGGAATGTCAGAGCAATGTAGTAGGAAGAAGGTGGGGTCTTCCAGAACTAGAACTAGTCTGTGAAATGTTGCGTGAGTCTATGCACCTCCTTCCAGAAAGTCTCCAGATCCGGGCAAGCCCAGAATATATGTAGGAGTGTCCCCTGTACTCCCTGGCATCTCCAGCAGCGGTCGGAAGACTCCGGGAAAAAACGGCTTAAAACTGATGGGGTCTTCAACATCATTCAAATCGTTCCCCACATTATGTGAATGTCATGGACTTCCAAACACTAAACTTTCCTGGTATCTTCAGATCAAAGATTTTTTTACACCTTTCCTTCGAGGTGGAGCCAGGGTATTTATAATTTGTGCTAACTAAGGGCTAGATTCATGTAGGAGATACGACGGCGTATCTCCAGATACACCGTTGTATCTCTGCGTCAGAGGCGTCCTATCTATGCGACTGATTCATAGAATCAGTTACGCATAGATTTGCATTAGATCCGACTGGCGTAAGTCACTTACGCCGTCGTATCTAAGACGCATATTTACGCTGGCCGCTAGGTGGCGTTCCCGTCGATTTACGCGTCGAATATGCAAATGAGATAGATACGCCGATTCACGAACGTAGCGCATTTTTTTACGTTGTTCGCGGAAGCGTAAGTTCAGCGTAAAGTTACCCCTGCTATATGAGGCGCAGCCAATGTTAAGTATGGACATTGGGACAGCGTCGTATTGTACGTCGTTTACATCGTTTGCGTAAGTCGATTTAGAATGGGGCTGGGCGTAAGTTACGTTCACGTCTTTTTCACCGACTATTTGCGACGTGATTTGGAGTATGCGCACTGGGCTACGTTCACGTCCGGCGCATGCGCAGTTCGTTCGGTGCGTTGATAACGTCGGGTCACACTTAGTTTACATAAAACACGCCCCCTACATTGCCAATTTGAATTACGCTGGGATACGCCGACCCATTTACGATACGCCGCCGCAACTTAAAGAGCAAGTGCTTTGTGAATACAGCACTTGCCCTTAAAAGTTGCAGCGGCGTAACGTAAATCATATACGCTACGCCCGCACAAACTTACGCTCTCCATCCTGAATCTAGCCCTAAATGCTCAAAGTTGTTTTACGCTCTTCTTGATTACATTGGGCCAGATTAAGGATGGCGAGCGGTTCTTTCTGCCGGCGTAACGTTTCTCATTTACTTTACACCGCCGCAACTTTACACGCAAGGCTGTATTCACAAAGCACTTGCTTCTTAAGTTGCGTTGGCGTAGCGTTAATGGTCCGGCGTAATTCAAATCGGGCAGGTAGAAGGCGTCTGCTATTTAAATTAAGCGTGATCCCGCACCGAACGTACTGCGCATGCATCCTCCATTGAGGTATCCCAGTGCGCATGCTCCAAATTATGACGCAAATCCCCATTCACGGACGAGTTACGCAAACAACGTAAAAAAATTCACATTCGACGCGGTCACGACGTCCATACATAACATAGGATCGGCCATCTTTTTGGTGCTTTATCTTTACGCCGAGAAACCCTTCACGGAAATGGCGTAAAGTCACTGCATCGGGCGGGCGTACGTTTGTGAATTGGCGTATCTCGCTGATTTACATATTCTCAGCATAAATCAGCGGGAACACCCCTATCGGCCATTTTAAAATTGCAGTTAAGATACGACGGCTGAATACAATTACGCCGCTCGTATCTTAACTCAATCCAGAAAACAGATACGCCAGTGTAGGTTAGAAGTTACGCGGCTTATCTAGAGATAAGCTGTGTAACTTTTTACTGAATCTGGCCCATTGTGTTATTTGTCTTTTACTGCACCTAAACTTGTCTGTGTATTGTTTTAAAACTCAATAAACAAATCTGACAAGATAAAGAGAGACTGACTTGATTTATCTTGATTCAGGTTGATTAATAGAGATAGAACAGTACACCAGCTCTTGTAGTATACTGATTGTCAATGTTATTAAATATATTTTCCTTTAATCTATGCAAACTAGTCTGAGATTCAGAGAAAATAACATTCACACGGCACATCAGCACTTGCATGATGGGAACTTAATGATTTACTTTCTGCTTATACCTGCTGAGTTTCTAGCCTAAACTGTGAATTGCCAAAAGCATCAATGTCAATAACCTAAGGCATAACACAATATTCAAAACCTGGAAATGCATGGACATTTTGCTTTCTCATTATTCTGACAGGTGTATTACATTTTTGTGTGAGATTCTAATAGATGCTACTTACTATACTGTACATATGCTTATTGACTGAACCATGACCTAGGAATTATTGGTTACATTATAGTTACAGCTACCAAAAATATATGCAAGAGTAAACATGATATTGCAGTGCAGTGTGATGATTCATTTGTCCATGTGCCACATATAATAGTATTGGAAATATTTTTGTAATAATATATCCTTCATAGGAAATATAAACTCAAAATTTAATAATGATGATGGCATGATTCACAGTGTGTCACAAATCCTGTGGACTAAAATATATATATATATTTTTTAATTTGACTTAAAATTTATAAAATAAAAATAACAACTCAAATAGCAACTGTGGTAAATTATAAGAAAACAGGTAAATAATATATTTAGATATATACAATATATACACTATATATACGAGCAGGGCCCTCTGATCCCTCCTGTAATGATTTGTATTGTGAATGTACTGTCTTCCCTAATGTAAAGCGCTGCGTAAACTGTTGGCGCTATATAAATCCTGCATAATAATAATAATAATAATATTGTCCCTGAATGGAAAACATTCAGGGACAATGGAAAACATAGATAGGAGAGGTTATTGTTTTGTCTCCTAATATAGCATTTGTATCTCTAAAGGTTGGGTTCACATATGTGAGGACATTGTTTCGTGCCTGGGGTCCGGTGCATTTCTGTTTACCGGTTCAGGTGCAATTCAGGTCCAAATTTTTGCCTGAATTTGCACCTAAACTGGACCCAGAAACGCACAGGACCCTTTTACGGCCCCACACCTGTGTAAACCAGCTCCATTGAGAGACAGTCTGCCTGACATGCGAATTGGATGTGGTAAAAACCGCATCCAATTTGCACATGTGAGCCCAGCTTGCCTTACTACAGTACTTGGCAACTAAACATTCACAATATTTCTAGTACAAACTGTCTTTTAGTCAGAATTTATAGGTAGATAAAATGTTGTACATCTAACCCTATTTTAGTTAATAGGTAAAGCAAAATTTAGGCGGTTTTATGTGGTTTTTAATGGTGCAATAGAATAAATCAATCAATAAATCAATAAAGCCATACAGAATGCATCTGACATCCTTCAACTGACAAAACTGAAGGAGCTGAGCAAAACATTGTTAGGGCTCTTTCACATGGGGGGGGAGGGATCAGTGATGATCTGCCCCGTGAACCTCCGCTTGCTCAGCGGAGATTGCTCCCTTGAACCCCGCTGAGCTGGCGGATGACAGGACGGTCCCCGCACACTGTGCAGGGACCGCCCTGTCTTTTCTCCGCTCTCCTCTATGGGGGATCGGATGAACACGGACCATCTGTCCATGTTCACCCAATCCGATTCGCAGACGGATGGAAAAATAGGGTTTTCCTCTGTCTGCAGAATCGGAGGAATGCGGTAGATCGGGTGTCAGCGTGTTCATCCCCTGACACCCGCAATCTCATAGGGACCAATGTATGTTCCTTTTTCATCCGTACACGGATGGATGAAAAAGCGGGCATACGGTCCGCCCGTGTGAAAGAGCCCTTAGTGGGGTTGACTGTCAAAATGCAAGAGATTTGTTTATCAGGCTGAGCAAAAAAAGGTTTGTTAGGGGTCTTTCCCATAGGGCGGATCAGTGATTATCCGCGACCGCCACGTGAACCTCCCCTTGCTCAGTGGTGATCGCTCCACTGATCCCAGATGAGTCGGCGGATGACAGGGCGGTCCCCGCACACTGTGCAGGGACCGCCCTTTTTTCCCCCGCTCTCCTCTATGCGGGGATCGGATGAACACGGACCGTCTGTCCGCGTTCACCTGATCCGCAGACGGATGGAAAAATAGGGTTTTCCTCTGTCTGCAGTATCGGAGGAATGCGAAACCGGGCAAGATCGGTGTCAGCCACACGTTGATCCGCTGACACCCGCGATCTCATAGGGACCAATGTATGTTCCTTTTTCATTTGTACACAGATGGATGAAAAAGCGGTCCGCCTGTGTGAAAGAGCCCTTAGTCGAACAGCTGCAGCTACTGTTCAGGCATTTGTCACAGCTGGTGGGGTTGGCTGTCAAAATGCAAGAGATTTGTTTATTAGGCTGAGCAAAAAAGGTTTATCAGTTTATGGCCTACTTAAGAATGGCTCCAAATGGTTAGGAAAGCTCCTTTCAACCATTCTTGACCTGGTAACATGATGTTAGATATTGTAACAACCATAGCAAACTGTGCACATGTACTGCAGTATAATAATAATAGGCGTGTTAGTGCATGTTTATTGCAGCATATTGAGGTGCTTTAGTGCACATTTACTGCAGTTTATTGCAGTATATTGAGGTGCTTTAGTGCATGTTTACTGCAGTATATTGAGGTGCATTAGTGCACGTTTACTGCAGTATATTGAGGTAAATTAGTGCACGTTTACTGCATTATATTCACACGTGTTAGCGCACATTTACTGCAGTACATTGACATGCGGTCGTGCATATTTACTACAGTATATTGACATGCGTTAGAGCACTTTACTGCAGTATATTGAGGTGCATTGGTGCACATTACCGCAGTATATTGAGGTACATTAGTGCATGCTTACTGCAGTATATTAATGTGTGTTAGTGCACGTTGACTACAGTATATGGAACTGCATTGGTGCACGTTTACTGCAGTATATTGAGGTGCATTAGTGCAAGTTTACTGCAGTACATTGGCTTGTGGTAGTGCATGTTTACTGCAGTGTATTGAACTACATTTCATGACATTTTATTGCAGTATATTGAAGTGTCTTGGTGCACTTTTATGGCATTATATTGAAGTGTGTTAGTGTAGTTTTACTGCAGCATATTGAAGTGGGGCACTGCAGTTTTACTGCAGTATATTGTAGTGTGTCAGTGGAGTGTGTCTGTGTAGTGAGTACTCAAGTTAAAATATAGCAAGCACCACTTTCTATTGATTAAAGTGCATCCATGCACACATTTCCCCTTCTTTATTACATTTTGGTAATAAGCCCACTGGACACTGGGTAACTCTGCTTGCAACTCGGAGAATTCAGGACAGGGCTCAGTGCTGCAGCTTGTTTTACCTCCCTGTCTCTATACAACTGGTAGTGATGATGTGGAATTTATCACCTCCACCCCTCCTCCTCCATGCCCTCCTCTGCTGAATTGACCTCTGTCTAGGTGACAGGAGCCACACTGGATCAGAGATTCTTTAAGCTCTGCAGGGGCAAGCCCAGAGGTGGTGCTTAATGCCATGCCAGCTGGAGACAAAAATGGTGGTGTACGATAATGGCACTAACCTCCTGTCCGCCCTTGGAAAAGGGAAAGTTGACACATGTGCCATGCCTGGCACATGTCCTCAATTTGGTGGTGCAGAGTTTCTTAAATAGGTACCCAGGGTTGGAAGATCTGCTAAAGCAGTCCAGAAGAGTCTGTGGCCATTTCAGGCGGTCACACGCAGCCAGTGCTTGCTTGACTGAAATTCAGTGGGAATTCCACCTGCCCGTAAACCGCCTGATTTGTAACATGCCTACTAGGTGGAACTCAACTTTGGCAATGCTTCAGGGGCTGCAAATGCAGCAGAGGGACCTCAACGAGTACCTGTGTGAGTATGGTACAACGACAGACTTAGACCGTCTCTGTTTTTTTCCCTAGGCCAATGGTTGCTGATAAAGGATGCATGTACTGTACTGTCACAATTTGAGGAGACGACAAGGATGGTGAGCCATGACAATGTATGCATCAGTGACACAATCCATGCTCATAAAAAAGTAAAGGCAAATAATAATAATAATAATAATATATTAGATATCTGATAAAATTTCTTATGATTCTAAAAAAAAAAAAAAAAATATTAGTCCAACAAAAGAAATATACATTACAATATACTATATATTTTAAATAATTTTAGTTTGTTAGCTACGTGCAGTTAAAATGTTTTATACTGACATCTAGGATGAAAGGTTTCATTTTCTATTTTACTATATTTTAAACGTTAATATAATTGTGCTAAGGGGCACTTTTTCTTTAGTAGCAGTTTTTTACTGTATTCACCTATTCAAACATTTTATTACTGTTAAATATTAATGTAATTGTTGTACTTATTGATACAGCCCAGCAATGTTTCCTAGAATTACTTACACCAACTCCTTTCTAAGTTTCTACCAGTTATGCACATTAAGGTCAGTTTGGTTAAAAGTCAATAAACTTAACAGTTTGTATTTATGAAAAAAAAATAGGAGTCCAAGGAAAACCCATATGGAAAGTTTCAAGCAGCTATTAATTAAAGCGCTTGTATACCCGCAGATTTTTTTTTTTAAACCTGTAAGGCAAAAGGCATAATGAGCTAGTATGCATCGCATACTAGCTCATTATGAAATACTTACCTTAGAGCGAGGCATCGGCAGCTGATCCCAGTCCCAGGCATTGAATATACGCTACGCCGCCACAACTTAGAGAGGCAAGTGCTGTATTCACAAAGCACTTGCTCCGTAAGTTAAGGCGGCGTAGTGTAAATTGGCCGGCGTAAGCCCACCTAATTCAAAGTAGGAAGAAGGTTGGGCGGCATCTATTTAAATTAATCATGACACAATGCTAATGAATGGCCGGCCAAACTGAACGTAACCTACGCCCAGCCCTATTCACGTACTACATAAACGGCATAAATGACGTAAAATTTGACGGCGTCATTCCCTGGCCCATACCTTTGCATTAGCTCTGCCTCATATAGCAGGGGTAACTTTACACCGGACGTAAGCCTTACGCAAAGCGCGTATATGAAGCGGTCGGGCGCATCTACGTTCGTGAATGGGCGTATCTTGCTCATTTGCATATTTATAATGGGAACGCCGAATGCGTCCAGCGTAACTATGCGCCCACGATACGCCGGCGTAGGCAAGTTACGTCGGATGGCTGAAGCCATGTTTTTCGGCGTATCTCGGCACACATTTGAAATTACCGCGGCGTATCTGGAGATACACCAGTGTAAATGCTTCCTGAATCTGTCCCAATATCTCCTAAACCGTACAGTTTTAAGAGATATTCTTTTTACCTACAGGTAATCCTTATTATAAGCTTACCTGTAGGTAAAAGTAAAAAAAAAAAGAGTATACAACCGCTTTAAACATGGTGGCAATTTAACCCATTTTCAGTAGACTGCAAACTAATAACACTATTCACTTAAACACCAAGGGCCAGATTCTGAAAAGAATTACACCGGTTTATCTACACCAGCAAATTACCTACACCATTCGAATTACCTGCCGGCGTATCATTGTTTTCTATTCTGAAAACATGATACGCCGGATTTACGCTAAGATCCGACTGGCATAATAATCTTACACCGTCGGATCTTAAATGTAATGTTACGCCGGCCGCTAGGTGGCGTTTACGTCGGTTTCTCATTTGCTTATGCAAATGAGCAAGATACGGCGATTCCGAACATTTTTACGCCGCCTCGTCGTCGTTTACATTGTTTCCGTACGCGTAAACTTACCCCTGCTATATGAGGGGTAAGTTTACGAAGGTCCGTCTTATGCCATGTTAAGTATGGCGTCGGGACAGCGTCGTCTTTTTCCGCCGGTTACTTTGTTTAACTAAGTCGTTCGCGAATAGGGCATTGCGTAAGTGACGATCACGTCATTTTCACGTCGATTTCATCTACGTTTTCCGACGTGAGTTGGAGCATGCGCACTGTTTTTTTTCGGCCGGCGCATGCGCAGTTCGTTCGGCGCGGGGGCGTGCTTAATTAAAATACAAGCCGCCCCCTTCGATTTACGCGCCCTTACGCCGGGCCATTTACACTACGCCGCCACAAGTTACGGAGCAAGTGCTTTGAGAATACGGCACTTGCTCTAGTAAGTTGCGGTGGCGTAGTGTAAATAGCTTACGCCACGCCGCCGTGGATTCTACAAGAATCCAGTCCCAAGAATATTCATGTCAAATGTACTGACATAAAAACTGCTCCACAGTTACATTCCTCTACATTTCAATATTTAAACAAATTTAAAAAATAAATCGAAAAGTTTGAAACTACCCTTGTTCAGGTCACCATTCAAATCTTATGAATGAACATATTTTATACTTTATAAGCCTTTCAAGTGCAGACATAGGTTACGCCACATATAGTGATTTAAAATATGGTGGCAGAGTTCATTAAAATGATTTTTAAAGAATTCCTGAGTTATAACACATTAATGACAAGCATAATTAGACATGTCTGTCTTAGGCATTAGATGAATAAAGAAAAATGTGTTGCTCTTCTGAGAATCCTTACCTTCTATGTTCCAAGCAAAGTAATATAAGCCGTTACTGAATTAGACAGGGACAGGTGTAATTGGCCCAGTCTCTGTTGTATTCAGTCATGCAATTACCATAATAAGACAGACTATAGAGAGGTCAGTAGCTTCTGCTAGCGGCCAGTTTGGCTGGAGCCTTATAAAACTGTCAACAGAAAGAGAACAAGGGATGCATTGGGTCACAGGCAAAGGTTCAATGGGTACTGGTAATTGATATATTGACAGCACTGTCTGCAGGAAAACAACAGAAGTGGTCAAGAGGAATGAAAGATGTGGTGCCTAACATGCTTGCAAATGTATTTCTGGTGGGCCAAGGCAGCCAATATAAACGATACATTGTTCAGAAAAAATAATAAAAGAGAAAATTTGTGTGGAGTTTGTAACAAAAAAAAAACTTTGGATAAGGTCAGTATAGTAAAGTACAGTAGTTTGCACTTGCATTCTGTTTATTTTGTGTTTTGCATATTGTCACATGAGATTTGTACTCATGGGCACTGAGTTTTTTAAACAAATCAAACAGACAAACCTGTGTGATTTTATCATACAGTTCATTCTGTTACATTATATTACCTGGGTATTGTATTTGAAGCATGTCTGGCTGCTTGGAAATATACATATTAAAAAAATGAAATCGAATCATTTAACACTTGCATTTCCTACTATAAACTGGAATAGGCCCTTAGAAAAATCAATCACTATTTTATGCAAGTACCTAAATGTATTGTACTCGGTGAGACTTATTTCTGAAGCATTTGCCTTTTAAAGCAGCATTAAACCCTAAACCAACATTTATTATATTAAAACTTATCGAATCTTAGATGTGGTGGCTGCATTAGTTCTCTTTTTTAAGCTTTCTTTCTTCTTTTTTTCTGTTTTCATCTAGTGATCTAGTCAGTAAGTCTTTTGTTTTTCAACAGAAAAGCTCTCTTCAGGGCCGATTCTAGGGTCACAGGTGCCTGGGTGAAGACATTTTTCTGGTGCCCCCACATGGGCGTCTTCATTTTACCAACTCCTCCCCTTTACACATGTTTCTATGGCAACCACAGAGATGCTCCCCTATGAATTCTTCTTTAACCACTTAAGACCCGGACCAAAATGCTGCTAAATGACCTTGCCCCTTTTTGCAATTCGGCACTGCGTCGCTTTAACTGACAATTGCGCGGTCGTGCAACTTGGCTCCCAAACTTTCCGTCCTTTTCTTCCCACAAATAGAGATTTCTTTTGGTGGTATTTGATTGCCGCTGCGATTTTTATTTTTTGCGCTATATACAAAAATAGAGCGACATTTTTGAAAAAAAAAAAATCAACATTTTTTACTTTTTGTTATAAGAAAAATCAAATAAACTAAATTTTAGTCAATCATTAAGGCCAAGATTTATTTAGCCACATGTCTTTAGTAAAAAAAACAGGGATCCTTACATGATCTGTTAACAATAAACAAAATACAGGAAGAGAAGCAGAGTACTTTATTGGTACCTGAAGGGGGGCCTATCTGATGGACACAGAGAGGGCTTATATTAGAGAGTCTGTTAGATGTTTGGCACCCCCACCTCTGCAGGCGCCTGGGCACCCGTCCTAGGATCAGCCCTAGCTCTCTTGCAGTTACAGGGATGAGAAAGACCATTAGCAAAGATGGGGTGCTTAATCGGATCAGCTTTTATTTATTTATGCATAAACTTTATCTCAAAAGGAAAAAAAATACTTTTATTGTAATTGATTATAAAGTATTAGCTGGCGTTTGGCTTCAATGCTTTAGTATATCTAAATCAGTTAGTACATCTAACATTCTCCTTCCCCAGACTTACAATGCTTCTGGCCAACTGTGTCCCCTGTACTCCTTCATCCAGGTTGCAGTTGTCCCCTGCTCATGTATTATCTATACATATTGTATTCTGTAAATGTAAGAAATCTATAAAAAAAAAAAAAAAAAAATCTATATACACACTGATTGTATTTAAAGTTACAAAAAAATGTATTTGCTGTTTTTATCTACTAGACATTGACATACTCTCCTGAAGAAGCGCTCAGTGCACAAAACATGTTAAGCTGGATCTAAATACCCAAGGTTGTGGCATCTCCCCGACTGAGTGATACCTTCTACATTACAGTGGGTCCCCGAGTTACGAACATCCGAGTTGTAAACGATTCCTACTTATGAACTGAATGTTAGTGAGGAGCTCCAAGAATCCTGCACGCCATCCTTAGCCATCCTTGCATATAGACGCTGAAAAACAACCTAATTACCTGCCTGTTCCTCACCATACCCTGCTGTGTCCTGAGCCTGTATTGCTGCGATCCTGCAAACCCGCGGCTGCCACCATCTTCCTGGCCTGTGCCTTACTGTAGTGAGCCATTCCTGGCCTGGCTGCGAGTTAACTGGCCCCCCTCGTCATCTTGCCTGCCCATCCACAGGCCTTGTACGGTCCGGTGGCCTGCTGGGCCGCTAAAACCGCCCGTCGTGGTGGAGGCTTAGTGAAGCCTGCAGATTACCGCTCTTTCCTGTGCCGCTGTTCCAACTTACAAACAAATTTGACTTAAGAACAAACCTACATTCCCTATCTTGTTCATAACCCGGGGACCCCCTGTATCTCTCAAGTGTAATTGCCAGGAGGGGGGCACAGTCAACCATATTTGGGGCAGACTATTTTATTATGTTTAATTGTCTATTTTTGAAGTCATCTTGTTCTTAGATTATGTTTTATACCCAAGAGGTTGTAATAAAATATCTTTTGTTTTAAGCCAATAATAGTTATGGTGCCTTAAAAGTCACATTTTCTTAACTTTTTGGTAATATTGTGTGGCTGACTTACAGAACGTGGCACATTTCTATATATTATATGTACACAGTTCCACCCTGTGGTGATATATTTCTGTGTATTACGTATCTCATTTTAAATATGGCCACTGACAACGTCGGTGCTGCCATTGCTGACCACCTTCAAGTTGCTTGGCTGCTATCTTGACCCTAAGGCTTCAATACATTAACTCTTTCCCACTGCCTCTAGTCCCTTTAAGAGCTTCTAAATGCTGGGGATTCAGGTTATGTGACTGCTGTGATTGGCTGTTACAGCGGTCACATGATCATAAAGCTCCTGATCGCAAGTATGCATTGGGAACCTTCTGGTCCACTCCAGTGACTGTGCTGGGTGCAGTCCACGCGCTCTCAGCACAGAAAAGTGTATGCATAGGGCAGAATATATGCAGCCTCTCTGCCCACCCACAAAGAGTCTGCATATATGTGCCACATCAGCAGGAAGAGTCAGTAAACAAGAACATCTCTGAATATAAGGAAAGTAAAACATTGGTTTACCAAAAGCAGGATGCTGGGAGCAGTCTGTTACAGTCAGAGATCAGGCTATGACAGTAAAGAGGCCTCCACTGATCAGCTGGATAAGTACAAAAGCAGGTCACACTGGTGGATAATACAGGATCACCTGAGGTTCAGAGTCTAAACACTAACCAGTTTTCACCAGAGCTCCTGATAGTGGTTTTGTAGATTTGGAAGCGGAGCTTAGGATCGCCCCCCAAGGGGGTTAGCAAGCCAGGGTCCAGTAGCAGATATAGCATGTAGGGATCAAGCATAAGCATATTAAGTACACAGGACAGAGGTCAGTAACAAGTGGTTGCAGGTTGGGATCAAGCAGTAGCATTGAACCACTTCAATACCCGGCCATTGACAATTGACGGCCAGAGATGGGATCTATCATCCTAAGTGGCCGTCAATTGACGGCCTGGGCTTTGCTGGTGGATATCTGAATGATGCCTGCAGCCAGAGGCATCATCCAGATATCCTCTTCTTCAGCCTGCGATTCTGCACGACATAAGAATGATCATAGCAGCGGTTCCACCGATTGATCGTTCTTACAGGCCGCGGGAGGGGACATCCCCCCTCCCGCCGCCATCCGGTGCTTCTCCGGGCTCTCCCGTGTCTTCGGGGGCCCGGAGAACGAATTGTCCGGCATCGGCAGGAAGCATAGAGATGACTGGTGACCAGATGGTCACCAGTCATCTCTATGACCGTCGGAGGACCCGGGCGCGATGTGATGACGTCACGCCCGGGTCCCCGTAAGTAAACAAAGCCGTGATTGCGGCTGTAAGCAACCATTCATGAGATCTGTGAATTTTTTTTCACCAATCTCATGGTTTCCAGCCTGGAGGAGAGATGTGAGGTCTTATTGACCCCGCATCTCTTCTTAACCACTTCCTTACTGGGCATGTAAACCCCCTTCCTGACCAGGTGAAATTTCAGCTTGCGGCACTGCGTCACTTTAACTGACAATTGCGCGGTCGTGCGATATGGCTCCCAAACAAAATTGGCGTCCTTTTTTCCCCACAAGTAGAGCTTTCTTTTGGTGGTATTTGGTCACCTCTGTGATTTTAATTTTTTGCGCTATAAACAAAAAAGGACGACAATTTTGAAAAAAAATACAATATTTTTTACTTGTTGCTATAAAAAATAGCCCAATTTAAAAAAAAAAATCAGTTTAGGGCGATACGTATTCTTCTACATATTTTTGGTTGAAAAAAAAAAAAAAAATCGCAATAAGCGACTGGTTTGTGCAAAAGTTATAGCGCCTACAAAATAAGGGACAGAATTGTTATTTTTTATTATTTATTTTTTTTACTAGTAATGGCGGCGATCTGCGGTTTTTATTGCGACTGCGACATCATGGCGGACACATCGGACACTTTTGACACATTTTTGGCACCATTCACATTTATACTGCAATCAGTGCTATAAATATGCACTAATTACTGTATAAATGTGACTGGCAGGGAAGGGGTTAACACTAGGGGGTGAGGAAGGGGTTAATGTGTTTCCTGCATTGTGTTCTAACTGTGGGGGGAGGGGGGGTGACCGATCTGTGTCCCTATGTACTAGGAACACAGATCGGTATGCTCTCTCTATGACAGGACGCTGTCATTGTGAGAGCCGGCAATGAGAAATGATCTCATATGTTTACATATGAGATCATCTCTCATTGGCCCATCAGATCGCATTGCAAACGGCCACTCTGATTGGCCGTTCGTGGCTATCTGTGATTGGCTGTGTCCAAGGGACACGGCCGGTACACAAGTTCCCCGCTGCGCGCTCTGGAGCGCGCGCTGGGAACGAGGAAAGGGGCTGCCGTGAAAACACGGCAGCCCGGAGATTTAGAACCACCCTGCGGCCGTATATACTTGTACGGCCGTAGGGAAGTGGTTAAAGAGGACCTGTCACACACATTTCCTATTACAAGGGATGTTTACATTCCTTGTAATAGGAATAAAAGTGGAAAAAAAAGGTATTGCCGCGTGCAGCAACTAATCTAGCACTAGATCTCCTCTGTAAATCTAAACTGGTAACCTGTAAAAAAAAAAAAAAAAAAGCATTGCCTATGGAGATTTTTAAGTACCGAAGTTTGGCGCCATTCCATGAGTGTGCACATAATTAAAGCGTGACATGTTGGGTATCTATTTACTCTGTGTAACATACAGTGGTTGACCGCGATATTGTGTCAATCTCGCTCCCTTTCTCGGCGAGATTGAGCACTTGCGAGCTCCATCGCGGGAGCCAGCGCCGAGCTGGCTTGCCGCGATGGAGACAAAGCCGTCATAGAAGCGACGGGGATCCGACGCGGATTCCCGCCAATTCTACACGTGGGCGGAGTTTGTTATGAATCCTGAGAAGGAAGTCCCCGCCGGATTTTAAATAAAAATGCGGCATGGGTTCCCCCCTCAGGAGCATAATGGGCCCTTAGGTCTGGTATGGGTTGTAAGGAGACCCCCCTACGCTGAAAAAACGGCGTGGGGGTCCCCCCACAATCCATACCAGACCCGTTTTCAAAGCACGCCGGCCGGCCGGTCAGGAGGGGAGTGGGGGCGAGCGAGCGCCCCCCCCCCCTCCTGAGCCGTACCGGGCAGCATGCCCTCAACATGGGGGGGTCAGGTGCTCTGGGGCAGGGGGCGCACTGCGGCCCCCCACCCCAGAGAACCCTGTCCCCATGTTGATGAGGACAGGGCCCCGTCCCGACAACCCTGGCTGTTGGTTGTCGGGGTATGCAGGCGGGAGGCTTATCGTAATCTGGAAGCCCCCTTTAATAAGGGGGCCCCCAGATACCGGCCCCCACCCTAAGTGAATGAGTATGGGGTACATTGTACCCCTACCCATTCACCTGCAGGAAACGTGTAAACACAAATAAACCACACAGTGTATTGAAATATTTTATTAGTTGGCCGCCGAGGGGGGGTGTGTATGATCGCTTTTATAAAAGCGCCCCCCTCTGGTGGGCTTCTGCGGGGGGGTGGGTGCCGCTGTTCTTCACCGCCGTCTGGTTCTCTTCCGCCGCCGGGGGGGGGGCGCTTTGATAAAAGCGCCCACCACCCGGCGGGCTTCCTTCCACATCTTCGGCGGCGGAGGGGTCTTCTCCCACTCTCCGGGGTCTTCTCTGGCTCTCCGGGGGTCTTCTCCGGCTCTCCGGGGGTCTTCTTCTTCAGGACTCGCCGCCGCTATCTTCGTGTTAGCTCAATTACTAGCGGCGGCGTGTCCCCTCTTCTGTGACGTCTTCTTCTTCTTCTCTTCTCCAGATGTTGACTCGCGACGTCACAAGACAGGCCTATATAACTCGCTGCGAGCCGCGCGCCAGCCATAACAGCGGAAGGAAGCGTCGCGTCAACATCTGGAGAAGAGAAGAAGAAGAAGAAGACGTCACAGAAGAGGGGACACGCCGCCGCTAGTAATTGAGCTAACACGAAGATAGCGGCGGTGAGTCCTGAAGAAGAAGAAGACCCCCGGAGAGCGGAGAAGACCCCCGGAGAGCCAGAGAAGACCCCCGGAGAGCTGGAGAAGATCCTGGAGAGTGGGAGAAGACCCCGGAGAGTGGGAGAAGACCCCCCGCCGCCGAAGATGTCGAAGGAAGCCCGCCGGGTGGTGGGCGCTTTTATCAAAGCGCCCCCCCTGGCGGCGGAAGAGAACCAGACGGCAGTGAAGAACAGCGGCACCCACCCCCCCGCAGAAGCCCGTCGGAGGGGGGCGCTTTTATAAAAGCGATCATACACCCCCCCCTCCGGCGGCCAACTAATAAAATATTTCAATACACTGTGTGGTTTATTTGTGTTTACACTTTTCCTGCAGGTGAATGGGTAGGGGTACAATGTACCCCATACTCATTCACTTAGGGTGGGGGGCCGGTATCTGGGGGCCCCCTTATTAAAGGGGGCTTCCAGATTCCGATAAGCCTCCCGCCCGCATACCCCGACAACCAACGGCCAGGGTTGTCGGGAAGGGGCCCTGTCCTCATCAACATGGGGACAGGGTGCTCTGGGGTGGGGGGCCGCAGTGCGCCCCCTGCCCCAGAGCACCTGACCCCCCCATGTTGAGGGCATGATGCCCGGTACGGCTCAGGAGGGGGGGGGCGCTCGCTCGCCCCCACTCCCCTCCTGACCGGCCGGCCGGCGTGCTTTGGATACGGGTCTGGTATGGATTGTGGGGGGACCCCCACGCCGTTTTTTCGGCGTAGGGGGGTCTCCTTACAACCCGTACCAGACCTAAGGGCCCGTTATGCTCCTGAGGGGGGAACCCATGCCGGATTTTCATTTAAAATCCGGCGGGGACTTCCTTCTCAGGATTCATAACAAACTCCGCCCACGTGTAGAATTGGCGGGAATCCGCGTCGGATCCCCGTCGCTTCTATGACGCACTCGCTGGAATGTGCTTTTACTATTCCAGCGAGTGCGAGATGTCGGCAGCCTGTCGCCGAGAATCAGCGCGATGCTGTCGTGCTATAAACACATTCTCGGCGGCAGGCACTGTAATCTTTCAATAATACAAAAACATTGGGCTAACTATACTGTTTTGTTATTTTTTTAATTTATGAAACAATTTTTTTTACAAAAAAAAGGCGTTTGAAAAATGATTGCGTAAATTCCCTGCGAGATAAAACATTGCAATGACCGTCGTTTTATTCCCTAGGGTGTCTGCTAAAAAAAACATATATAATGTTTGGGGGTACTGCTTAATTTTCTAGCAAAAGAATTAGGGTTGTCCCGATACCGATACCAGTATCGGTATCGGGACCGATACCGAGTATTTGCGGGAGTACTTGTACTCCCGCAAATACCCCGATACCAGAATAGAATACTCCCCCCCCCCCCGCCGCCGCCGCCGACATCACCGCCGCCGCCGCTCCTGCTAACCGCCCCGCAACATCGCTGCATCACAGCCGCTTAGTTAATACAGGCGGGGAAGATAACAGCTTTCATTTGAATAGCTGTATCGTTTCCCGCGGCGCCGCACATAGACACTCCCCCTTGCTCGTGATTGGACAGATCGCGAGCAAGGGGGAGTGTCTATACGCGGCGCGGCAGGAAACAATACAGCTATTCAAATGAAAGCTGTTATCTTCCCCGCCTGTATTAACTAAGCGGCGGCAGCGGCGATGCAGGATGCAGGTATGTGGGAACTGGCTGCATATATGGGGCTGACATAGCTGGATATATGGGGCTGACATAGCTGGATATATGGGGCTGACATAGCTGGATATATGGGGGTGACATGGCTGGATATATGGGGCTGACATAGCTGGATATATGGGGCTGACATGGCTGGATATATGGGGCTGACATGGCTGCATATATGGGGCTGACATGGCTGCATATATGGGGGTGACATGGCTGCATATATGGGGGTGACATGGCTGCATATATGGGGGTGACATAGCTGCATATATGGGGGTGACATAGCTGCATATATGGGGGTGACATGGCTGCATATATGGGTGTGACATGGCTGCATATATGGGGGTGACATGGCTGCATATGTGTGGGGACATGGCTGCAATATGTGGGGAGACATGGCTGCATTTGTGGGGGGACATGGCTGCATTTGTGGACACATTTAAAAAAAAAAAGTATCGGTATTCGGTATCGGCGACTACTTGAAAAAAAGTATCGGTACTTGGACTCGGTCCTAAAAAAGTGGTATCGGGACAACCCTAAAAAGAATGATGATTATTACATGTAGGAGAGAAGTGTCAGAATAGGCCCGGTATGGAGGTGGTATAAAAGCCCGGTATTGAAGTGGTTAAGGAAAAAGCCAAAGGTCAGTAACGAGTAGTAGCAAATATACAGATGGCATTAGAAGAGACAGGCATGAGATATTGGCTGGAGAGAGCACAAAATTATGCAAACAGGGATTGCAGTGGTATTGCTAAAATTTAAGAAGTTCATGGGAGAATTGTCCAGGTAGCTGTCCAGCATCCCAAGTGGCTCACCAAACACAGCACAAGTCACAGGTTCAGACCCAGGTCCTGACACGCTCCCACCTGGGTGTGGGCAATAAGAGGGTGTTCGGGCAGAATGATCTCCTGTCCTTCAATGCCTACATTGTTCTGCTGCCTACATCAGTAGGCAAAGCCAACAGCACAGGACCAAACAGTTTTCTCCTCTCCTCCCTTAAGTAAGTAACCACAGACACCATGATCTTTTTAATTACTCGCAAGGGGCATTCTTCCAACTAAACACTATTGTGCATGACATTCTTCCTTTCACTGGCCACCAATGTAAGGGGCCCATCTACCATTGATCACTAATGTAAATAGACCATGCTTTCACTGATCACCAGTTTAGGCAGACACTGATTTCTTACTGCCTAGTTGATGGACTTAAGTTAATTTTGACAACCTATAGAGCTAGTTGTGTCCCATTGGAAGAGAACAAGCTGCCATTACTTCTCAAATGAGATTATTCCTGAGCTCTCTAAACGATATGACAATTTCCCACTGTGAGGCTGCGCACACGACCAAGAAACTCGACGAGCGAAACACATTGTTTTCCCTGTCGAGTTCCTTGTTCGGCTGTCAAAAAACTCGTCGAGCCAAATTTTCCCATTGCCCGTCGAGGAAATAGAGAATATGCTCTCTTTTTGGCTCAAAAAGTTCCTCGACGGTTTTCTCAGCGAAAAGTGTACACACGGCAGAATACTTCTCCCATCGAGTTTCTTGCTGAATTCTGCTGAGAAAACCGGTCGTGTGTACGGGGCCTGACTGGTTCCTAAGGAAGCAGGTGGGACCCTAGGGACAGTTGACATCACTGGGAATCCCAAGCACATAAGCAAAGGGGCAGGCAAAGCAGTGACAACTGTCAAAATTTGCACAATGATGTTGCTACTATCCCTTCCCCTTCCCTTACATATCTGATGACAACTCCAGGAGCTATCATTTAGTTAGTAGTACTGTCAATATTGGTCATGTACTCTGTCACCGAGTCATTATTTTTCTTTTTCGTGCAGAGTTGGAGGGCAGCAGGCATCATGATTGATGATGGATTTATGAGGGACTTTGTTTTTTTGTTTTTTTATTTTAAAGACTTGTCAAATGTTTGGGTGTCTTTATTTTAAGGTGATTTTGTTTTAATAAATGAGTAGGGAGGGCTCCCAGATTCTGACAAATCCCCACCCGCAAGCCCTTATAACTATCATCCAGAGTTATGGTTAAGAGGTCCTTGTCCTCATCAACATGGCACCCTCACATGTTGAGTGTATTTTATGGTTCAGGAGGGGGGAGCAACTAGTGGAAGATTATTCCATGCATTCTGGTAAAGAACCTTTTGCCTTTAGAACCACTTTACCTGATTTGTGTGTTTTCCCAATTACTTCTACTTAAAGTTTAGGGCTCATGTTCATGCTAAGATTAGTGGTTCATGGCTGAGAAGTTAGATTTAGCATAAATTGTAAATTAGATATACACAAGTGGTGAACTTGAAAAGTTTTGTATCTTGTGTCAATAATAAGTAAACACAATAAAAAATAACTGGCTGTGAAAAGCTCTTACCACTAATAGAGTGGCAAACACTCTACATAAAAGATTTCAAACCAGTGGTCAGGCTAAAAAAAAACAATATAACCCCACACTCACGAACTGCGCCCTCTGGTGGCTAACATATCTTTCTCTTGTATTCAAACAGCTTTCCAAGCACCCATTTCAGACTATTTAATTACTCCTTCTATAGAAGATTCCTTACCCGCAAACCTATGGCGGTACTTCTTTAATGGTAATCAATCAGTCAAGGGCACCTCCCTAATTTATTCAACCCTGCAGGAAAATAACTCCTTCCAAAAGTTCAAACCTATCGCTGACTGGGAATCTGACTTACTTACCCAATTCTCCGACCAACAGTGGCAAGCAGCGATTCAGTCTATTTACAAGTATACTTCCTGTACCTCCTTATGGGAACTTTCACAAAAACTATTGATAAGATGGTACTTGTCACCATCTAGAGTGACTAAATTCCACCCTCACACCTCCCCTAACTGTTGGAGGGAGTGCAGCAACCCAGGCACTCTCATTCACATATTCTGGTCTTGCCCATGCATAAAGAAATTGTGGATGACGGTAGAGTCAGTGCTGCAGGAAGTACTCTGTTTCCCTATGTCACTGACACCCCAACTAGCTATCCTTAATATGACCATTGACGACATACCACCTCCCCTGAAACTGGTGACATTGCACATTTTATTTTTTTACACTCACAACATCACTATGCTCTTTTATTACAGGCCTCTCTCTCATCAACTTTAACTGGCAGCCTTCACAGAATTTCCCAGCCTGACAGGTAACCATTGTCAAGCCCCGTACACATGGGCAGAATGTCGGGAGACATTTGCCGGTACAAAAAATACCGGCCGGCATTCTGCCTGTGTGTTTGTCGGTCTGTCTGACAGGAGCCAGTCGTTTGGCTGGCTTCTGTCAGACGTGCATGCTGGAAAACCAACAGCCAACCGACTCCCGATCAGCACTCTCAGTCAATGGCAGGGAGCGCTTATAGGAGTGTTCTGGCAAGTGGGCCACCCCCCTGCCCCCCTGACATCCCCCTGTCAGAACGCAATAGCTCAGAGGGGGAGATCATTGTATTAACCTTGCATGGTTAGTAAAGCAGCTCCCGACCTGTAGTGTGTATCAGGCTTCAGAGCTTGCATACAATTCTGTGATCTCCTCCGGACAATTTAGAGACCATTTCCACCAGCTTAATCTCCTAGCTCTGCCCAATATGTTTAATCAAACATGATATCATCAAGGGCATAGAGGTAAACTTCAGCTTAAAGTCCCCCCGGTGTCTTCTGGGAGAGACAAACGCCCCAGAAGACAGCAGGATACAGCAAGCTACCAGAGAAAATCAATCATTACGATAGTTATTAGCTGCTAAAATAATAATAAAAATCCAAGTATCGCGCTATAATATATAATCAATGTGAACCCTGTAAGTAAATACAAAAAATAAAAAATATATAACAACATTACCAGTGTTGCATAATATAACATCCAAATATACAGTGCAGTGTATTCTTATTAACGCAAAAAGGGCTTCTATGCTAACACCATAAACAATATATGAAAAAATATTATTGCACATTTGAAACCCATTGAGTTAATACATTTTTCAGTCCCATATGTGCACTAAAGGTGCTCAATAGTTTAAGTTGAGCAATATACTGTATATCCTTAAAGGTATATGATTTTAGTGGATCCTTGTCATAGTGTTCCAAACTTAATTGAAAGGTGCTCCCACCCTTTGTGATTATCATTACCTCAGAACGTGTGACCGCACAATTAATTATGGTCAGAAAGCGCTTGTTGAACCACCTCTGGATTCTGTGATGTAAAAGCTTTGCAGGTTCCTGGGCCGTTTTATGAGCATATCCTTGATGCAAAAAACAAGCTACATATGGGCTGATTTACCAAGCCTGTGCGCCAAGACTCATGGTGCACAAGCAGGAGTAAACCTGTTTTTGACATTTACCAAAGAAACACGCTGCCAGTGCAGCGTGTTTCCTCATTTACTAAAGTGCCTAATGCGCCCAGAAGAGGGCGCACAGCACGCCAGTACAGAGCTGGCGTGCGGCATTTAGTAATGTAAACATCGGGGATTCGGGCGGGAGTTTATGAGGGGAGGGAGGGGGGTGATGCAGGGGAAGTGTAGTGACATGTGTTTCAACTTGTGTGGCGGGCCGATTTGAAAGGGAAAGTGACTTTTGGGACCCGATCCCCGTGCCCTTGCAAAGTACGCTAGAACCTCGGAAGGTTCACTTGCATACTGGGCATGCGCAGAGGGAAAAATCGGAGCTTACCGCG
This sequence comes from Rana kukunoris, assembly GCA_029574335.1. Taxonomy (NCBI): domain Eukaryota; kingdom Metazoa; phylum Chordata; class Amphibia; order Anura; family Ranidae; genus Rana; species Rana kukunoris. Next base: position 130,264,457 of record CM056051.1, read on the forward strand.
CGCCTCTTCAGTACGCCGGGAAATCCTTGGTAAATACCAGGCGGCGTAGCAGTGTTTGCACTGCCTGGAGCGGCGCACGGCAAGCTCCGAGCTGTTCTCGGGCTGCGCTGACACTGAAGGGGAACTCCGCGCCAAATTTCAAATGTGAAACCGGCGCGGCTTCCCCCCCAGGGGTACAATAGGCTCTCCGGCTTGGTCCGGAACGTGAGGGGTTAACCCACGCCAAAATCGGCGTGGGGTTCCCCCCCAGATCCGTACCAAGCCCTCATCCCAGGCATGCAGTCTGGCCGGACAGGAATGGGGGTGGGGACGAGCGAGCGGCCCCCCCCCTCCTGAGCCGTACCAGACCACATGCCCTCGACATGGGGGAGTGTGTGCTTTGGGGGAGGGGGGCGCTGCCCCCCCACCCCAAAGCACTCTTGTCCCCATGTCGATCGGGACAAGAGCCTCTTCCCGACAACCCTAGCCATTGGTTGTCGGGGTATGCGGGCGGGAGCCAATCAGAATCTGGGAGCCCCGTTTAATAAGGTGGCCCCCAGATTTCGGGCCCCCACCCTATGTGAATGAGTATGGGGTACATCGTACCCCTACCCATTCACCTGGTGAACGTTTTCACTTTTGAGGGTCTTCCGCCGCCCCCTTCAAATTCTTCTGCCTGGACGGGGGTCGTACATCCCATCCAGGACTTGGACGTGGCGGGCTTCTCGTCGCTGTCTTCTGCCGCTGCCCCCTTCACCACGAAGCTCCGTGCTTGTTTGATGAGGGCAGCGGGCTTCCGTCGTCTTCTCCGGGGCGAGGGTCGTACATCCCACCCCGGATTTCGTCGCCGGGTTCTGCCTGGCTCCTACTAGGGGCCAGGGCTTCTTTTGCCGTCTTCCGCCGGAGGGCGCCACTCTCCGGGCTTCTCGACGTTGTCTTCCGCCGCGGGGGCCAGGCCTTCTTCTTTGCCGTCTTCCGATTTTTTCGGCCTGGACGGGGGTCGTACATCCCATCCAGGACTTGGACGTGGCGGGCTTCTCGTCGCCGTCTTCTGCCGCTGCCCCCTTCACTCTCGAAGCTCCGTGCTTGTTTGATGAGGGCAGGGCTTCCGTCGTCTTCTCCGGGGCGAGGGTCGTTGTCTCCCACCCCGGATCGTCGCCGTCTTCTGCCGCTGCCCCCTTCACCACGAAGCTCCGCTTGTTTGATGAGGGCAGCGGGCTTCCGTCGTCTTCTCCGGGGCGAGGGTCGTACATCCCACCCCGGATTTCGTCCCGGGTTCTTCTTTGCCGGGGCCCCTTTTGCCGTCGAGGGCGCCACTCTCCGGGCTTCTCGACGTTGTCTTCCGCCGCGGGGGCCAGGCCTTCTTCTTTGCCGCCCCCCTCGATTTTTTCGGCCTGGACGGGGGTCGTACATCCCATCCAGGACTTGGACGTGGCGGGCTTCTCGTCGCCGTCTTCTGCCGCTGCCCCCTTCACCACGAAGCTCCGTGCTTGTTTGATGAGGGCAGCGGGCTTCCGTCGTCTTCTCCGGGGCGAGGGTCGTACATCCCACCCCGGATTTCGTCGCCGTCTTCTGCCGCTGCCCCCTTCACCACGAAGCTCCGTGCTTGTTTGATGAGGGCAGCGGGCTTCCGTCGTCTTCTCCGGGGCGAGGGTCGTACATCCCACCCCGGATTTCGTCGCCGGGTTCTGCCTGGCTCCTACTAGGGGCCAGGGCTTCTTTTGCCGTCTTCCGCCGGAGGGCGCCACTCTCCGGGCTTCTCGACGTTGTCTTCCGCCGCGGGGGCCAGGCCTTCTTCTTTGCCGCCCCCCTCGATTTTTTCGGCCTGGACGGGGGTCGTACATCCCATCCAGGACTTGGACGTGGCGGGCTTCTCGTCGCCGTCTTCTGCCGCTGCCCCCTTCACCATGAAGCTCCGTGCTTGTTTGATGAGGGCAGCGGGCTTCCGTCGTCTTCTCCGGGGCGAGGGTCGTACATCCCACCCCGGATTTCGTCGCCGTCTTCTGCCGCTGCCCCCTTCACCACGAAGCTCTGTGCTTGTTTGATGAGGGCAGCGGGCTTCCGTCGCAGTCTTCCGCCGCGGGGTGACACTCGCGGGCTTCTTCTTCCATTCGATGTTGACACGGCGAGGTCCGGCGCTGAAATGCCTTCTGAGCGGCGGGCAAGGACTTATATTGGCATTGGGCGTGGGCGTGGTTATGCCAACATGTGACCTTAACCCATGTGACAGTGATGTCACGTCACATCACTGTCACATGGGTTAAGGTCACATGTTGGCATAACCACGCCCACGCCCAATGCCAATATAAGTCCTTGCCCGCCGCTCAGAAGGCATTTCAGCGCCGGACCTCGCCGTGTCAACATCGAATGGAAGAAGACGCCCGCGAGTGTCACCCCGCGGCGGAAGACTGCGACGGAAGCCCGCTGCCCTCATCAAACAAGCACGGAGCTTCGTGGTGAAGGGGGCAGCGGCAGAAGACGGCGACGAAATCCGGGGTGGGATGTACGACCCTCGCCCCGGAGAAGACGACGGAAGCCCGCTGCCCTCATCAAACAAGCACGGAGCTTCGTGGTGAAGGGGGCAGCGGCAGAAGACGGCGACGAGAAGCCCGCCACGTCCAAGTCCTGGATGGGATGTACGACCCCCGTCCAGGCCGAAAAAATCGAGGGGGGCGGCAAAGAAGAAGGCCTGGCCCCCGCGGCGGAAGACAACGTCGAGAAGCCCGGAGAGTGGCGCCCTCCGGCGGAAGACGGCGAAAGAAGCCCTGGGAGGAGCCCGAGGTGGGGCGACACCCCCGTTGTTCTCCGCTGTTTTCGGCCGGCCCCCCCCGGATGTAAAAGAGCTTCATTTTGGGGTGGGGGCACAGTCGAGCATGGCGGAGAGCATGGGTGGGTGTTTCCCCCCCCCGGCAGAAGACGGCTAGAAGACCGAGGAGTGGCGACGCCCCCGTTGTTCTCCGCCATTTCCGCCGGCCCCCCCCGGATGTAAAAGAGCTTTGTTTGGGGTAGGGGGCCTGGCCGAACATGGCGGAGAGCATCGGTGGGTGTCTCTCTCCCCGGCGGAAGGCGGCGGCGAAGACCGGGGGGGGGGTAGGTGTACCCCCCCGGCGGAAGGCGAAGACCGAGGAGGGGTTTCGCCCCCCGTTGTTCTCCGCCATTTCCGCCGGCCCCCCCCGGATGTAAAAGAGCTTTGTTTGGGGTAGGGGGCCTGGCCGAACATGGCCGAGAGCATCGGTGGGTGTCCCCCCCCGGCGGAAGGCGGCGGCGAAGACCGGTGCGGGGCTGGAGCCCCCCCGGCAGAAAACGTCTGGAAGACCGAGGGGCTCCGCCCCCGTTGTTCTCTGCTTCTTTCGGCCGGCCCCCCCCGGATGTGAAAGAGCTAATTTTGGGGTGGGGGCCTGGCTGGACATGGCGGAGATCATCGGTGGGTGTCCCCCCCCGGCAGAAGACGGCGAAGCCCGGGGCCCAATGGGCTGGTGGTGGGGGGTCCCGGCAGAAGACCCCCGGAGCTGACTAATAAATTATTTTTTTCTGTGTGTTTTTTTTTGTGTTTACACTTTTCCACCCGGTGAATGGGTAGGGGTACGATGTACCCCATACTCATTCACATAGGGTGGGGGGCCAGAATCTGGGGGCCCCCTTAATATAGGGGGCTCTCAGATTCTGATAAGCCCCCCGCCCGCATACCCCGACAACCAACGGCCAGGGTTGTCGGGAAGAGGCTCTTGTCCCTTTCGACATGGGGACAAGAGTGCTTTGGGGTGGGGGGGCAGTGCCCCCCTCCCCCACAGCACACACTCCCCCATGTCGAGGGCATGTGGTCTGGTACGGCTCAGGAGGGGGGGGGGACGCTCGCTCGTCCCCACCCCCATTCCTGTCCGGCCAGACTGCGTGCCTGGGAGAAGGGTTTGGTCTGGATCTGAGGGGGAACCCCACGCCGTTTTTTGGCGTGGGTTTAACCCCTTATGTTCCAGATCAAATCTAAGAGCCTGTTGTGCACCAGAAGGGGGACCCCCACGCCGTTTTTTTTTTGTAATTTGGGGTGGAGTTCCCCTTTATCCCGGTCCTGTCAGGGGGGGGGGGAATGCCTGCTCGTCTGTCCCTACAATGTATGAACAGCGATCTGTCATTTCCCCTACACAGTCCCACCCCCTTTACAGTTAGAACACACCCAGGTAACATATTCAACCCCTTCCGCGCCCCTAGTGTTAACCCCTTCCCTGCCAGTGTCATTTTTATAGTAAGCAATGCATTGATATACCATTGCTCGCTACAAAAATGCCAAATCTCACAAAAATGTGTCCGCCACAATGTCGCATTAGACAGAAAAAACAAATGATAGCCACCATTACTAGTAAAACAAAAAATTATTCAAAAAAAACCCATAAGACCAACCCCTACTTAGAACTTTTGCCCAAACCAATCAAACGCTTATTGTGATTTTTTGCAACCAAAAAGATGTCCAAGAATACTTATCGGCCTAAACTGAGGGCAAACATTTTTGGAATATATTTTGGGGGAGATTTATTATAGCAAACCGTAAAAAATATGTTTTTTTAGTTACCAAATTGTCGCTATATTTTTGGGTCAAGCAAAAATAAGAAAAAACGCAGAGGTGATCAAATACCACCAACAAAAAAAAAAAATTGAATTTTTAGGGGGGGGGGGGGGAGGATGATGAGGACGCCCAATTTTTTTGGGGGCCACGTCGCACAACCACGCAATTGTCAGTCAAAATGACGCAGTGTTGAAATGCAAAAAATGGCCCCGTCAGTGACCAGTAATATGCTCTGGGGCTCAAGTGGTTACAAATTAAGAATACACTAAAGTTAGCCCAATTTATGGCCATAATGTGAAAGATGATGTTACACCGAGTAAATAGATACCCAACATGTTACACTTTAATATTGCACACACTCATGGAATGGGGCCAAACTTCAGTACTTGAAAATACCCATAGGCAACGCTTTTTTATGTGTTTCAGGTTACCAGTTTAGATTTACAGAGGAGGTCTAGTGCTAAAAGTATTGCTCTCGCTCTAACGTACGCTATGATACCTCACATGTGGGGTTTGAACGGGGGTTCAATATGTGGGCGGGGCTTACACATTTAAGGCCCGCCCCCATATATGGAAACATTCTTCAAACCACACATGTGAGGTATCATAGCGTGCGTAACAGCAAGAGGAATATTTATAGCACTAGACCTCATCTGTAAATCTAAACTGGTAACCGGAAACAATAAAAATGCTGCTTGTTCGCTTCTGACTGCGAGCTACTAGGGACAGGGGCGTTTAAATTATTACTATTTAGGTTTGTTACGTAAAAATTCTATAAGACCTCCCGTTCAGCTTGTAAAGCATCACTTCATGGGGACCAAAAAAAAAATTAACACCTCTAATGCTTTCATCCGCCATTGCAGATTTTATTCTGGTACTGCATTTCGAGTGAACTGGGCATGCTCGAACAGTTAGAAAAAGAAGTTGGAAGTTTCATCCTGAAAATGACTTGCATCTTTCTGAGCATGCTCAGAAAGCTCTTTTTTTGGCTTAGTAATTTAAGGACATCCTTAACAGGTGTAAGCAGTTCCAAGTGCACACAAACTAGAGGCTGACATTTCTTCATGTGTTTCCAATTGGTTCATTAGCACACATGTTATAAAAAGCGTGGATACTGCATGTGTCAGCTGCCCCTCAGAGGGGGCAGATTTGCTGGCTGGAAGGAATGGCGGAGTGAAACAGAGATGTTTTGGAGCAAGTTTTGTATTTTTTGATGTTTTCTCTGCTACATAATTTTGCTAAATGTTTCTCAAGATGTTAATGACTAATGTTTTAATCCTGTGGGTCTATCCTGTTATTTCAAAAGCATGATTTATTTTCCAATGACTGTGAAATAAACGTTGGTCTTTTTTGTTTTTAGGTGTTTTTATATATTTTTGGTGTGTTTATTTGTAATTTTTTTTTTGCTTTCCTTGTTTTGTGGACCAATAAAATTACTTTCAAATTTTGAAGTTTGTTTTGTGATATTTTTTTCATGCTATGGATTTCAACCGCTGCAGCTGAAATAGTTTGGGCCTAAACCATCAAGTGTGATTTGTCTCTAAGCTCTTTCCTGGTGTGTATGCATGAAATGTTTAGTCACCAGACAAGGAAGGACAAAGCGGTAAGTATTGTTTCCTAGAACTGATGTCCAGACTGACATTTTAAAGCACATGTGCAAGATGTAGGAAAAGCTGCAAACAGGGCCTGTTGGAGGGGGGTGGGGGGGGGGGGGTGGTGTATTGGTGGACAGGCTTGAAGTGCTGATTTACAGCGCTGTGCTTGAAACTAGCACAAGACAATCCTATTCTAATTGTGGGTTGTTTGAGGGAAGCCAATTGAGTGTTTTGTTAGTGTTTTTAGGTTGGGCTTTGTGTCCCTTTTCCTAAAATTGGCTTCACTTCCTGTCACACAGCTGAACAGGAAGTGAGGTTAAAACCCTACCAATGGTCTTTTCTTCGGGGCACAGGTCAATCTAACTAGTGTCACCATTAAGCAAATTGCACTGCAGTGTACACCCCAAATGATTAGTTATTTTGGGGTTTAGTAAAGGCAAAGCCGCTCTGCAGTAGAAGCGTAGGCAATGAAAATCAGAAGGGAAGCACTGATGGTTTTTACTTCCAATCCCGCCAAGTTTTGAGTTTTCTTCCTTGCTTGTCCACTTGTAGTGCAAAGTGGATTTGCCTTTAGTAAATGGACCCCAAAGTCCAAGATTCCTACTAATTTGGGGTGTACACAGCAAAATGCCATTTCCAAAATGGGAAACTATTTATATTGATCTGTGTGTCCCCAACAAAACATTACTCAGGTGTTTCCCTCACTTCCTGTTTGGCTGTGTGGCAGGAAGTGAATGAATTAAGTAGAAAGTGACAACATTTGTGAGGTGTCTTTACCCTATCAGGGGTGCAGGCATCCCCAAAACAAACATGAAAATAGTTGATTTAACATTGGGTGGTGTTTGTGGGGGTCCCTAACACACATTCATACATATTAGCAACGCTGGATCGTGGCCTATTGGCATGGTTATATTTTCTTAAGCCTCTCAATAAAATGATCTGAAATTTGGGGTTAAACTGGAACAATAATCATCACTTTTATTTTTTGGATTTCTTTCATTTTGGATAGAGTTGGTGGGGGGGGGGGGGGGGTTAGAAGCTCTGTCAGTTTATTTTGTATTATCCCTGTCCGTTTGGGGAGATTGGCCTTCACTTCCTGCCCCATAGCCAAACAGGAAGTGATCGAAAAAGTAGGCAAATTAAGGGCCCCCCCAAGTCCCCCCCCACAGAACTTGTGTGTGTCCCCTGAAAATTCCTGGGTGGGTCATAAAAAAACAGGGTGTGGCCTTGACAGGAAGGGTGGGTCATTTTTCTATTAGGGGGGTGCCAAAATTTGGTCAGGCCTAGGGAAGCACAAAACCTAAATATCCTACTGCATATTAGGGCTTATTTAGACAGGATCCAATTTACAGCATGTTTTTAGATTGTGGGAGGAAACCCGCACAGGGAGAACATGCAAACTCCAGGCAGATAGTGTCACGGGTGGGATTCGAACCAGCAACCCTTTTGCTGCTAGGTGAACATGCTACACACTACGCTACTGTGCTGAACGAACATTATTGCAGCTGAAAGCATGAGATGTTTTTTTTTTTACCAATTCCATGATTTCCAGCCTGGAGGACAGATGTGGGGTCTAATTGACCCCGCCTTTCTCTATAAAGAGGACCTGTCACACACTAGTCCTATTACAAGGGATGTTTACATTCCTTGTAATAGGAAGAAAAGTGAAAAATAATACAAACAAAGGGACAAACAAGTGCAAAAAATAAAATATTAAGTAAAAAAATAAAATAACAAAGGAATTTAAATGCTCCTGTCCCTAGTAGCTCGCACTCAGAAGCGAACACGCATGCAAGTCCCACCCACATATGTAAACATCCTTCAAACCCCACATGTGAGGTATCATAGCGTGCGTTAGAGCGAGAGCAATAATGTTAGCACTAGACCTCCTCTGTAACTCAAAAGTGGTAACCTGAGAAAAAAAGTCAAGCGTTGCCTATGGAGATTTTTAATAACGAAGTTTAGCGCCATTCCATGAGTGTGCGCAATATGAAAGCGTGACAAGTTAGGTATCTATTTACTCGGTGTAACATCATCTTTTACCTTATCCCTAAAAATTGGCCTAGCTTTACTGCTTTCTTATTTTGTCATTCATGAAACAGGTTTTTTTTTGGAAAGCCAAAAAAAAAAAAAACTTTCGAAAATTTTTGGCACAAATACTGTTGGAAATGTGTCCGAAAAAATGGCCGCCACTTTATTCCCTAGGGTGTTTGTTAATAAAATATATATAATGTTTGGGGGTCCTGAGTAAGTTTCAAGGAAGAAAATATAATTGTTACATGAAGGAGAGAAGTGCCAGAATAGGCGCGGTATGGAAGTGGTTAAAGTGCACCAATAAAAGTGAAAAATTCCTTGAAATTTCGTACCTGGGGGGGGGGGGAGGCAATTAGGGGCGCCATCAGGAATTATGGGGCCCCTTACACAGCTTCAGGCATGGGCCCCCTGGAGCAGAGAATAGGGGGGGGGGTGCCGCCTGATATTAAGAAGGGGGGGGGGCTGCCGCAATTTGATAAGCGGGGGGTTCCTTTACTAAAAAATACATATAGAAAAATATATATTAAAAAGGGTGGTAGCCATCCGGGGGCCCTGGGGACCACTGGGCCCTTTAATAAAAAGAAACTTCTGGGCTCTTTAATGAAAAATAAATTACAATATCTACATATATAAAATAATAAAAAAGGGGGTTGCCTTGGGAGCTCTGGGCCCTTTAATAAAAAATAACTACCAAAAATCTAAAAAAAAAATAACATTGGATGGGAGCTGTGGTGGCTCAACGTGAATGGCACTGCGCTGACAAGCCGTTCACCTCTGCAGCCAAGGGTTCGGATCCCGGTCTCGGCTACATATGAATTGAGTTTGGTGGTGTCAGCCCGGCTCCCGGTGGGTGTGCTATGCAAGGTACGCCTGTGCTTAGTATGCCCACCCCCCCCCCCCCCCACAAAAAAAACACCACACTTGCACACACTTTGGCCATGAGGTCTCCTAAAATAAAGGGAGGTGAAGGACCTACAGGGCTGGCTGGGTGGGCTACACTCCTTCATAGGGGGAGTCCCTCTGTCCCATCGGGCTCCCAAGTGTAGCAGGTGGGGTGAGTGGGAGGCCCCCCTCACACCCACCATTGCCACCGGGGGCATGGAGAAGGATGGCGATTGCAAGTCCAGCTCCTCTCTCTCGACTTCACGCACAAAATACACTTTAAAAAAGAAATTAAAGTAAAAAGTAACAAACCTGGGGAAAATGTTTATAACATTTTTAGAAGCAAAAAGGTTGTCATCTGGGGCCCTCTGGGAGCTTTCAAAATTATATTATATATATATATGTTTAAAAAATAACCAAAAAATATATCATATGTTTTTTTTTTTGATTTTTTTGTAAAGGTGGGGGGTTGTCATCTGGAGCCCTGGGATCTCCGGGCCACTGGGGACCAGGCCACTGGGGACCTCCAGACCCCTAAACCAAAACATTGGCCCTTTAATAACAAAAAATTTGGGGGGTTGCCACCCGGGGCCCTGGGGACCTCCAGACTGCAAAAAAATATTAAATTCCAAAAATTGGCCCTTTAATAAAAAATCCTACAAAAACCAACTAACAAATATATATACAAAAAAAAAAAGAGGGGGGTTACCATCTGGGGCGCTGGGGGGCCTCCAGGCATCTGGGCACCTCCGGACCCCCGGGCCCCTTACAGGTGTACAGGGCCGCCATCATGAATTTTGGGGCCCCTTACACAGCTTCAGGCATGGGCCCCCTGGAGCAGAGAACCGGGGGGGGGTGCTGCCGCATGAAATTGAGAAGCGGGGGGGGGGGTGGTGCCACAAATTGAGGAGCGGAGGGGCCCTTTACAAAAATTTTGACAGAAATAAGAAATAAAGAAAAATATATATAAAAAAGGGGGGTAGCCATCCGGGGCCCTGGGGACCTCTGTGCTCTTTATCAAATAAAAATACAAAAGAGAGAAAATACATATATATATATTTTTTAAATATAACATTTATCGAAAAAAAGTAAAAAAACAAGGGGGTAGCCTTCCAGGGCCCTGGGGACCTCTGGGCCCTTTCCTTAAAAAAAAAATAAACAAATATATTAAAAAAATATATATTTTTTTTTAAATATATATATTTTATTTAAAAAAAAGGGCTTGCCATCTGGGGCCCTTAGTGGCCTCCGGGCCCCTGGGGACCTTCGGAGCCCTTAAACAAAAAAAAAAAAAAAAAATAGTTTTTTTTGTTTTAGGGTGGTTCCCATCCGGGCCCCTGGGGGCCCCTGGGGACCCCCGGGCGGTGTAATGCCTGTACCCCCCTAATGGCGGCCCTGCAGGTGTACTGCCTGTACCCCCCTGATGGCGGCCCTGGGTGTAATGTCAGCATGTGAAAAATGACATTCTGAAGGAAAAAAGCCATTTAAAACTGACTCGCGGCTATAATGAATTGTCAGCTCTTGGAATTTGCAGGAGAATTCATTCATTAAAAACACCAAAAAAAAAGCGTGGGGGTCCCCCCAAATTCAATAACCAGACCCTTTAGGTCTGGTATGGATATTAAGGGGAACCCCACCATCAATTTTTAAAAAAAATGACGTGGGGTTCCCCCCAAATATCCATAACCAGACCCTTCAGGTCTGGTGTGGAATTTAAGGGGAACTCCACTCCAAATAAAAAAAAAAATGGCGTGGAGTCCCCCCTAAAATCCACACCAGACCCCTTATCCGAGCACGTTGACCTGGCCGGCCGCAGAAAAGAGGGGGGGACAGAGCGCGGCCCCCCCCCTCTCCTGAACCGCACCATGCCACATGCCCTCAACATTGGGAGGGTGTTTTGGGGTGCCCCCCAAAACACCTTGTCCCCATGTTGATGAGGACAAGGGTCTCTTCCCCACAACCCTTGCCCGGTGGTTGTGGGGGTCTGCGGGCAGGAGGCTTATCGAAATCTGGAAGACCCCTTTAACAAAGGGGCCCCCCAGATCCCGGCCCCCCCCTGTGTGAAATGGTAATGGGGTACCTTGTACCTCTACCATTTCACGAGAAAAAAAATGTAAAGGGTTAAAAAAGACAAGAGCCGGTTTTTGACAAGTCCTTTATTATCTTCTTTCTTCTTTCCTTCGGGTTTCTTCTTCCTCCATCTTCTTCTTCTTCTGCTTCTGTCTTGGGTCTTCTATTCCCGCATCTTGACTGGCGTGTTCTTCCATCTTCTTCCGCTGTCCTTCTCGTCCGCATCTTCTCCTTCTTCTTCTTCTTCGCCGGAGCGGCCGCTTCCAATTGAAATCCCCGCTGTCTGCCGGACCACGCCCCCCCCTCTGACGCCTCGGGCAAGCTCTTAGGAGTGTGCTGCAAGTGCGTCAGAGGGGGGCGTGGTCACATGTCAGAGGGCGGCCAATTCAATTTGAAGCTCGTGCGCGGCTTTTTCTTTGCCAGAGTCGCCGCTTCCAATTGAATTGCCCGCTTTCTGGAACATGTGACCACGCCCCCCTCTGACGCACTGGCACCACACGGGGACTTTCCTAAGAGCTTGCCCGTGGCGTCAGAGGGGGGGCGTGGTCCGGCAGACAGCGGGGATTTCAATTGGAAGCGGCCGCTCCGGCGAAGAAGAAGAAGGAGAAGATGCGGACGAGAAGGACAGCGGAAGAAGATGGAAGAACACGCCGGGCAAGATGCGGGAATAGAAGACCCAAGACAGAAGCAGAGGAAGAAGAAGGAGGAGGAAGAAGAAACCCGAAGGAAAGAAGAAAGAAGATAATAAAGGACTTGTCAAAAACCGGCTCTTGTCTTTTTTTACACTGACACTTTTTTTTTCTCGTGAAATGGTAGAGGTACAAGGTACCCCATTACCATTTCACACAGGGGGGGGGTGTGATCTGGGGGGACCCTTTGTTAAAGGGGTCTTCCAGATTTCGATAAGCCTCCTGCCCGCAGACCCCCACAACCACCGGGCAAGGGTTGTGGGGAAGAGACCCTTGTCCTCATCAACATGGGGACAAGGTGTTTTGGGGGGCACCCCAAAACACCCTCCCAATGTTGAGGGCATGTGGCCTGGTGCGGTTCAGGAGAGGGGGGGGGCCGCGCTCTGTCCCCCCTCTTTTCTGCGGCCGGCCAGGTCAACGTGCTCGGATAAGGGGTCTGGTGTGGATTTTAGGGGGGACTCCACACCATTTTTTTTTTAATTTGGGGTGGAGTTCCCCTTAAATTCCACACCAGACCTGAAGGGTCTGGTTATGGATATTTGGGGGGACCCCCACGTCATTTTTTTTTAAATTGACGGCGGGGTTCCCCTTAATATCCATATCAGACCTAAAGGGTCTGGTTATTGAATTTGGGGGGACCCCCACGCTTTTTGTTTTCGTTTTTTTATGAATGAATTCTCCTGCAATTGCCGGGAGCCGACAATTCATTATTGCCGCGAGTCAGTTTTAAATGGCTTTTTTTTTTTTTATTTGTTTTTTTCAGAATGTCATTTTGTGCAAAGACATATTTCTAACCGCAGGAAAAGTGCATTTTATTCACCTGCTGACATTCCCCCCCCCCATGGTACGAATTTTAAAATAATTATTCAAATGACGTGGGGGTCCCCCCAAATTCAATAACCAGACCCTTCAGGTCTGATATGGATATTAAGTGGAACCCCGCCATCAATTTTTTAAAAAAATGACGTGGGGGTCCCCCCAAATATCCATAACCAGACCCTTCGGGTCTGGTGTGGAATTTAAGGGGAACTCCACCCCAAATTAAAAAAAAAATGGCGTGGAGTCCCCCCTAAAATCCACACCAGACCCCTTATCCGAGCACGTTGACCTGGCCGGCCGCAGAAAAGAGGGGGGGACAGAGCGCGGCCCCCCCCCTCTCCTGAACCGCACCAGGCCACATGCCCTCAACATTGGGAGGGTGTTTTGGGGTGCCCCCCAAAACACCTTGTCCCCATGTTGATGAGGACAAGGGTCTCTTCCCCACAACCCTTGCCCGGTGGTTGTGGGGGTCTGCGGGCAGGAGGCTTATCGAAATCTGGAAGACCCCTTTTACAAAGGGGCCCCCCAGATCCCGGCCCCCCCCCTGTGTGAAATGGTAATGGGGTACCTTGTACCTCTACCATTTCACGAGAAAAAAAAAGTGTCACTGTAAAAAAAGACAAGAGCCGGTTTTTGACAAGTCCTTTATTATCTTCTTTCTTCTTTCCTTCGGGTTTCTTCCTCCTCCTCCTTCTTCTTCCTCTGCTTCTGTCATGGGTCTTCTATTCCCGCATCTTGCCCGGCGTATTCTTCCATTTTCTGTTCCTCCCGCTGTCCTTCTCGTCCGCATCTTCTCCTTCTTCTTCTTCTTTGCCGGAGGCGCCGCTTCCAATTGAAATCCCCGCTGTCTGCCGGACCACGCCCCCCCCCCTCTGACGCCACGGGCAAGCTCTTAGGAGTGTGCTGCCAGTGCGTCAGAGGGGGGCGTGGTCACATGTCAGAGGGCGGCCAATTCAATTCGAAGCTCGTGCGCGGCTTTTTCTTTGCCAGAGTCGCCGCTTCCAATTGAATTGCCCGCTTTCTGGAACATGTGACCACGCCCCCCTCTGACGCCACGGGCAAGCTCTTAGGAGTGTGCTGCCAGTGCGTCAGAGGGGGGCGTGGTCACATGTCAGAGGGCGGCCAATTCAATTTGAAGCTCGTGCGCGGCTTTTTCTTTGCCAGAGTCGCCGCTTCCAATTGAATTGCCCGCTTTCTGGAACATGTGACCACGCCCCCCTCTGACGCACTGGCACCACACGGGGACTTTCCTAAGAGCTTGCCCGTGGCGTCAGAGGGGGGGGCGTGGTCCGGCAGACAGCGGGGATTTCAATTGGAAGCGGCCGCTCCGGCGAAGAAGAAGAAGGAGAAGATGCGGACGAGAAGGACAGCGGAAGAAGATGGAAGAACACGCCGGGCAAGATGCGGGAATAGAAGACCCAAGACAGAAGCAGAGGAAGAAGAAGGAGGAGGAAGAAGAAACCCGAAGGAAAGAAGAAAGAAGATAATAAAGGACTTGTCCAAAACCGGCTCTTGTCTTTTTTAACCCTTTACATTTTTTTTACTCGTGAAATGGTAGAGGTACAAGGTACCCCATTACCATTTCACACAGGGGGGGGGCCGGGATCTGGGGGGCCCCTTTGTTAAAGGGGTCTTCCAGATTTCGATAAGCCTTCCGCCCGCAGACCCCCACAACCACCGGGCAAGGGTTGTGGGGAAGAGACCCTTGTCCTCATCAACATGGGGACAAGGTGTTTTGGGGGGGCACCCCAAAACACCCTCCCAATGTTGAGGGCATGTGGGCTGGTGCGGTTCAGGAGAGGGGGGGGGCCGCGCTCTGTCCCCCCCTCTTTTCTGCGGCCGGCCAGGTCAACGTGCTCGGATAAGGGGTCTGGTGTGGATTTTAGGGGGGACTCCACGCCATTTTTTTTTTTTTTGGGGTGGAGTTCCCCTTAAATTCCACACCAGACCTGAAGGGTCTGGTTATGGATATTTGGGGGGAACCCCACGTCATTTTTTTTTTAAATTGATGGCGGGGTTCCCCTTAATATCCATATCAGACCTGAAGGGTCTGGTTATTGAATTTGGGGGGACCCCCACGTCATTTGAATAATTATTTTAAAATTCGTACCATGGGGGGGGGGATGTCAGCAGGTGAATAAAGCGCACTTTTCCTGCGGTTAGAAATATGTCTTTGCACAAAATGACATTCTGAAAAAAAAAAAAAAAAAAAAAGCCATTTAAAACTGACTCGCGGCAATAATGAATTGTCAGCTCTTGGAAATTGCAGGAGAATTCATTCATAAAAAAACGAAAACAAAAAGCGTGGGGGTCCCCCCAAATTCAATAACCAGACCCTTTAGGTCTGATATGGATATTAAGGGGAACCCCGCCGTCAATTTATTAAAAAAATGACGTGGGGTTCCCCCCAAATATCCATAACCAGACCCTTCAGGTCTGGTGTGGAATTTAAGGGGAACTCCACCCCAAAAAAAAAAAAAATGGCGTGGAGTCCCCCCTAAAATCCACACCAGACCCCTTATCCGAGCACGTTGACCTGGCCGGCCGCAGAAAAGAGGGGGGGACAGAGCGCGGCCCCCCCCCTCTCCTGAACCGCACCAGGCCACATGCCCTCAACATTGGGAGGGTGTTTTGGGGTGCCCCCCAAAACACCTTGTCCCCATGTTGATGAGGACAAGGGTCTCTTCCCCACAACCCTTGCCCGGTGGTTGTGGGGGTCTGCGGGCAGGAGGCTTATCGAAATCTGGAAGACCCCTTTAACAAAGGGGCCCCCCAGATCCCGGCCCCCCCCCTGTGTGAAATGGTAATGGGGTACCTTGTACCTCTACCATTTCACGAGTAAAAAAAATGTAAAGGGTTAAAAAAGACAAGAGCCGGTTTTGGACAAGTCCTTTATTATCTTCTTTCTTCTTTCCTTCGGGTTTCTTCTTCCTCCATCTTCTTCTTCTTCTGCTTCTGTCTTGGGTCTTCTATTCCCGCATCTTGACTGGCGTGTTCTTCCATCTTCTTCCGCTGTCCTTCTCGTCCGCATCTTCTCCTTCTTCTTCTTCTTCGCCGGAGCGGCCGCTTCCAATCGAAATCCCCGCTGTCTGCCGGACCACGCCCCCCCCTCTGACGCCACGGGCAAGCTCTTAGGAAAGTCCCCGTGTGGTGCCTGTGCGTCAGAGGGGGGCGTGGTCACATGTTTCAGAAAGCGGGCAATTCAATTGGAAGCGGCGACTCTGGCAAAGAAAAAGCCGCGCACGAGCTTCAAATTGAATTGGCCGCCCTCTGACATGTGACCACGCCCCCCTCGGACGCACTTGCAGCACACTCCTAAGAGCTTGCCCGAGGCGTCAGAGGGGGGGCGTGGTCCGGCAGACAGCGGGGATTTCAATTGGAAGCGGCGCCTCCGGCGAAGAAGAAGAAGGAGAAGAAGATGCGGACGAGAAGGACAGCGGGAGGAACAGAAGATGGAAGAACACACCGGGCAAGATGCGGGAATAGAAGACCCAAGACAGAAGCAGAGGAAGAAGAAGGAGGAGGAAGAAGAAACCCGAAGAAAAGAAGAAAGAAGATAATAAAGGACTTGTCAAAAACCGGCTCTTGTCTTTTTTAACCCTTTACATTTTTTTTCTCGTGAAATGGTAGAGGTACAAGGTACCCCATTACCATTTCACACAGGGGGGGGGCCGGGATCTGGGGGGCCCCTTTGTTAAAGGGGTCTTCCAGATTTCGATAAGCCTCCTGCCCGCAGACCCCCACAACCACCGGGCAAGGGTTGTGGGGAAGAGACCCTTGTCCTCATCAACATGGGGACAAGGTGTTTTGGGGGGCACCCCAAAACACCCTCCCAATGTTGAGGGCATGTGGCCTGGTGCGGTTCAGGAGAGGGGGGGGGCCGCGCTCTGTCCCCCCCTCTTTTCTGCGGCCGGCCAGGTCAACGTGCTCGGATAAGGGGTCTGGTGTGGATTTTAGGGGGGACTCCACGCCATTTTTTTTTTAATTTGGAGTGGAGTTCCCCTTAAATTCCACACCAGACCCGAAGGGTCTGGTTATGGATATTTGGGGGGAACCCCACGTCATTTTTTTTTTAAATTGACGGCGGGGTTCCCCTTAATATCCATACCAGACCTAAAGGGTCTGGTTATTGAATTTGGGGGGACCCCCACGCTTTTTTTTCCCTTTTTTTAATGAATGAATTCTCCTGCAATTGCCGGGAGCCGACAATTCATTATAGCCGCGAGTCAGTTTTAAATGGCTTTTTTGCTTTGAAAAATGACATTTTGTGCAGAGACCGTTCTAACCACGGGAAACATGCGCTTTTTCACATGCTGACATTAGAGACCCCCATGCTACGAAATTTAAAGGAAAATTACACTTTTATTATTGCACTTTTAGCATTATTAAAATCACTGCTCCCGAAAAAACGGCCGTTTTAAAAAATAAAAAAAGCATTGGTACATGTCCCCTGGGGCAGGACTGAGGTCCCCAAACACTTTTTAGGACAAAACTTGCAGATTAGCCTTTAAAATTCACTATTAAGATTTTCCCCCATAGACTTATACAGGGAGTTCGGCGGCGGCTTTAGTTATCAATCACATCGCGCTGCTGCTGCCGCCGGTTCATGCGCCTAATTAGGGATTCATCCAGCGCACTAATTAAGGCATGTACCGGCGCAGCGCAGATTCATTAGTAAATCAGCCCCATAGTGCCTTATCATTTAAAACCACAGTTATTTAAAACCAATTCCAGTCAGGGCACTCACACACTTTAGATGCTTGAAGCGCACCAATCTATTCAAGAAAATCTATATATAACCCAGTGAGAAGCCGTAGGTCCATTTGTAAATTCACAGCTGATCATCCTCACGATGCTGCTAGTGCCTACAACATCTTGTCCCCTCCCCTCCCTATAGAGTTGGATGGAGACAAAGTGGTTGCATGTACACAGCTTCATACCAAAGTTTGACATTTGTGCAAGAGTGGGTACAGATCCAAATGCAGACATTGTGTGCTTGGATCCATGCATACATGTCAAATTTTGGCACACAGCTGTACATGTACAGCTGCAGCATCTGCATCCACCTTAGGTTGGGACAGAAGACAGGCCAGAAGCAAAAAAATAATAAAAAAGCAGGGCCTCATGATAAACAAGGGTAGCATGGAGAGCTTACCTGCTGGGATAGGCTGGTTATGGGTGTAGGTGGGGCTACAGTTATGGGATACAGGGCGAAGATCAGTAATTGTGTCAGACCAACCTTTTGGAGCAACAGAAGAACTGGAAACGCCCTCCTCCCGTCCTGGTTTGTTTGGTTTAATTGGTGTCTTAGTTATAAAAAAAAAAAATAGGGTTTGGCGGTTGGGGTCTTTGGAGGCAGTAACATTTTTTGAACAGTTCATAGGGTGACACATCTAAGCTATGATGTCCTCTATGGGATCCCAGTTAATGTGGATTAACGGGAAAGTGATGACAAGGAGGTTTCAGTGGTGAAGTGTGTTTGTCCCAGAGTCGGTGTTGCAAGGATTATGCTGATACACAATCTGAATTTGGTTCTTTGGTGCCTCCCAAGACCGGCAATCTTTATATTACGGGTACTGGATTATGTATTCATTTTGTTTAAGAAATGTTAATTGTTTAATTTGTAAATAAATGGCCAACTGGCCAATTTTCTCCAGATCGGTGTCAGTCATTAATTGTTTAGAATTATATGTTTGGGAGGTTCAGGGTAATTACGTATCAGGTATACATTTGGGTTCTGAAGAAGAGGGACACCCTTGAAACGCATCAGTGGCTTTTTGGACTCTACATCCCACTATGTTGCTTGCCAGCTGATTTGCTGGATGATGCATCTTATGATCTTTACACTCTATGCTTGAATATGTGACTTGTTTTTAAGTATGCATCTTTTAAGTTGTTTAGATATTAAAGTGTTGCAAAGGTAATGCGCAAGGCTGGTGCACTCTGTTCCTTTTCCCTTTTAGTACCCTAGCCATGCAGATGCAATATAAAAGGCAGTAAACATGCAGGATAGGTTTTAGCACCCGCCTGTTCAAACCCCAAAACAAAAAGATGTTCTGTAATTGGATGAAGTGGCGTGAGTCATCTGCTCCTCTCCTCATATTGTACATTCACAGTCCTCCTTGAATTCTGCAAAAAGATAAGATGTTTTATGAACTGACAAGTTTGAGAGCAAGCAACCTACTGTTAGAACTGTACTAGAGCAGCAACTGTATGCTTTAGCTCTGTAAGTTTAATATTTACAGTAGTGTACTGGATTAATGGCAGTAAGAGTTTTACTGAATGCAGCAGCAGCAGCCAGGTAAAGTGTGAAAGAATAACAATTAGCACTTGTGATACACTTTTGGGTTGTGATAAATACATTTTGTGGGTGTGATAATGTATATAATATATCCTAACAGTTATTTGTGTAAACATTTTGTGTGCCAAAATTTCTGGAACTTAAACTCCTACGCCAAGAATAAACATGACAGTATTTCCGAAGCCAAAAATGAACATATTGTAGCAGAGCATCATTCCTAGTTAGGCCTCTATGAAATGTATCATAACATTGTATTGTAATAGGTTATACATTTTTGCCCTTTAACTGTTCATGCAGTGCCATTACTCCAGTCTATTTTTGGGTAGCTAAAATCCCCCATTATTATCACTATCACAGCCCTTGCAGCCCTTTCTATCTGTGCAAGGAGCTGAGTCTTCACCTCCTACTCACTCCTGGGTGGCCTACTACAAACTTCAATGATTACCTTTGTAGTACACACACCCATGGGCAGTTCCACCCATAATGCTTCAGCCTCATCACACTCTCTATCAACTAGTTCCTCTTTCCCACTCACTTTGAGTTCATTTCTCACATAGAGACACACCACCACCTTTTTTTTGGGGCCCACACACGATCGGTTTGGACCGATGAAACGGTCCTTCAGTCCGTTTTCATCGGTTTTGACCAATCGTGTGTACGCGGCCTAAAATTTGTAATAATAATAGTAATAATATCCTGTCACTTTCTGTTCTTAGTGATAAAGCAGAACAAATAAAGAGAGTGCATTTTACCAGCAAAGAAACAGACAGCAAAAAAAAAACTTGGCAGAAAGGCTGACATGTAAAAAATAAGAATGTTCCTACATATACTCTTTAAGGGCATTTTCACACTGCTATGCTGAAGTTTGGCCACAGTGAATATGCATACCAAAAATGCCTAATTTAATAGAAGTCAATGGGAAAGCATAGGTAACCCTCAGAAAAACAGCGAGTATACTGCGCTGCACTCATTATGCAGCCAAACAGCAACACAGCAGTGTGAAAGCGCATTTAATAAGGCTCAGCTACACAATTGTTCACAAACGTAGTAAATTACTTTATGTAAGTAACCAAATCTGACAGATATGGAATTTCTAGAACTTTCATTGCTTTTATCAGGCTTTTTAAAGGTTTAAACTGAATGGGTCAAAAGAGTCTCAGAGAGTACTAGAGCTTATTATTCTGTCTTGCCATGTGTCATTTTACACTTTACCCTTTGCTCTTGCACCTTTATTGGTTTTAGCTGAATGATGCAGTATAATTAATGTACAGGATATGGGATTTTAAGGGTGCTAAATACGAAAATTCTGATAACAGCATTCTAAAAGTAGTGGATACAGTTCATTCAAAGTCATAGGTGTACACCTACTACCTAACGAGTGACGATGAAATTCTATATTCATATACAGCAGTGGTTCTTAACCTGGGGGTCGGGACCCCCTCGGGGGTAAAATGATGATTTGCCAGGGGTCACCGAATCCTGGGATGTTCCTGAAGCCCACACCGCTTTCCCAGCCTTTTGCGGCCCCCCAGCAGGGTTGTCCTTGAAACCTGTGGCCGCCTAGCTGGTATGTTCCTGTGGCCTCCCACCAATGAGAAGGTGAAGGAATAAAAATAGAGAATACATGGAAGGGAGAGGAAAAGTGGAAGGAACCAAGAAAAAGGGAGAGAAAGAATAAGAGAAATAACAAGAAAGATGGCTAGAGAGAGGGATGGGGACAAGAAATTAGGATATAGAGATATACAAAGGAAAGAAAGGAGAACAAAGAGAAAGAGTGGTACATCCTAAAATGTACCATAAGGGGTTTTAACACTGTATGAGTGGAAGTGACTCAGAGAGCGCTATATGTCTGTGGGTTAGGGGTGCAAATTAGTTGTCTTGCCACGGAAATAATTTTACTGTTAGGGGTTATCAAGGGGTCATGGCGCTAGAAGGTTGAGAACCACTGATATACAGATTGATGTGGCGTCCATATTGTTTTACTATATATGGACACCACATCAATCTGTATATGAATATAGTATTTCATTGTCACTTGTTAGGTAGTAGGTGTACACCTACGACTTATGCCCTGTACACGTGATAGGTCAATCCGATGAGAGCGGTCTGATGAATTTTTCCATCAGTTAACCGATGAAGCTGACTGATGGTCAGTCGTGCCTACACACCATCAGTTAAAAAAACGATTGTGTCAGAATGAGGTGACGTAAAACACAACGATGTGCTGAAAAAAAATGAAGTTCAATGCTTCCAAGCATGCGTCGACTTGATTCTGAGCATGCGTGGATTTTTAACTGATGGACGTGCCTACAGACAATCGTTTTCTTTCTATCGGTTAGGTATCCATCGGTTAATCTTAAAACAAGTTTACATTTTTTTAACCGATGGATAAATAACCCGATGGGGCCCACATGTGATCGGTTTGGTCTGATGAAAACGGTCCATCAGACCGTTCTCATTGGATTGACCGATCTTGTGTATGCGGCCTTTAGATGAACTGTATCAATTACATTTAGAATGTTGTTATCAATAAATACTTTTCTATTTTATTAGATATTATTTTTTGAGTGAATTTTCGTATTTAGCAACCTTAAAATCCCATATTCTGTACATTAATTATTCTCTAATTTAGGGATATTGGTGCCATATAGTTTATGATTATTTTTATGCTGGTTTCTGCCCACTTCCATTGACTGAATGATGCAGTAGTTGTAAACACACAATCAATTACTGTTGTTTTATCATTTACAGTATAGTGGATACGTAAATCTCACTGCTTGGCACATCTAATGTTTATGTATTTACCCTAAATAAATAAATGAATATATACATGTATCTTATATAAGTGTATATATTAATCTTGAAAAAAATAAAAAATAAAAGCAGAAACCTTGTTGGTCACATGTTTTGTTCTGGTTTTCTTTTTGTCCAGTTAATATTTTTTTATAAATAGGGCCCCAACCATGTAACTAAATACTCTAAACAAATGGACCGTGTGGGCACCTTTTTCAACATAGTGATTTCTTTACGTACAACCTAGTTATTTTAAATAAAATGTGGGAATTGTAAAATATATATTTACTTGTGTAAGCATTAAACTACCTCTTAAATTAAAGTAAGCTTTCATATATTCTTTAAAAGCTGTATAACATTTACTTTTAGCTAACAGAAATTACCATGTGATGCTACCTATGAAACCTAAATTCTTGCTTAAATTGTTTGAGGAGACAAGAAAGAAGAACAAATGAGTTTAAAGCTTAGGATTTCATCCATGACAATTAGGATTCTGGTTTCTGCTGACTGCATTTTCACCTTCAATTCTAACAGGTCAGCAAAAGGTAATGTTTTCATTTAAACATACCTGTTAAGTTGACCTACGTTTTAACATAAACAAAGCTTTTAAAATGCAGACACCTGAAATACAGGGGGATTTAATCCTGGCTCCAGCCTGTGCATATGAAAAAGAAAGCAAGCCACATCACTTCACTTAGAAGAAGTTTCATCTAATGCAATGTACCATTCCATAATAAACACGAAAAATGTGCATTACTGGATTTCCAGACAGAAAAAAAATGATTACCAATATTCTGTGCCATGAATTATTATTATTTTTATTATTATTATACAGGATTTATAAAGCATCGACAGTTTTGCAGCACTTTACAACTTAAGTGTAGACAGTACAACTACAATAAAATTTAATACAGGAGGAATCAGAGAGCCCTCCTCCTTAGAGCTTACAATCGAAGGCCACGTATACACGATCAGACCAAACCGATGAGACTGGTCCGACGGACCGTTTTCATCAGACCACCGCTGAAGTGGTCTGATGTTCTGATGTGCGTACACACCATCAGTCCAAAAACCCATCGGGCCAGAACACGGTGACGTAGAACACAATGACGTGCTGAAAAAACAAAGTTCAATGCTTCCAAGCATGCGTCGACTTGATTCTGAGCATGCTTGGGTTTTTGGTCCGATGCTTTTGTGTACTAACCATCGTTTTGGTCCGACGGACAGGTGTCAATCGGACAGATTTTAAAGCAAGTTTTAAAACTTTGGTCCGATGGACAACGGTCCAATGGGCCGTACACACGATCAATTTGGTCAGATGAAACTGGTCTTCAGGCCAGTTTCATTGGACCGGTTTGATCGTGTGTACGCGGCCTAAGAGGGAAGGTCAAAAGATACAAGAGGTTATACCTGTGAGGGATGTGCTGAAGGAGAAAATACATGTACAGTTTTTCAGAGATCGTCTGAAAGTGGACAAAGTAGGAGATAGTTAGACAGATTGGGGTAGAGCATTCCAGAGGATGTGACAGGCATTCGGGAGAAGTCCTGGAGGCGATAAGTGAGGATGGCTTTGTAAGATATTGTTATCTGAATAAATATATTAAATTGGTTTGCGGTTTAATAATTTAACTACATTATGGTCAGCTGATGTATTGCCTACCACTAATCAAAATAACTATGTTATTATTAGTATTATTATTAGTAGTAGTACCGGTAGCAGTAGTAGAAGTAGTAGTAGTAACATTACCAACATCACAACTATGAGATGCCTCCCTTATTGCACAGGTGACTGAACCAATTTTTTAATTTCCAATAAAACACACATAAGAGACCTGAAAGTTTGCCTAAACTCCAAAAATCTTATAATTTTTTTTTTAAAGGCTCTATAGATTAAATAGATCCTATTAAATTTATTTGCTAAAACAATAAATTGTTATGATATACTTTTATGCTAAAATGAGTACACACAAGCTAACAATTTCTAAAGTTTTAAGCATAAATTACAGCATAGAGAAAATACATAAATACACCTACATCAAAAACCATGCATTATTGTGACACAGTGAAAAATTAAGCTATGCAAATTTGTATATAATCAATTTAGGTTAACCACTTTTATTCTGGACACTTTCATCCCCTTCCTGCCTAGGCCAATTTTCAGTGTTCAGCACTGTCACAATTTGAATGGCAATTACTCAGTCATGCAACACTGTACCCAAATTAAATTGTCATCATTTTTTGAGAGAGGTAGAGCTTTATTTTGGTGGTATTTAACCACTTGGTGGCCGCCCACAGAGCTAGGCTAAGCGACTTATTGATACGTCACTGTGCACCCCCTGGTACATATAGCAGCACAATCTCATGAACGCCGCATCCTGTGGACACAGTGGTCATCAATTATAGTGATCACATGATTAAATGTAAGCAAAACTGTCATGAATGGCTTCCAGATTTCCAGCACCAGAAAAACAGTGAGCCAAGGAGCAATCAACCATTTCTTGATGAAAACTGAATTTAAGGTCAGTCATTAGAAAAATTGCTGACAGGAAGAGTTTTTTTATACTGTAAGGCCCCGTACACACGAGCAAATAGATTTGTTCAAATCGGTCGGACAGACAGATTTGAAAAAATCTGTCTGCTGGCCGTTTTGGTTTGATCGCTGTACACACGATCAAACCAAAATCCCCGCCAGCAAACAGTGCGGTGATGTGGCGGTGATGTTGACACCGCCAAGTCACCACACCAGGAAGTAAACTACTTCTGCGAATGCGTCGAATCCATTTGACGCATGTGCGAGAAGATATGTCTGCTGGTTAGCGTACTAACCAGCAGACATGTCGGGCGGACGGATTCCCATTTATGGCCCACTCTGTGTGCCGGTGCGATGTGACTCCAACGCGAATGCATAGCAGTAACATCGCCCTGGCACAGCATTCCAAGCGACCAAAGATCACGAAACAGAAAGAAAGACCGGGGCAAAGATGGACAGTGCTGCACTAGAGGACTGCGTTTGTAGGTAAGTCTGCCATAATGTGCTAGTATGCAGTATGCTGCTGGGGGACCCATTTTTTTTTTTAATAAGAAGAAAGACTTTACTACCACTTTAAATGCTGGCTGCCTTTGCTGACCTCTTTTGGATAACTCCTATTTCTGGCGGTCGTGCTGTTGATTATTATTTAATGCTGTATTTGTTTATATACCTATACGGTAGAGATAATGAACTCTGATGCCTTTCTGACCCTAAATTACAGGATGTTTGTTCTGGGTCTCTGGCTCAAAAGTATTGAAGTCAGACACAGGCAGGAAACCTGCATTTTTATAAGAAAGTCAGCACAGGCAGCCCCTCCTCTTTTATGACAGAGTCAATAAATGTCCAAACCAATACTCTTTAAGATTTGGATAGAAGTTGGAACTCTGTTATTTAAAAAAAAAAAAATTGTATCCCACTAAGGAGAATTCCAGTCACTTACTGTTCTATAAACAAAACAGGAAGTTAAGAGAAAGCACTTCAAAGTGATTGTAAATTGCCTGTCAATCAACTGTTACTGGAAAATTTCCACTTACCTCTGTTTCTGTTAACAGCCATAATTTTTTTTATTTCCAAGACACTGGTCACCAGGATAAATGTATATATCTACACAGTGGAGACATAGATAGCAAGGAAACAGACTAAATTTAGAGACACATTTTGCATTTACATTTTGTAAAGGATACCTAATTATGATTATGAATACAAAACACTACAAAAATATTGAATGATTACATTTGTTAAAATGAAAATGCATTCCATGTAAACAGCAATTACCTGAAAACATACAACGTACCTTGGTGTGTACCTTTCTGCAACTGGGTCTAATAGCATTATCCTTCAAGACTTCCCGCCATCATTATCTTTGGTGCCATATGTTGAAAGTTATGCATGACAGGAATGCAAACTTTACAGAAAGGTAGCGATAGAACTGAGCATAATCAATATTCTGCAGAATATAAGATGAATGCATTCCAAAAAGTAAGAAAAAGTGAAAAAATAAATAAATGCAATTTCAACAAGATGTACAATATCCAAAAGCGTTTTTCTTTTTTCTTTTGTATATATGAGTAACATTATTATCTTACTTAATCAATGAAAACTGAAAAGCCCAGAAAAGGGTGCTTTAGGTAAATAAGTGATATTTAGTACCGTATATACTAGAGTATAAGACGACCAAAATATAAGCCGAGGCACCTAATTTTACCACAAAAAACTGGGAAAACGTATTGACAATATTTTCAAACGTAGATCAGCAGTGATAGTCTTTGTATTTTTGTTATAACAGGTTTTCTCCAAAAGTTAAATGTGGATTTGGGTCCAATTTAGTTCTGAGTAGAGATCAAAAAATCTTGTAAATTAGTCAGATCTTATCTTTTCAGCATATTACACATTTTCAGCACCAATTAAGTTTAAAAACAATGCTTAATAACAGCTTGTTTGGAGCTACTGTCTTAACAACTTCTAATAACCTTTAAAATCAGCACTCCTAGACTGGAGCATACAAAGGATTTAAAACAGCTCTTTGATTTTTAGTATTTACAAAAACAGCTACCAAATATGAACTTTTTCAGCTTTTAAACAGCTCACTGGTGCATAAACATTGATCATAAACTCTGCTCCAAGCTGCTACAAACACCCATTTATCCCTACATTGGGCACCACCATCTAGCAATGCACAAAGAAGGAGAAGTGAGGCTGACAATCACAGCCTACATGTCAACAACAATGCCCTTCCTCTGACAGTCACATTACTGCTCTCTGCACATATCAGCAGTCAGGAGAAATGGTTAGAAATTGAGATGAAGGCCTGGCTGGAAACTTTTGACAGAAAGATTCAAATTAGGCATCAGTACCAGTGCTATTTAGTATGATTGGTCAGCATGCTTTAAAAAAAGGATGAATACATTTAAAACCACTGATGCCATGGATTAAAGTACCAACAAATGTACATTTTAAGGAAATGAAAGGGTTCATTTTTAAGCTGACAGTTCTTCCAGATTGTACAGGCTCATCTCCTATGCTGAAAATGCTTAGTCTGATTTCACTGCACACTGTCAAACTTCTTGTGCATTAGAACAAACAGCAAAGCACATATTCAAGCATATGGAACTCCAGCATCATTGGGCCCCTTCCTTTTCTATTCTGACTGTCCCTTGCCCATCCATTGCCTTCATTGTGTAGCACCTTGCTGCTGTTGAACAGGCCCTGTTTTAAATTTAGTGGTGGTCTGAGCTGTTATTTGGCTCAGACCAGAGTAATTAAGGGCAATTTAGTCTCTGTTCCAGCCATGGCTGTGCTGAGAGTAACCACCATTGCTCGCCACACCAGGCCAAGGGTGGCAGCAGCAAGGTCAAGGTGTATTGAGTGTTCCCTTCAGCAACAAGTGCTCGTGGTCACCCCGCTCTGCATGCTGTGGAGGGGTATTTAGGGGACAGACGCTATTGGTGCAGGGTCTGTCATCCGCCCACGCCTTATGGCCCTTCTGGCCTGAGGTGCACATCCTAAGTCCTGGTTCCAGGACCACATTGACCTGGGACTGTGGCTTTGTTTGTGGGCCCAGTTGTCTGGCTGGAGCCTGTGCTGAAAGGATGATCCTGTGCTGTCTGTCCTGCGGGAGGAAGCCACTTGATGAAGGAATCCAGGGGAGGACCTATCCTGGAGAGGGCCATTCAAGAGGCTGGAACCTTGGGTGAAGGCCTGGAAACTTCATTGAAGGATGCACCGTGCACCGAGAGGCTTGATAGTGTCGCCTGTCAGATCTAAAAGTTCTAAAGAAGCCAAGTTAAAAAGATCCGGGTGCTGAATTCTGTGGCAGGGGATTCTGGACCAAAAGTGTCTCATCTACAATGGAAGGTCTGTGGCAGATACTGTACTTTGCGTTGTGCGCCCTCCCGGCTGCTAGGCCAGTGAGAGGGACCTATCCGGGTGAGCAATACCCACTCTGGATAGAGTGGCAATGAGAACTGTTTGCTGGAAACAGGAGTTGTTTCCTTACTTTGATCATGCACCTGAACCTACCCACCCTTCCACCCCTCATCCTTCTTTTCTTCTAAAGTTCTCCCAAATAAATCCAAGAAAAAGAAGTGTATTGTGTGGACATTGGAATTTTTCAGACTCTCTCCTTTTACCATAGAGAGCGAGAATACAGTAAAGTGTAAGCTCCTTGAGATGCAATTATCAAAGTCAATGTTTGTATATGAGCACTGTAGAATCTATTGGTACTATAGGGCTAAATAATGGTGTAGTTGACAGACTGAACTGGCCCTTTGAACGTCTGGATGAATGGCCTACCTTCAAGCCTGGTACACACTATATGTTTTTTTATTTTGTTCTACCCAGCGGGGTGAAAAAAAAAAACTGAGTGATTACTGTGGTAACACATACAATGTTAGTACAGTGATCTCCCCCACTGCACTACTGTGTTCTGATCTGGGGGACCACCCCCCTGCCAGAACAAACTGGTTGAATGCAGATTGACTGCTGGTTTTCCAGCATGCTCATTTGACAGAAACCCCACAATAAGTCTTTTGTCAGACAGACAGCTATACACATGGGCTGAATGTAGACTAGTTTCTATTTTACTGGTTGATTTGGGCTGGTATTCAGCACATGTGTACCAGGCATTAGACTGTTCAACCCCCTTCGTCATCAGGAGCCACACATTGTAAAATATAGAAACACTGCTTCAATATGTATAGTTTCCTGCTGAACCACTGAAGTCATGGGGAATCCCCACTTCCAGCAAAGGGTGGGGATAGCGACAACATCCCTGTCCAAATATGCCAACTGGCTATATTTGGACAATGAAATTGACAAAATATGGCAATGGCGATATTTGGACAATGATTTAATCAATAGCCCCACTCCTTGCACAGCTGCCATTTAGCAAGTGTTGCCATTGGGAAAAGTCATATGGACCAGGTCATTGGGTTTTTTTTTTTGGTGAGTTGGCAGGCGGCAGACATGGATTTACAGCAAGGGCCACTTTTTCAGAATTCTTATTTTTTTTTTATTTAATATGGGACTTTGGGTTTGAGTGTCTAATTTTAGGCTACAACTTTTTTTTGTGAATGAGTAGGGGTATTATGTTCTCCATACACATTAAACTGGGGGCAGTATCTGACTTTCCCATTATTGTTAAAGGGAGATTCCAGATTCCTTTAAGCTCCCACCAGCAGATCCCCCATAATCTCCAGGTAAGGTTTGTGGGGAAGAGGCCCTTGTCCGCATCAACATCAATTTGTGGAGACCCAATTAAAATCTGTGCCAAGCCCAAAGGGTCTGAGGGTACGCACACATTTTTTCTCTGTGTGTGATGTACTACCTTAAAATCCATACTAGACAAAAAGGGTCTGATATGTATTTTGGGGGGACTCTACACATTTTTTTTCCATTCTTGCTGTAGGTTGTGCTACAGAGAAAAAATACATTTGCAAAAAAAAAAAAAGATAGATTCAAAACAAATCTCTCCCAAAATATATAGCAGGCGCTTGTGTGCTGTTAATGATAGTGGCCAAAGTCAGTTGCTGAAAATGTTAAAATGTTTTTTCTTTTGCAAATGTCAGTGCTGCTGCAGCAGCACTTCCTGTACCTCACAGAAACATGCCCTTTTACAGACTGAATTAGGGTCCCCAGGCATTCTATTTAAAGAAATTGGTCATTGTTTTATTATTTGCTTTATTTTTATTTTTTTGTATTGTTATTTGCTCCTCCGAGCATTATCCACCCACACTACTATTTTTGACACTGACCCAGAAAATTGGCATTTTTTTTGTTTTAAACTGTTGTTTATTAACATTTGCGGCACGACAAGTACAGTAGGAACAATTCCAGAGATATTCCAGATAACCGCAGTAACAGCTTACAATCATTGTTCCACATTTTTAAATAAAGAACAATTACATCTCATAGTAAAGAACAAAACCAAACAAAACTGAAATAAACAAAACACCTACACATAGGAATTTATAGAATAGGCAATCAGGTTCGATGAGCGTGGCTGTTTAGTAACAGTGATAAAAAAATGTATAATCCGCATCTAAATAGAAGTAACTAATTTTCTTCTCTATATGTGAGGATTTCATCTTAATATTCAGGCAAAGTACATGTTTCAAATAGTTTTATCCAGGGCCCCTAGACTTTATTAAATTTACAAGGGCATCCTCTAGCCAAAGACTTACAATGATTAAGGGGCACCATCTTTGATTGTATCCATTCCAATTTTCCTAGCATAAAACAATAGGAAATGCAGGATTATTTTTGGTATGAACTTAAATTGATCCTTTCCATCACTCCCAATATGCACCATTTTTAGCTACATACATTAGGAAGATCAAAATTTGTGGTTATAAAATGAGTAACATTGGACCAAAATGGTCATATTTTTTCACAATTCCACAACATATAAAGTAAATCTCTCTCACACCAATGGCACTTGTGGGACACCGAATTATCACATTTACACATCTGGAAGAGACAAAGTGCCCTATAGTAAATTCTGTGAAAAATGGATAATTGGTTTATTCTATCTCCAGCCGAGATAGTAGTAATGAAATAAGTATCAAGAAGCACCTCCCAGTTTTTC
Source organism: Rana kukunoris (assembly GCA_029574335.1). Lineage (NCBI taxonomy): Eukaryota > Metazoa > Chordata > Amphibia > Anura > Ranidae > Rana > Rana kukunoris. Next base: position 130,294,792 of record CM056051.1, read on the forward strand.
TCAGAGAGGTCTGGAATATCTGATGACCAGCGCTCGCTCAAAGATTGCAATCGGGTAGGCCTGCATTGTACTACGGTTCCATAGTAGGTGGAGATCACACCCACATGTTCACGTTGTAACAATACTTTTTCAATGGACCTCTCTGTGGCCTAGTTGCATGTTTTAACTGGAGGTATCTAAAGCACCAGGAATTGGGGATCCCAAATTCTTTTTGCAGTGTGACAAAAGATTTAGGTTGGCCCTGGTCATGCAATTGATGCACATATTTAAGTCCCTTCCTTCCTTGAAATTACATTTGAAGTATCTGACACTAGAGTTAAACAATGCTCATAAATTTTCAGGGAAACTTTAAGCATGTCCGTACTTTCAGTGACATGTACCCTTTTCCGGTAAATCAGGTTAGTCAAAGCCTTGTAGGAAGAGAGCATGCTGCTTTAGCTGCAGTAGTGCCGTAACAATGTACTTACGCCGTGTACACACAATCGTTTTTTCTGATGAAAAAAGTCTGATGGACTTTTTTCATCGGAAAGAACGATTGTGTGTGGGCCCCATCTGACTTTTTTCCATCTGTGTAAAAAAATAGAATATGTTTAAAATGTTTCCGAAAAAAAAATCTATAGGAAATTCCGATCGTCAGTGTGGAATTCTATCAGAGAAAAATCCATGCATGCTCAGAATCAAGTCAACGCGTGCTCGGAAGCTTTGAACTTTTTTTTTTTCTCGGCTCATCGTAGTGTTTTACGTCACCGCGTTTTGGACGGTCGGAATTTAGTCTGATAGTGTGTATGCAAGACTGATAAAAGTCAGCTTCATCGGAATTCCGACAGAAAATTCCACCGGATTTGATGCCATCAGTAATCTGATCGTGTGTACGCGGCATTCGACTAATTGTGCAGTATAATATTATAGTCTTAGGTTAGACCTAATCCACCCTGATACACAGACTGGGAATTTTTAATTTGACAGATTCGATTACCATTGATTTCAATGGGTTTCGAGTTCAGCATCAGAACTTCTTTGAAGTTCACCAAGCAATTCTTGAACCAAACCTAGGGTAGTTTGGCTCATCACTAATGATAATATATGTAATCCATCCAAATGCTTGTCCATTGGATAACACATATACACACACACACATATCTTTCCTTTGAAGTCTAGCACATGGAGATTGGGAAGGCTATTAAGCTGGTTTCACACATTAGCATAATTTATTAAACCTGTAAAATGAGAATACAAACATTTTATTTAGACTTTATTGCACAGCTTCATCCATCTACTAGTTGTCGTTTTACTGAGCACAAGGTTTAAAAAATGCTGCATGTTTTTTAATGATGCATCTCTTGCAATCATTCCACATAAATAGGATAGCTAAAATCCTAAAGGATTCTGTTCAGCAACAATGTAAAGGTTGCATAGAAGTTACCAAAAATCATTTTTCTAGAGATCATTATTTCCTGTCTTTCGGCTCAATTTTCTCGTGGAGCAGAAAGTCTTTTGACTAATCCCTGCAGACAAGCTTCACCTTTTTTGTTTTTAATCACAAAATAAAATCCAATTAAAGACCATTATGCTAATGTGAACAGAGTGAGAGATAAAACAAGGCATTGAAATGTTTAATTTGGCCCAGAATGAGTTTATTTCCCAGGACAAAAAGAATCTCCTTTAGATGGTTGCTGCAGTGACATTAGAAACATGCAAACTGATCCTCTGATTAGAATCTGGAAAAGGGAGATAAAAGGTTTATCTTTGTGACAAGGGCTGTTTGATGGGCCATTAGATGACACATTTGTATGTTTGCTTAAACCCTCTTTGATTCTGTCAGTGCCTTGTCAATGAAAAATATGAGCAAGCCTTTAAAGATGCTTTATTGCTTGGTTGGAAAGGAGCTGAGATGCAAATTACCCTAATAAATGTATGGTTTTATGAAAAGAATAACCTTTATCAGCATAAGATAAAGGACAAAAGCAATCAAATATGTTGATGGCAAATCTACAAAAATCGAAATATTTGTCAGTACACAAAAGAGGTTACTGACAATGCTAAGTAAATGATATTAATTAAATATCAGCAGAGGGAAAAGGTGCATGCATCAGTATTGTATGAGAAAAACAGCTGGAACTGTTTATTTTAACAACTTTCATTATAATGACAAAACTGTATAACACAAATGTATAATATGATAATTAACCCATTCGGATCTCACACCGGTACACCGTCTTACATGGGTCTCAGTGAAAGGGGAAATTTACTAGTCACACACTTTGGGAGGATGGAGGTGAAGATGTTGAAGTGGTTGTAAACCCTTACAGACCACTTTAACCTACAGGTAAGCCTAGATTGCAGCTCCGGCCAGTCACAGTGCTGGAGCCGCAATATGTGGAAGGGACTCGTGGAGAGATGGCGCCAACGGAGGAGGTGACAGAGCACCGCTGCGGGGGCTTGAATCTCAGGTAAGTACTTCATAATGAGCTAGTATGCTATGCATACTAGCTTATTATGCCTTTGCCTTGCAGGGTGTTTTTTTTAAAAGAGGGTTTACTTCCTCTTTAATGTTCAGATGTGTAGGATATGTGAGGTGAAGGGTTAGTATACAGGTCCAATAGGGAGGCGCTTGGAGTTTAGATATGAAGGGATAGTGAAAGGGTTAAAAACTGATCATTATTGCTGCTGCTGCTTCTGCTGCTTCTGCTGCTTCTGCTGCTGCTGATGCTGCTGCTGCTGTAGAGCTGAGTTATTCATTAACCACTTGACTACTGGAAGATTTATCCCCTTCACGACTATTTTTTGCTATACAGCACTGCGTTATTTAAACAATTGCGCGGTTGTGCAACACTGTACCCAAGTAAAATGTATGTCCTTTTTTTCACAAATAGTGTTTTATTTTGGTGGTATTTGATCATCTCTGTGTTTTTAATTTTAGTGCTATAAACCAAAAATTTTGAAAACAAAACAATTTTTTGTACTTTCTGCTATAAAACATATCCAATAAAAAAAAATCTAATTATTTCATCAATTTAGGCCAATATGTATTCCGTTACATATTTTTGGTAAATAGAATCCCAATAAGCGTATATTGATTGGTTTACGAAAAAGTTATAGCGTCTACAAGCTTTTTTATTTTTTTTACATTAATTTTTTTACTAGTAATGGTAGAGATCAGTGACTTTTAGCTGGACTGTGATATTGCAGCAGACATGCTGATACTGACAGACACTTATAACACTTTTGGGGACCAGTGACAGTGCTAAAAACACTGTCTGGGAAAGGGGTGAACATCGGGGGCGATCAAAAGGTTAAATGTGTGCTTAGCCTGTGTTTTTTTGTGTACTGTGGAATGTGCTTTTACTATGAGAAGATATGGATTCATTTTCCTGCTTTGCAGAGGCACATAATCCATGCCTTCCTTTCTAACAGAACAGTGATCTGCCTTGTTTACATAGGCAGACTGCCGTTCTGCCTCTGTAGCAAACAATCGGTGAGTGCTGGCGGACATTGAGACTGCGGTACCCACCGATCAGCTCCCACTGTGTATAATCACAGCGGGAGCGGCAGGCTGTAGAAGAGCCAGAATATGTAAATATGCATGATACAGTGCAGGGGTGCTGCAGGGGTGCAGGTGTAGCAGTAAAATTGCTCTAGGGTAGACTTTAAGTGGTAAATTAGCTCCTATTTTTTTTGGTACATCTGAGATCGCTGTGATTGGTCTCTTACAAATCAGAAGGTGCATAGCCATTCTGATTGGCTCTGCACAATGTGCCTCTGAACTGAGTCAAACTAGGTTGGTTAACCAGCATGAATGAATGTAATGACTACTGGAGGGTTATTTCTGGAGTGATGTTTATAAATATTACTGTACCGTAGAAGAAAATGATACATTTTATCATATGTTCCTTTTAAAATAACACTAAAGTTATGATTCTGGTACAAAGCATTTACAAAGTTATTTACAAATTTAATAAAAGCTTTTTTTTTTTTTCAATGTTGCAGTTTTTCTAAGGTGTCACTAAAAATAAATAAATCATATTATATTATATATAAGGTTAGCAAAATAGAAAAAATATTAACAGTAAAAAATAAGCTGCGCAAAGAAATTGATAGGACGTATCCTAATTAACTCTGTGCTTTTAAGATCAATCATAAACAACCAAGGTGCCCAAAATAAAAAATGCAATATCAAAAATAAATAAAAAATGCAGCCATCATCAAAGATGTGACACCAGTTGCTGCACAGATACAAATAAAATGGTCCAAAACGTCCCAATATGTAGTCAACAGATTGAGTGTTGAACAAACTAGGTGTTTCAAAAATGAAGGCCAGTAGGTTGATGTTATGAAATCCTCCTACAAACAGGTTGGTGACATAAAACCACGAGACATCCAAGAACAGTGCTGAATGATAAAAAATTATGAAAAAGAGATACTCCACCCCTAAAGCCACTGCCGCTTACCATAAAAAGATCCTTACTAGAGATTTTTGTTCATGAATGGCCTATACCCCAGACCGGGTTTCTGTATGACAGTGTTTAATGTCTCCGCTCAATCAATGGTTCTGTCCTTAGCCACTCACATGGGGTCATATGTGCTGTTCCTTCCTACACCATTTCGTCAAAACTAACTTCGTCAAAGTTCCCCTGGACGAAGTCAGGTTTGATGAAACGGAGTAGGGAGGAGCGGCGTGCTGACGTCACCACAACAACAACATCACCACAACAAGTGGCTTTGGAGATGGAGGATCTCTTTTCTATCATTCAGCACTGTTCTTGGGTGTCTCGTGGTTTGATGTCACCAACCTGTTTGTAGGAGGATTTCATAACATCAACCTACTGGCCTTCATTTTTGAAACACCTAGTTTGTTCAACAATCAATCTGTTGACTACATATTGGGACGTTTTGGACTATTTTATTTGTGTCTGTGCAGCAAGTGGTGTCACACCTTTGATGAGGGGTGCATTTCTGATTCATTTTTGATACTGAATTTTTTATTTTTGACATCTTGGTTGTTTATGATTGATCTTTACAGAACGGAGTTAATTAGGATACATCCTATCAATTTCATTGCGCAGCTTATTTTTTACAGGAGTGTATGCTCCATGGATAGGCACCAGGAAAGTAAAATTACCAGGTGTGACATGTGGCGTGTACCAGGAATGGTGCTAGCAACCAGGAGTAGCAAATGCAGCATACCAAGAACAAGGACAGCAGCCAGGAGTGAAAGACGAAGAGTGCCAGAAAGAGAGTCAGCATCTAGGAGCTTCAGTAGGAGTCTATAAGAATCAAGGCCAGTGGCCGGGAGAGACAGATAGAGCAGATAGACAGATAGAGCCTACATAGAGTAGCAGTTATGAACGATATGGACCAGGTAGGAAAGGCAGAGGCAAAGGGAAGTCCTGCAGCATCACATGGATACACATTGTATGGGTGTCTATCCATGGAGTTCACTGGTCCTGTAAAGGTGAGGCTGATTGAAGTGGCTGCACCTAATTGGCCACAGATGCAACTCCAGGGGTAAAGCCTTGAGGTAAGAGCAGCTACATGCCCTAGAAAATGTATTATTAGAACAGGTAAGGTAAGTAGCCGCAACACCTATTTCACAAATTAGGACACTTAGTAAGTATGAAATGCTTTTATCTAGCTTTTTACCTTTTTCTACTTTTACTTGTGTTACAAGAATGATAGCAAAATACAAAAAACAAATAATACAAGTAGGGTGCTTAAAACCACCTATGTTTTATAACTAGGGATGAGCCATAAAGTCCATGGGACTCGACGTTTGAAATCTGAAGTGCTAATTTTAAAGGCTAATATGCAAGTTATTGTCCTAAAAAGTGTTTGGGGACCCGGGTCCTGCCCCAGGGAACATGTATCAATGCAAAAAAAAGTTTTAAAAACTGCAGTTTTTCGGGAGCAGTGATTTTAAATGACTTTTTATCCTAAGCACGGGAAACAAGCGCTGCTTTACAGGCATACTATACCCCCCCTCTTAGGTACGAAACTTAAAAGGATTATTTAACTTTTATGGTTTCACTTTAAGCATTATTAAAGGGTCACTAAAGGAAAAACTTTTTTTTGCTGAAATGACTGTTCACAGGGTATAGAGACATAAACGTTAAGTGATTCCTTTTTTAAAATGATTAAAAATAGATAAAAATCAATCATATAATGTACCTGCAGGTTAGTTTCACTTTTGAACTGGCTTCATGTTTCTGTGAAGTAGAAATAGAAACACAGAACAAAAACAAAACAAATCCAGGGCAGTGTTTTGTTTTTAAAATTAATCTGATTGGTTCTGGGAAGTTTTAGACACACAGTAATGACAGCTTAAACCATTGTGAGAAAGCTCCCAGTATGGTGGTGATAAGGAAACAGACAAGCAGGAAGTGTGGAGAACAGAGCAGGATTACAGCAACTTCAAAGTAAAAATGAACAATAAGGACATGAAACCAGTACTGCAGTAAGGTAAAGGAAGCTATTTAGCTAAAAAAAAAATTTTCCTTTAGTGATCCTTTAAAATCACTGCTCCCGAAAGAACTGCCGTTTTTTTAAAACTTTTTTTTTGCATTGATACATGTACCCAGGCCCCCAAACACTTTTTAGGACAATAACTTGCATATTAGCTTTTAAAATTAGCACTTTAGATTTCTCCCATAGACTTTTCCAGGGTGTTCTGCAGCTTTTCGAACTTGTCGCGAACACCCCAAATTGTTCGCTGTTCGGCGAACAGGCAATGGTGTCCCGTCGAAGAGGACACCCGAAGCCGCAGACCCACACCGGACCCGACGAAGGGCAAGACACCAAAACTGTAAGTACAAAAAACTTTTTTCAACAGGAATGGGGGCCACTTTAGGGGTGCACGCTATACGCGGGAGCGCGCTACACCCCAATAAATACGGTATGTAAAATAAATTGTGTTATAAATAGGGATGAGCTTCGAGTTCGAGTCAAACTCATGTTCGAGTCGAACACTCGAACATGAGTTTGACTCGAACTCGAAGCTCATCCCTATTTATAACACAATTTATTTTACATACCGTATTTATTGGGGTGTAGCGCGCTCCCGCGTATAGCGTGCACCCCTAAAGTGGCCCCCATTCCTGTTGAAAAAAGTTTTTTGTACTTACAGTTTTGGTGTCTTGCCCTTCGTCGGGTCCGGTGTGGGTCTGCGGCTTCGGGTGTCCTCTTCGACGGGTCCGGCGTGCGTCTGGGGCTTTGAGTGTCCTCTTTGATGGGTCCGGCGTCCTTCTGCGGCGTCCTCCGCGCTCGATCCCCGCTTTCCCGCGCCGAGTTTGAATACTGCGCTGACATATACCGAGCGCAGTACACTCGTGTATAGTCAGGCAGGCTCGACTACTCTCGCGCTCACGTCCTGTACGTCCAGTATTCAAAACTCGGCACGGGAAAGCGGGTATCGGCAGATATCACGCACCCACGATTTTGCCCTGATTTTCGGGGAAAAAAAGTGTGTGGTATACGCCGATAAATACGGTATATACAGTATGTCACTTGTGAAGACTGACAGTATCTATTATTCATTATTACTTATCAACAGAAGATCTAGTAAGGTGGAACACAATATATTCAATTACATCACAGAAGACTAATTGTCTTTTTTGGGAATGATGCCACCTATTAGACAGATCTTTCCATATCTACATTCCAAAATGTAAATCACAAGACTCTAATTTGGCTCCATCTGAAACAACATATGCAAGTTACTAATTTGTTTCAAACAAAAACATAAGCCAGCTGGAAATAATCAACTCTGTGCATGATTGCCTGGTTTACTCCTCCTACAGACATTTAAATGTTGTACTGTATTTCAAAAGGTCAAAATTATATATTCCTTTAATGATAAACAAACTTTTTTTTATTTGGATTGTATGCTCAGAAAAATGTAAAATACAATTGATTTAAAATGAAAAAACAAACAAACAGTATAACAGTATAGATATTTGAAGTAATGATGCTCGTTGCAGCGATTTCTAGCCTTCAGGGATATTGGCCTGGTACTGTATATGCATAGTTACATTGGTCCAACTTGAGATATATAAATTTCCATATCTGGAAATCTTCTTTACGTACAATTAAAAAAATCAAAGGCATTTAAAACTGAATATAGACTACACAATCCGATTTGAATGTTTGTGGCCAGTTTAAGGCTGATGTACTTTAGGTATCCCAGCAATGTCTAAAAATAAAATGTTCATGTTTTTCTTGAATTATTAAATAATATGACTATACAATCAGCTAAGTTTATTAGAACTGAACCCCATTGAACCCTGAATGGCAGAAGTGCAAACCTAACTTTACTATTTTATGTACTGTACATATTTTGGTAAATCAACCTCTGGGTACTCCATTGTTTTTGATAATTATATTAAGAAAAACATTTTCAAAGGAGAAGAACTCAAACTTTATTTTTTAGCAATGATTTTTAATTTATACAAAGGGGATGCATGTAGCTGAAGTAGCCTAGCTATTTCTAAAAGGCAATTTTCGGTTTGTTCTTTGATTATTCAATAATATAAGCAATTAAGCATTTTTTTGTAATTAACAGTGCAGTTGGGTGAGTAGCTGCCTATTTCAATGCAGACCGGCTTCTGTTTGTAATTGATTTGGTTTAAAAGGAAACACATATTCACTGCTTTTTACTTTTACATCTAATGAAATGTTTCAGGTATGGGTGAGTTTTATGCCAGCCTCCTTCAGGCATGGGAAGTTCTTAATGAATTTCTCAACAGGAATGTCTGTCCAATATGACCTCCCTGACCTATTACAGTCTTTTAGAAAAGTTTTCAAGCTTCTTTTGAGATCACGTGGCTAAATCTTGTTCATATACCACCTACTCTTCTGATCTCTATCTACACATGTATTGCCTACAGTGTTAGGACCATGTTAGGCAGGATACAATATGTATAAAAACAGAGAGAGGTCATGAGCTTAGGTCAATGTAAGATCTAGTAGAATAGGTAATTACACCTCTATTTGGCATAGGATATAGATTGGGCATAAATCAAAGTTGTGATAGCTAAGTTTGTGCCACTCCTCGTTATTAGATGTGTGTCAGTGAGCAAAGTCCTGATCAAAGCCAACACACAGGCAGCCAGGGGTCGTGAAGCATGGCTGAGGACTAATTGCTAGTCTGAGTGGTGAAGGAAGTTTGTAATAAAAGACTATATTACCTACCCTACTCTCAAACCACTGGAGCGAAAATATGAGAGATTATATTTATCAATAGTTTTCTGTCAAGGAATCTGAATTTCTTGTCTAGAGACAAGACAGAAAATACTATCAGGTTTACATAGAAAGATTCACCTTTGTATTCATTACATAAAAAAATAATAATGTTATTACTATTAGTATTTTTTACTAGTAGTATTTAACCCCCCTGCCGGTATCCCCGAGCGCGACTCGGGTTGGATTTCTCATGTAAATATCGATATCCCCGAGTCGCGCTCGGGGTCAATATGCAGAGCCTGCAGCGCGCGCTGGCTTACCTTGGATCCAGGCGGGGTACTGTACTTACCTTGTCCCTGGATCCAGCGATGCATCCCCGCTGTGTGAGCGAGTGGCGTCCTCCATTCGACTCACACAGTGCCCGCACGCCGCCGATCTCCGTTCCCTGCGACGTAATGGCGCACGGGGGCGGAGACCGGCGGCAAATTCAAAAAAGTAAACAAACACATTACATACAGAATACTGTAATCTTATAGATTACAGTACTGTATGTAAAAAGTACACCCCCCCTGTCCCTAGTGGTCTGCCCAGTGTCCTGCATGTTCTTTTATATAATAAAAACATTTTTTTTGTGCCTGCAAACTGTAGATTGTCCATAGCAACTAAAAGTGTCCCTTTATGTCAAAAGTGATTTTAGAGCAGCTAGAAAACAGCGATAATAAATTATAATCACTTGCAGAATTGAGCGATAGCGATTTGTGGGGAAATTCGTCATAAAAAAATAAAAGTAATGACAGCGACAATTCTGCAACTGAGCAAATTTCAGTGATTTTGATTGATTACATTAGTGAATAATTTTTATTATAATTACATTATTATTTGTTATAATTATTTATAGTTATTTATTATATTATAATTTTATGATTTTGTGTTTCAAACTTTATCATACCCGGGATGTCTACTAGACTCTGGTTTGGACAAATTTAAGTGAGTTATTACTAAAAATGTTAGGCCTACAGTATAAAACGCAGAATTTCCATGCAAAATAATTGTACCGCTTTTGGTACGTAATTCCAGACAGAATCATACCGCCAGGGAGGTTAAAATGTACCTCAACATTACGGTTAAAGTGTTTCTAAAGCATGAAGGTTTCTTACCTTAAAGTGGATGTAAACCCCCACATATACCAAATGCAGTTACTGGCCTCAGATGATACACAGAGATGAAACAATTCTCCCTACATAAGTTTTACATGCATGTCTGGTGTCTTCAGCTTGCTATATTCCTTAGAATTCTTACATCATGTTAGAATTTTTACTTCCTCATTCGGCAGTAGGAGTGGATTCAGCCAATGGCAGAGAGTGCTGATCAGAGTGTTCTGTCGGGGGCCGTCGCCCTGTCAGAACACAACAGTTCAGCAGTGTAGATCGCTGTACTAACCTTGTGTACCCAGCTTAAATGCCTCTTTGACAGGGATTAAGTGAACAATAAAATGTTCATGGTTATGGAGAAAAATAGTATTTTTTCTTAAAAAAAAGGCTTAAAATTCACCAAAGAAATGAATAACCATCTCCAGATTTTTCTATCTAAGCCCTCATTCACACTTGAATCAAACTTTGAAATTGTACGACTTTACTTAAAATTGCACGATTTCAAAGCCGCATGTTAATGCGACTTCAGCTGAAATAGTGCCAAATCGGCTCAGAACTGCTAAGTCAGCGATTTTCACAGTTCCATTGCCAACTAGGGATGAGCTTTATGTTTGAGTCGAACATGAGTTCAACTCAAACATTGGCTGTTCGCCCGTACACCGAACAGCGAAAAATTTAGGGTGTTTACGGCAAATATGAAAAGCCGCGGAATACCTATGGGAGAAATCAAAAGTGATAATTTTAAAGGTTATTATGCAAGTTATTGTCATAAAAAGTGTTTGGGGACCTGGGTCCTGCCCCAGGGGACATGTGTCAATGCAAAAAAAAGTTTCAAAAACTGCTGTTTTTTTCGGGAGCAGTGATTTTAATAATGCTTAAAGTGAAATGATACAAGTAAAATATTCCTCTATAGCATGCCTGTAAAGTAGCGCATGTTTCCCGTGTTTAGAAAAGTCCCTGCACAAAATGACATCCCTGAGTCCCGGCAATACAGATAAAAGTTATTGAAAAAAAAAAAAACAGCATTTAACAATGCTTTTTTTCATTGACTTGTATCTGTATTGCCGGGACTCGACATTTCATTATAGCCACGAGTAGTTTTAAATGTCTTTTTTTTCCTTTAGAAATGTCATTTTGTGCAGGGACTTTTCTAAGCACGGGAAACATGCGCTACTTTACAGGCATCCTATACATATCCCCCAGGTACAAAATTTAAAGGAATATTTCACTTTTATTGTTTCACTTTAAGCATGATTAAAATCACTGCTCCTGAAAAAACTTTAGTTTTTAAAACTTTTTTTCTGCAGGACCCGGGTCCCCAAACACTTTTCATGACAAAACCTTGCATATTAGCCTTTAAAATTAGCACTTTTGATTTTTCATGTCCGTGCCCCATAGACTTTAATAGTGTTCGTGTTTTCGAACACATGCCTGTTCGCATGTTCTGCTGTGAACACCGGGGGGGGGGGGGGGGGGGGGGGGGGGCGTGTTCGGCTCATCTCTATTGCCATAGATAAGTAATTTTTTTTGGCCGGTTGAACAAAAAAAAATCGATATTCCCGCATCCAAACACTCAATGAGAATGAGGGAATCTTCCCCACTAAGTTAATGTATTGTAAGGGGAGACTTCCCTGCCATCAGAATATACTGATCAGTAGGGATAAGCTGAACACCACCCAGTTTGGTTCGCACCAGAACATGCAAAAAGACAAAAAATTGTGTAAACATACGAACACCCTTTAGCTACAAACTGACAAAAACCAATTCTGACAAGATTCTGGCCCGTGTGTACAGGCCTTCATTGAGAATCATTCATAGAGATCACAAGTGACACTGTAGTGTGTAAAATTGGCCAGCAGGGGGACATATTTATTTAGGGAAAACTGTCAAAAAATACTAGAGAAAAAGAGTACAGGCAGAGGTTTTGCTACAAGAATGAAACAACCACAGATATAAATACCTGCAATAAATAACTAATTTAATCATGACAAAGCAGTGTAAAATTTTCCAGCAGTATGACAATTTAAATAGCAAAGCTAGGCCCAAATGTACTAGAGACAGACTAGGGCAAACATTTTCTATCAACATAAAAAAATGAAAGAAAGAAGGAAAGAATACACATTTATGCCTACAAGAAAAACAGAAATGGAAGGCACGCACACCTAGTGCATTACCAGAGATAATTAATTAATTTTTTTTGTATAAAAGTGGCTACTCACAAAATGCAACTGACAAAAGGCCATAACACATGGACATGCACAGAACACGAGGTACAGCTAAAGCGTTTCGGGGGCTCATCCCCTTCCTCAGAGCTAGGCTTTTATACAAAAATATAAATATTATTAAATTATCTCTGGTAATGCATTAGGTGTGCACGCCTTCCATTTCTGTTTTTCTTGTAATTCCTTTCGAATTACCCCATTTGAGGAAGGCAGCATCCACCTAGCTTTGGGATACCATATAAACCTTTTACAGCACCCTTTTATCTGATATCTGTTACGTCACACCTTGCAAGACCTTTTAGCGCTGGAAGTGACTGTGTTTTTTTACACATAGCTGTGAATTGTAGCTCTCATTTTTTAGAAAGATTAGTGAATGTGACGTATATCTTTACATTTAGGCTTGTTATCTATGCTATAAAAGAGGGTTTAACACCGCGTTCAGCCAATACAAATGACAAGTGTGTAAACATGAATAAGTGAAAAAACATTTGCAATATGATTCACAATAATATACAGTTGTGCTCATAAGTTTACATACCCTGGCAGAATTTATGGCCATTTTTCAGAGAAAATTAATGGTAACACAAAAACTTTTCTTTCACTCATGGTTAGTGTTTGGCTGAAGCCATTTATTATCATTCAACTGTATTTACTCTTTTTAAATCATAATGGCAACAGAAACTTCCCAAATGGCCCTGATCAAAAGTTTACATACCCTGGTGATTTTGGCCTGATAACATGCACACAAGTTGACACAAAGGGGTTTGAATGACTATTAAAGGTAACTATCTGCACCTGTGATCTGTTTGCTTGTAATTAGTGTGTGTGTATAAAAGGTCTATGTGTTTCTGTACTCCTGACAGACCCTTGCATCTTTCATCCAGTGCTGCACTAACGTTTCTGGATTATGAGTCATGGGAAACGCAAAAGAAACGTCAAAGGATCTGCGGGAAAAGATAGTTGAACTGTATAAAACAAGAACGGGATATAAAAAGATATCCAAGGAATTGAGAATGACAATCAGCAGTGTTCAAACTGAAATACAGGACTCTCTGAAAACATGCAGTGTGTCTGTTTCAAGATATACAATAAGGAGGCACTTGAAGAAAGCCATTACTATCCAAATGGACTGCGTCCTGATGATGGCTTCTATGTTAGGCGAAACGTTGAGGTAATATCGCATCATCACATTACTTCCTCCCAACCAAAATACCCCTGGGAATCGTGCACCAGGACGCCAACAAGGGGCTCATCCGTTCAGGGCCGATTACCCTTTATTTAATTGCCTGCTACCAGGACTATCAGGCACTCAGCAATGTAAGTGTAACTTTTTTAACTATAAATTTTAATATGGCATTGCGCAATGAGGCTCTCTTTTTGCTCTTATCCCCATTCATTCTTATGAGGCACATCTCTACGTCCAAGAAGTCATCCAAACCATTCTGGGTATCCCCACATGCGCATAAGACCATACTACAGATAGGTGGTCCATATCCAGTGGTGAGTGTACATCTATATGGGGCACCCAGTCCGAGCACCCATCTGTGAGAGGCACTTTTTGAGCACTGAGAACCATATGGGATTATCTGATGTCATTATTTTAATGATGCATTTTCGTTTCGTTTTTTGTTTGTCCAATAATTTGTCTACTACTTATATCTAACTATTTTTGGTGCAATTTTTTGTATTCTTATACATGTTTTATTACTATGCAAATGCCACAAAGTATCCCACTTACAATACGCCAAACAGCACAGAGACAAGTCTCATACCTTCTAGCACAAAGTAATTTGGAGTGATAAGACCAAAATGTTGCTCTTTGGCCACAACCATAAACACTTAATTTGGAGAGGAGTCAACAAGACCTATAATGAAAGGTACACCATTTCTACTGTGAAACACGGAAGTGGATCGCTAATGTTTTGCAGATGGTGAGCTTCAAAGGCACAAGAAAATGTATGGCAAGATGAATGCAGTATGTTATTAAAAATACTGGAGGAACATTTGCATTCAGGAAGCTGTGCATGGGATGTACTTGGACATTCTAACATGACAATGATCCAAAACACAAGGCCAAGTCGACCTGTCATTGGCTACAGCAGAATAAAGTAAAGGTTCTGGAGTGGCCATCTCAGTCTCCTGACCTCAGTATCATTGAGCCACTCTGGGGAGATCTCAAACGTGCAAGTTCATGCAAGACAGCCCAATAAATTACAGGAACTGGAGGCTTTTTGCCAAAAGGAATGGGCAGCTTTACCATCTGATAAGCTATAGAGCCTCATCCACAAATACCACAAAAGACTTCAAGCTATCATTGATGTTAAATAGGGAAATACACAGTATTACGAACTGGCGTATGTAAACTTTTGATCAGGGTAATTTGGGTAGTTTATGTTCATTGTTGATTTAAAATGTGTAAAACACAGTTGATTGATATTAAATGGTTTCAGCCAGACACTAATCTTGAGTGAAAGAAAAGTCTTTGTATTATCTTTCATATTCTCTGAAAAATAATTTAGGAAGTTTCCTATTGGCTGAAACGCATTGGGGTTTGATTGCGTCATCGCGACCACATATCCGCCCAGAAACACAATCTTATGGAACTGAGTCTCACTGCAAACCAGCGATATCCTAATGGAGAATGACTGGCTATCCCTATCATTATACATGCTGATCACACCGTATGCCAGGCATAGGCACCTAAAAATGTGAGTGTATCATATTTTTATTACATCTTTTTAATAAATCAACGGTTTTAAACTATGGGAGCCTCCCTGTGTCATTTCTCTCTCCCTATTCATGGAGGACTATTCCAAGTATAGCTGACCTGGATCACACCATGTAGGGGTTATATTATCCCCACAAAGCGAAAGTGACCACTCTAGCGATAGATGGTCAACTCATGAGGGAGAGTGCACATCCATGTGGGGCAAACTGTGTCTGCACACTGAATTGGAGCAATTTTCATTTGACCAACGTATGAGCACTTTACTTCACAATGAAGTGGGGCTGGGACTGTTAATATATTATTGTGAATCATATTGCAATTCGTTTTTCCTTTATTCATGTTTACACGCTTGTAATTTGTATTGGCTGAGCGCAGTGTTTTTTTCTTTGTTGTTATCTATGCTACCATATGGGGAGGGTATGGAGAATGTGTATTGATGATGTGAAATGTTTTACATGAATGCTTTGGCAGTTTTTTGTGTTTTTTTAACTTGCAGCTGGGTTTGGAAAAAAAAAAAGACAGGCGACGAAAAGAGGTTAAAAAAAAAACATTCCCACAAAAATTTCCTAACACGATCTGAACTTTCTAAACAGTATATAAATGTGAAGACAGCAGATATACATGTAAAACCTATGTAGGGAGATTTGGTTTATCTCATTGTATCATCTGAGGCTGTTCACTTCACTGGGTGTATGGGGGGTTTACATCCACTTTAAGGACCCGGTCCTTAACAATTTGTATTTACTACTGGCAATGAATACACTGGCTACTGTCAGGCATTAACATACCACATGTTTTCACTACTAAAATACCACATGACTTCATAAAATACCCCATGTAGTATTTTGGTAGTGTTTTTCTTAGTGCATACTCTGATTCTGTTTTATACTGCTTTGTGAATGCAGCCCACTGTGAGCATTAACTATTTAGAATTATTAAATAGAATACTTTTTGATAATTGTCCTTTGAATGTATGCATATAGCAAGCAAAAATCCATCCTTACCTTAACCTTATCAACTCATCTCCTCCATCATCTTAATATGATGGTTTGGTTTTGAAAGCTGACGGTAATTTTATTATTTTTTTCTTATGCATATTTTTTGACAAGTGACAGTAATAACTGCTGCACTGATTTATAATAAATATTAATTTGTTCTGATTATCATAGAATACAATCATTTTTCTAGAAAAAGATATTTTAAATGAATTTAAATAGAATTTGATTTTAATTATGTGCCTTTTAATAAACCAACAAAATAGGAATGAACAGAACTGAAAAACAAAAACGTGCTGCTTGACATTTTTAGATAGTACAGCATGAAGTATTCCCTGCTAACTGTTCCCATCGACTTGAGTGTCTTGACTGTCTCCATCTACCCTTTAGTGTTCCAGCATCACTTGTTGCACTCCGCATATTAATAATAATAATAATAATAATAATAATAATAAAAGAAATCAACACCCATGAGAGGTAGTGGAAGCCATTATCCCCCATGCTGGTAACAGTAGGTAAGAATATCCAGAAACTCAGTGAGAAATAAAACTACCTGACAGTTTTTACAGCATTTGACATAAACTGAAATATAAGTTATGCCTCGTACACATGATCGGAGTTTCCAATGGAAAAAGTCAGAAGGATATTTTTTATCTGATATTCCGACCGTGTGTATGCCCCATCAGAGTTCTTTTGTCGCAAATTCCGATGGAGTTAGAAAGAGAACATGTTCTCTTTTTTTAAAACGGAAAAAAATTCTATTGGAAATTCCGTTCGTCTGTATGGAACTCCGACAGAGAAAAAAACAAGCATGCTCGGAAGCAATTCGGTGCATGCTCAGAAGCATTGAACTTTATTTTTCTAGGCTCGCCGTAGTGTTGTACGTCAACAAGTTTTTGACGATCAGAATTTGGTGTGTCTGTGTGTATGCAAGACAGCTTGAACGGAATTCCGTCGGAAAAACCCTTCGGAGTTTGTTCCGACGGAAACTCCAATCATGTATACAGGGCATTAGGGTTAATAAGGGGATATTCTGGAGTTTGATAGTAACACATGTTATGTAAAGGGTTTCTAAACCAAAAAACGAAATGCAATATATTTCAGTATACCAGTAGTTAGATGTTGTGGCTGTATTATTTTTTCCATTTGCATAATTTTTCCTTTATTTTTAAGTGATAACCCTGCATGCAACCACAACATCTAAAGACTGGTAAACCAAACATTTTTGGTTTACTTTTTACCTTTCTTTCAAAGATTTAGAAGTTATATTGAAATTTTTTCATACCAATAGGTTGTTTTTATCACTTTTATATAATATTGTTCCAGCAGTGACATTTTAGTTTGACATACCCTTTATTATTTATTTTTTTTTAAAACAATTTTTTATTGAATTTATAAAGAAAGAGTTACAAACAGTAATGCAAAATTGGGGTAACATGACAGCGATATACAGTGAACGGTGTTTAAAGAAACATCTGTAACAGCTTATCGAACACACAGGGAGAGCCATGAGAAGCACAATAGACCTCACAGAATAAAAATAAGTAAATAAAACCCCATCTGTTGAGTGATGCTCGGAATAGGAGACCGTGTAAACATCCAACGTGAGGGGGTATGGAGGGGGAGGGTGGGGGAGTGTGGAAGTTCAGACTCTCTTCGTTTAACTTCTATGGTGGCGTCCGGGGTGGGGTCCTGTACTACATGAGTAAGCTAATTGAGAGCCCCCCCAGCCCGTCCACCCCTATCGGGCACACTCTGTGGACGGAGGAGGGGGGGCGGGTATCTTGTCATGGGCCGCAACCCCGGTGGATCACCAGGGGCAGGAAAAACTTTGAATGTTATTAACGCATGGGTCACAGCCCTCCCCCCCAGTGTCTGGTAGGGAGCATGTGTGTAATGCCACACAGGTCTCCCCATGTGTCGAATCCTGTACAGGAGATTGAGTTTATCTTGCGCATTTCAGGGGTGAGAGGATAGCCGCGGCCCAACGGAGCGGGATGCAGAGGAAGTGTGGTCGGTCGGGGTCAGGGTGGGGTTAGGGGGAAGGGGTAGTTGACTTAGTGGCAGTGCGCCAAATCAAGCGGGTCCGTGGTGGCTACCTGTGGGGATCCAGAGGGGATGGCAGTGGGTTGTGGGTCCAGTGACTCTCGATAATGTGACCAACAAGCCCATGTGAATCTGAATTTTTCAGGAGTTTCTTTGGTTTGGTGGATCAGCCGTTCCATGTCTTCAATTTTATAGACTCGGGAATGCCAATCTTGTAATGTAGGCGGCGCTGTAGATCTCCAGTGGAGAGGGATACATTGGGTGGCTGCGTTTATTAAATGAAGGGTCAGGGACTTGCGATATTGCGATCTAGGAAGGACTGAGTGATGTAGTAGGTATTGCGCTGGGGAGAACTCAATGTGATTGGTGTGATGTCTATAATACGCTCGTGTACCTCTTTCCAGAAAGGCTGTAGGGCAGGGCAATCCCACCAGATGTGGAGGAGAGATCCCGGTTCCTTGCCACATCTCCAGCACAAGGGAGAGACCGTGGGAAAGATTTTGTGCAGCTTATCAGGGTCCTGTACCATCTTGTGCTGAGTTTGTATCTATTCTCCTGTGCGGAGACGTTAACAGAGCCTTTGTGTGTGTGTTCCCATATCGTTTCCCAATCTGTGTCAGATAAGTTAAGGGATAGTCTCCCTGCCAGGCTGTACGGATATTGGTGGGGGGGACAACTGTGGAGATTAGCATTGAATAGAAGGTGGAGATCAGGTGTTGTTGGGGTTCCTGAGATGCAAGGATTTGTTCCATAGGCGTAAGGTCTCTAGACCACACCGAGGGGGACTGGGCACTATCAAAGAAGTGTTTCAACTGAAGGTACTTGAAAATTGACAATTTCAAATAAGGGAATGAGGCAACCATCTCCTGATATGGGGGGAGAATGTCATGTCGGTAGAATTGAGAGGCATGTAGCCTCAGGGTTGTAGATCGAGTAGTCTGGTCTGGATCGGGTAAGTCGGGTATGAAATCAGGGTTGCGCCGAAGAGGAGTCAAGGGGCCCGGTGATGGGGTGACCTTAAGAGCTCGGCAAGCTGACTTGAACTTGTGAAGGGTGGGGCCAATGAATGGATGGCTGGTGCAAGAAGTCGGAACCGAGCGGGGTGAAACCCAGGGAATGTGAGAGATCGGGTAGTTGAGGAAAGCATTTTCTATATTAACCCAGTCCTTGTCTCTAGCATGGTGGTTCCAGTCCGCTACCCTCACAAGATGGCAAGCTGTGTGATATAGTGCTATATCAGGTAGCCCCAGACCGCCCTTCAGCTTCGGCCTTATGAGTTTATCCCAACTCAGCCTGGCGGGCATCCCGCCCATAAAAAGGTTCTGCAGCTTTTCTTGAAAAGCTTAAAGAAGGCTTGTGTAAGGCTATCGGGATGGCCTGTAAGAGGTACAGTAGACGCGGGAGGACATTCATTTTCAGGGCTGCCGCCCTCCCAAACCATGATAGTCTGCCCTTATTCCAGTCCACCAAGTCTTCTCTGATGGTCTGGAGAGCGGGCAGAAAGTTGGAGGAGTACAGGTCTTTCAGGTCATGAGGGATTTTGACGCCTAGATAGGTAATGGTATCAGTCGCCCATTTAAATGGGAAGTTCTGGTTGCAAAGGGAGACTACCGAGTCTGGGAGGATGATGTTCAGGGCTGTCGATTTCTCAAAGTTGATTTGGAGATTCGAGAGTGAATTAAAAAGGCGAAAGTCCTTCAGGAGATTGGGCAGCGTGGTTATAGGGTCTGAGAGAAACATTAGGACGTCGTCTGCGTAGGTGGCCAGTTTGCAGTGCTTACCTGGGACCTCAATGCCCTTAATAGTTGGGTTAGTGTCTAACCGACACAGGAAGGGTTCCAGCGAGAGGATAAAGATAATGGGGGATAGGGGGCAACCCTGGCGTGTACCGTTGGAAATGGAGAAGGCGTTCGACAGGCGGCCATTAACTCTGATTCTGGCAGTGGGGACGGAGTACAGCGCTGAGATCAATTGTATGGTTCTGGCCGGCAGTCCCACTTTGTGCAGGACCGCTGACATATAGTCCCATGTCACCCTGTCAAACGCCTTCTCCGCGTCCAAGGATAGAAGAAAACCCCTATTGCGCGACGACGTCAGCCAGTGGTGAATGTTGAGGGCTTTGGTTGTGTTGTCCCTGGCCTCTCTCCCAGGGACAAAACCCACTTGATTTGTTGAAATTACCCACGTGGAAGAAAAATATATTTTAAATATATTTAAAAAAAAACATTCTAAATATATTTTTCCCAAATATATTGCAATATATTTGAAATGCTACAATTTTGGCCAGATTCAATATATTTCAAAAATATATTTCAATATATTTGTGAATATATTATTGAATATATTGGGAAATGCATTGTGAAATATGTTGCAAATATACTCATAAATATATGTTAAATGTACTTCTGAATGCATTTAGCAATATATTTATGCAGCCATAAATATATTGCAACATGCATTTTGGAATGCATTGTGAATATATTCAGACATATATTGCTAAATGCATTCAGAAGTACATTTAACATATATTTCTGAATACATTCACAATGCATTCCAAAATGCACTTTGCAATATATTTATGGCTGCATAAATATATTGCTAAATGCATTTAACATATATTTATGAATATATTTGCAACATATTTCACAATGCATTACCCAATATATTCACAAATATATTGAAATATATTTTTGAAATATATTGAATCTGGCCAAAATTGTAGCATTTCAAATATATGGCAATATATTTGGGAAAAAATATATTAAGAATGTTTTTTAAAATATATTTTAAATATAAATGTACTGAATGTAAAATAAAAAAAAATACATTCCTATTACATTTTGAAATGCTGTGCATTTATATATTGTATTTTATATATTGTAGGCCTATAAAACCAGCAAATATTTGGAAATAAAAACGATAACACAGTACAATACACACAACTTTATTATCATGTAAATATACAAACACTACAACACAGAGAATAGAAAGTGGTGTTAACTGTGGTAAATGACATACAAGTTTATTTGTGGTATTCTGATGGCTCCCGATGTTTCCCTTCAGGTGATATTTCAACACTGGAATTGTTCTCGTAAGAGCGTCACTGATCACACCGTTTGAAGTCCCAGGAAACTTTGCCAAAGTGGCAGCTTTAAAAAGTAAATGGAAAATATTAGACTTATTAGATTTTCCCTGTGAATCAAAAGCCATATAAGACCCTTTTCACACTTTAGCGCTGCTAAAGCTGCGGCGGTTTTTTGCAACACTTTTTAGGCGTTTTTTTTTTTTTTAAAGGGAAAAAGTACAGTTTTTAATGCGCTTTTAAAGTGCTTTGGAAGTGCTGCCCATTAATTTCAATAGGCAGGTGTGTTTTAGGAGCGCTATTTATAGCGCTCCCAACCCGCCCCAGATGCTGCTTGCAGGACTCTTTCTAAAGTTCCGCAAGCGCATCGCCCCAGTGTGAAAGTACTCATTGCACTGAAAGGGATGCAGTTTCATGAGCTTTTTAGAGGCTATTTCTAGTGCTAAAACACCTGAATACTGGCTCAGTGTGGAAGGGGTCTAATAGATGCAGCTGAGTAAATAAAACGAACAAAATTAAGCATGTAAAAAGAAAATATTGTAGACTTTTAAAAAATCTGTATAAAAATCAACATCTTGCCTACAACTTGCCTTTTTAGTTCCGACTACTACCAGACTGAGCAAGATATCTTATTTTGACAAAACAGTCAAATTGGCTTACAGTCTACATGTCAAAGCTGATGTTTTCATAGGGTCTAACTGTACTTGCTTCTCTCCATCTGTCAGCCGCTTGGAGCACCTCCTTAAAGGTTACTTTTTATTGAAGTGGTTGTAAAGGTACAAGGGTTTTTTACCTTCATGTATTCAATGCATGAAGGTAAAAAAAAAACTTCTGTGTGCAGCCCCCCTATACTTACATGAGCCCTCTCTCAATCCAGTGATGTCCACGAGAGCCTTGTCTCTCCAGGGACTTGCACTGCTGATTGGCTTTCTGTAGCGGTGGGAGCTATTGGCTCACGGTGCTGTCAATCACAGCCAGTGAGCTAATTAGGAGATGGGGTCAAGGCAAGGCTCAGTGTGTGATTGGACACACAGAGCTCTGGTTCAGGAGCACCGGCATGGGACCTGAGAAGAGAAGGATCTGAGCTGCTCTGTACAAAAACCCTTACACAGAGCAGGTAAATAGGAGTAGGATATGTTTGATATTTAAAAAAAAAGACAACCATTTAATGTTTCGATACCAAAAGAAAACCTACCTGTTTAGGCCTTGAGTACGACACTTGACAAGGAGATGAGCTCAAGTCTTCAGATGGGACAAAAGGTGATGCACACGATACACCCACACAGGATGAACTTCCACCATCATTCTTCAGTGCTATTAGCTGCGCTCTTGTTGTTTTCAAAAGATCCATTACACCAGGCAACTCTATGGAAAAGCATAACAACTTTTTAAGTAACATAATGGCCTATTTTCTCACTATATCCATTCATTTCATTTGTTAGAAATTGATGACTTGTGGAAAAATGTACTTAAATGATTAGAGGGTTTCCTCCAGTCTGCTGCTGACCCCCCCCAGAGGGTTTCTCCCAAGGTTAAAGTAAGGATGTTCCACAAAACAAAAATCCTACTTGTGCATATAGTATGTAGTTACCTCAGTGCACTCACTGATACTATAATGAATGTAGTACAGTAAACTTCCAGTTACTCAACGATCCCCATTGGTACTGTCATTTCTGGTTGCTTGAGATCTAATAGTAACTCTCAAGCATCCACCTCCCATGGCACCCTGACCCCCTCCCACTTAGCAGCTAAAGGGGGTAGGGATTGGGGGCAGGGTTTTACCACCCCCAAATTCACATGTGAATGAGCCTTAAAAGTGCTATTGCCAAATGCAACTTAGGGCTCATTCACAAGTGCGGTATGCAATGCTCCAATGCGCCTCTGAGAAATTCTGCAAGGTGGTGAGGAGGCAAAATGTTTACACCAAAAATTGCAGTGAAAGGCACACAATTGCAGCGCGGTAGTACGGCAATTATAGGTTTTAGTCAGGTGTGAGGAGGCAACATTGGAGGAGACTGTGCCCTGTGATCTTTGACTTCTCCCATGTTGTTCAGGTAGATCTCCAACTCTCTAAGGTTGCCTACCTCTGCCTTAAAACACTGTAGAATGAAAGGGCAAATGATTGGTCAAACAGAAAATAAAGATAAAAATAACAAAGGCAGCAGAACTGGTGGAATAACACACAATAAATAGATAACAAAAATAAAAGACTGTGCCAATAAAAAAGATTCAATGAAAATTAAAATTGAAAAAATGTCACCAATACCAATTCCATTGAAAGATTGGCATCCAGGGGGATATGCCAAAAACGGTGCACAATAATTAACCAAAACAAAAAAATCAGAGTGCAAGGAAAAATTTGTATATAAATTCACAAAATGAATGTCAAATTATATGTATAAACAATGAGAGGTTAATACGCCAAATCGGTGATCCCAAAATTGTATGCCAACAGCACACAATTGGCAAACCAAACCTCAAAAATTCTTAATGATATCACCACAAAACTCAAACGCTGATGACCAAATGAATAATGAAGGATGATGCAGATATGATGATCAGATACAGTGCCAGTTTAATGCAGTGATATAAACCGCAATTAAGTTGTCCGCTTACCAAAGGCAAGTTGTCTCAGTTGTTGGTTTTCTTCTTCCAAGTGCTTATTCTGGTTTTATATTCACCAGCTGTCAGTTAGTCTTGGTCAGGTGCTTTGACAGCGGCTGGCGGCCCATCTGTCAGAATCCGCCAAAAATAAAAAAAATAAAAATTATCTTTCCACCTCCACACCCCCCATCCACTCCCCCCCACCCCACACACACACACACACCCCCATCTTTCAAACCCCCCGCCCACACACACACCCCAGACACCGCTAACCTCCTTCTGCACAATTTATTTGATGGTAGCTGAATGTAAACAGCAGGTAGTGGGGGAACCATAGCCAGACTGCCATTGGCTGTTTCAAATTTTAAAATTAGGCTGACTATTGTGCCCCCTTCCCACTGCCTGCTGTCAATCAGCAGAGGAAGACCTGAAGAAGAATGTTCTCCTTCAAATCCTCTCCTTTGCTGATTGACAGCAGGCTATTGATTTCCCTGCTATCTGCTCTTTTTTCCTGCATTCTGACAGTGGCCAGTGGCTGTTAGAATACAAAAAAAGGCCTAGATGTCAACTGATATCAGGCTACTTCTGGGGCAGCTGGATGTAAACATAATATCATTACCTCATATTGTTATCGGCCTGAAAGGTGGCCCATAATTGGTATCTGTATGGAAAATCCATATCTAATGGCACCTAGTAGCAGGGCAGATAATAATATGCAAAAGGGGAGGGAGACATAAACATTGGTAGCACTATGCACTGACATTATGGGTATATTTACTAAAGGCAAATCCGCTTTGCACTACAAGCGCACTTGGAAGTGCAGTCACTATAAATCTGAAGGGGACAAAAAAAAATCATTTTGCCTGTACATGATTGGATGATAAAATCAGCAGGGCTTCCCCTCATTTCAGATCTACCCCTCAGATCTACAGCGACTGCATGTCCAAGTGCACTTGTAGTGCAAAATGGATTTTCCTTTAGTAAATCAACTCCTATGCTGCATGGCGAGTGGATATAGAATAGAAGCCATATAATATTGTATGCAGCAATGTACACTGAAAGTAAGTTACACAGTTACTGGATATAACATGGAAGCCATACATATTATATACAGCAATGTACACTGACAGTATGTTACACAGTTACTGGATATAACATGGAAGCCATACATATTATATACAGCAATGTACACTGACAGTATGTTACACAGTTACTGGATATAACATGGAAGCCATACATATTATATGCAGCAATGTACACTGACAGTATGTTACACAGTTACTGGATATAACATGGAAGCCATACATATTATATGCAGCAATGTACACTGACAGTATGTTACACAGTTACTGGATATAACATGGATGCCATACATATTATATGCAGCAATGTACACTGACAGTATGTTACACAGTTACTGGATATAACATGGAAGCCATACATATTATATGCAGCAATGTACACTGACAGTATGTTACACAGTTACTGGATATAACATGGATGCCATACATATTGATATGCAGCACATGTTCACTTTGACATGTAATGCAGTTACACAGTTTTACTGGATATAACATGGATGCCATACATTTATATGCAGCAATGTGCACTGACAGTATGTTACACAGTTACTGGATATAACATGGATGCCATACATATTATATGCAGCAGGGTGACATGCTGTGGAAGAGGAGCTCTATAATATTACATTACTGTGCACATGCTGTATGGTAACTGGGAAGGTGAATGTACACAGAATGAGAACTATTCAGCAGGAAATAGACAAATACAACTTAACTCATACACCAAACTTTCACAATTCTAATATTATTACATAGAAGGCTCACCTTTCATCCAGGAGAATACATCCAGGGGAATACAGAGAGCGTCTCCACCATGCTGCCATGCTTTCCTTTTCAGACTAGGCCTTACCAGGA